>JARHVA010000417.1:4915000-5155000 GCA_037957365.1 Torreya grandis
ATCTTTTCACAATGGTTATATCATGTCTCATACTCTATAAGCATGTAAATGATATAGTAAATGGATTACTCCTTGATTTATTCATATTGATGAGCTAGCATGGCATCTAAAGAGTGATTAGTGGTGGATACGTAATGGTAGAAAGGCTGGTCATCCCTAGGTGGGATAAGAATAGGTAGAGAAATCAATTACTCTTTGAGTGAATCAAAGGCTTGTTGACAATCTTTGGTCCATCTAAAGGAGGTGTATTTCTTCAAGAGGTGGTGAAAGGGTTGGCATCTATATGATAACTAAGAGATGAAGCAATGGATAGATTGGAGTTTTCCTTGTAGACTGTGAAGTTGCTTAAGTTTTATTTGAGGAGTCATTTAGAGGATAGTCTTTATTTTAGTAGGGTAAATATCAATTCCATGAAGGGAGATGATAAAGCCCAAAATATTTCTAGACAAAACCCCAAAAATGCATTTTTGGGGATTGAGTCAAACATAGAATTGGATCAGTCAGTCAAAAATGATAGTAAGAATAGATAAATGGTCCTTGTAATGTTTAGATTTTTTGAGGAGATCATCCACATAATCCTCTATAATTTTATGAATAAGATCATGGAAGACATAGGTCATGGCCCATTGATATGTTGTTCATACATTTCTAAAGCCAAAAGGTATGACCCATTAGCAGAAGGTCCCCAAGGAGTAGTGAAGGTAGTTTAATGTTGGTCTGAGGGGGTGATCAGGATCTGATTATATCCTAAAAATCCATCCATGAGGGATAACATATCATGAACTTTGGTAAGGTCAACTATTTTTTTGATGTTGGGTAAAAGAAAGTCATCTTTGGGACATGCAAGGTTAAGATCTAAAAAAAATTCACACAAAGGTGGAGTCCCCCAATGGGCTTGGTAATGGGAACAATATTAGAGACCTATTGTGGGTAGTGAATAGGTTGCATAAAGTTGATGGATAAAAGGTATTGAAGTTATTCCTTGATGAGAAGAGCTATATGAGGGTGCATTTTGTGAAGATTTTGTCATACTGGCTTAGCATTTGGGTGGGTAACAATGTTATGAAGGGTGATGGAAGGGTCAATCCTAGGCATATCCTAGTAATACTAAGAGAATGTGATGCTACAATCCCAAAGGAAGGTGGGTTAATCATGTTTCTTGTTTGAGTCTAAGGTTTGGCCCAATTTAATGATATGAGGATTCTCTTGGGTTCTGAAGTTAATGTCAATAGTTGATTCATTGAGCATGGTTTGGTTTTCTATAAGGAAGGATTTATGAATGGGAGAGTGTTCTGCACCAAGGTAGGTGAGGATATAATTATCATCTTGTCACTATATGGTATAGATGGTGGGTGAATCATGGTTGATCATTTTCATAGTGGATGAGAAGAAAGGTTTTAATTTGGCCACTATGTTGATAGGTCAACAGGTCAATAGGGTAGAGGTTTTTTAAGTTGTAAAGGTGAGGCTGATAGGGGTAGAAGTCCCTTGAAAATGATTGGTGTGGTTGGAGGATCTCAAAATGGGAGAGATGGGATTAATGAGGTTTGAGGTTCATTGATAGTGGTGAGAACTATTTTTGGTGATATGGGTTATTTAGGGGGAACATATCCCAAGCCAAAAAAATCATGATTTTTTTGTGTTTTGATGATGGAAAGTTCATGAGGCCCTTGTTCATAGAGTCCAAAACCAAACCCCTTCCAAGCACATTGATGAAGGTACATCTGGGCAAAGGTTAAATTTCTAAGATAAGAAAATTTAGAAGTGAATGGCTGGATATAAGGTATGGTGATGGGAGCAAGGAGTGGCTTATCAAATCCCCCATAGACAAAATATGTTATATTGTTAAAAAGGCCAAAGAGGACAAGGGTACTATTATTAGGATCATAAGATGGATCATTTTGGAGATTCCAAAATTTATGTAGAGAAGGGAAAGCATCCAAAGCTAGGAGTCAATATTCCCCCAGCATGATATGTTGAAATGTGGATTACAAGGGGTTTTTGACTGGGATCTGAGATGAAGGGATGGTTAAACTATTGGATACTTCCTCATTTTTGTAGACATAAGTGTTGGTATGTGGGGTTGATATAGTGGTTTGGTTAGACGTTAGTTGTGGAGGGGATAAAGGTGGAATGAGGATGTCATTAGGATGGTATGTAATATTATAGGAATTAAAGGGACTCAGATTGGATTTGATTGTAATGACTTGTGCCTCATGTTTGAATTTGATACATCGATGAAGGGTAAAAGGAACATCCCATGGCTCAGATCTAAGGGTGACTAGGTAACACATTATATTGAAACTTTTCATCTATGACATAAAATAATTCAAGAATATTTCAAGGCCCCAAATACATGTGGAGAATAACTATTCCCAGAGTGGTATCCAAGGTATCTTTGAATGATCATAAAACTACCAAGATTTTATACATGATGTTTTTAGGTAGTTAAAGTTTATCATAAGTGTGGGAATAGATGATATTGATACTCACTCCCCCATCAATCATTCCTCTTTTGAAACATGTCTAATTGATGGATGTGGTGATGAAAAGAGGGGGATTAGGGTTTTCGCTATGATATGGTAGAATCTCTTACTATTGAAAAGTGACCATGGTAGCATGTTGGATGGATCCAATCAAATATGCAAGAGGTTAGAGATCATATAGTTGAACCTCTATGGAATGTAATGCTTTAATTAAAGACTAATAATGTTGAGGTGAGGTGATAATTAAGTCATAAAGGCTCATTTTGACTATCATTTGGTGAAGTTTTTTTTAACACCAATCACTGGGTGAATGGAGATGAATTAGAAGAATAAGGGACTCCCAAAATGGAGACTTTAGGCTTAGGTGGTTGTGAGTGTGAAGGTGAAGGCATAGTTGTTTATGTGTGGTTGGTTGGTTGGGAAGTTGAAGGATAAGACCATGGAATGGCTACCTTAGCCTTGCCCTTTTCATTTTGTTAGATGGATTTATCCATATCATCTTGTTGAGCTTGAGATTGAGTCACCATATGAATGGCATTGATAAGGGTGACAATCATTTGCTTCAATTCCTCTTCTTCACTCCTTGGCAAAAGTAAGGAAGTAGATGACTGATAGGTGGATTAGATAAGTAATAGAAGAGGAAAGGGACTTATAGAAGGTTCATCTATTAGATCATCTTCTTATAAAATGCCATGAACAATTTCTTGGAGGGATTTATAGTTTTTTGTATCATGCCCAGGGGTCATATAATAAAGATAAATCAAACTATCCTTGAACCAAGTTAGCTTTTAGAAAGTGGGGTCAAAAGGATTTATTGGTGGTAAGATAATGATAGAGTCTTATAATAGTCTTTTCAAAATGGTTGTATAAGATTCTAGTAAAGATCTAGAAGGTGGTAAAGTTTGAACTCTGGGTGTAAGGATATTATGGGGTAATGTTTTTTGGATAGGAGGTGTGGTTGGTAGAGTGAGTTTAGTTGGTGGTTTATGAATAATTGGCTTAGTTACGATAGTTTTAGGAATTTAATTTCTAGATGATGAGGGTTTAATGGATGGGAAAGTGGGTGGAGAAAGGTTGGTAAGGAATGATGATGAAATAGAAGGTTGGGTTGTTATAGGTGGGGAAAGGGGAGATGGTTTTTTAGAGGAAGAGTAGGTAACAGGAATAGTGGAATGATTTGGTCCCAAAATATAGGGTAAAGGTGAACGAGATGGTATGGACCTAACCCAAGGTTTTGGCCAACCCTCCCTTTTTAATAGGTTTAACTGGATTTGGCTTTGATTGGGTTGATATAGTTAAATCCAATATCAATGGAGAGTGAGTGGGATTAGGCATGGGAAGGATCCCTAAATTTTTTTATGGCTTGATGAAAGAAGTATAGGGTGACTTGACAAGTTTAGGTGAGGGTAGGTTAGATGGCTCATTGGTGATCTTAAGAGGGTTAGTTGGTGGAGTTATAGCAACAAGCTCAAGGGTAGACTCAAGTGAGGTAGAAGGTTCATATTTACTTTGATACAAGAGTCCAAGCCAATGCCAAAAGGTGTCTCTATAAAATTTAGGTTGGGAGGTAAATTCTAAACTTTGAATGAGCTAGGGAAAAGGTTTATAAATGGGTCTCTTTCTCTGATCATTGGTTTCAAAGTGTAAGCCCTTTGAGGAAGAAGAAGGAGTGGTTTCAATGTTTCTATCTTTGGTGGATGGTTTTGAGGGTGATGATTGTGTAGATGAGGGTAAGGTTTTTCTATAAATAGTTTCTAAGGGAGGTATATATGGTTCTATAATAGGAGTGGTGGGGGTAATGATTTTAGATGGAAGGGTAGGTATAGTTTCTTCTTGGGTTTGGTTATCCAAAGAAGCAGGTGGAGTTTTTACATAGATTAGAGGGATGGATGAAATGGTCAATGGAATAGTTATCTCCTTGGGTATTTCCACCATAGGAGAGGTGTATGGAATTGTATTTTCATCCAAGGAAGTGTAAATGGTAGATACTTCCTCCATTTGGACACCTAGAGAAATAGGTGATGGTAAATTATTTTCCTCTATTTGGATGATAGAGGTGATGACATTTTTATCAATGGGAACTTTACTAATGACATTAATTATATGTGCCTCATGTGAGTTAGAGGATTCAAGTTGGTTTTCATGGTGTTGGGTTGAAGGTGGATGATTTGGGAATAGTTTTTAGAAAATATCAAGAGATTGGTTGGAAAGAGAATTTATGTTATCAAACACAAGATCCCCTTTATCAATTAGGTCTTGTATAATTCTCTTAAAGGTATTGCATCTATCAGTATCATGTCTAATGATCCAATTATAATCACAATGATAAATCTTATTGTACCACCTAGGAAGGGGGTGAGAAGTATCAAATTGTTGAGGGGTCTTGATGGGTAGAAGTTGGATTAGATTGGCTTTAATTAATTTTTCCAATATTGGTGCATAAGACTCCCCAACCAGGATAAATGGTTTTGAAGGAGCCCAATTTTGGGTATGGTTTTGGCAATTAGAAGGATTATTGGTTCAAGGTGTTTGGTTGATGATTGGAGGAGGTGTGGTTTTGATCACAATAGAATGTGTTGATGCTTTTGATTTATAATTAGTTGGGTTCATGGTTTTGGTGGTGGATGAGTCAGTGGATTTAAAACTATAATTTTTTTTAAATCTTCAACATCCCTTCATCAATAACATGATTTTCCAATTTGTGGGCCATAGTGAATGCTTCATCAAAGGTTTTAAAGGTTTAGACTTGGAGAGTTGGAATAATATGCTCGGCACAACCCTGAGAGAATAATTTGATCAATTAAAGTTGTGGTAAAGGGAAGGTAAGTTGATTGATGAGGCCCCTTCATCTGGGAATGAAATCAATAATGGATTCATCTTCAAATTGTTTGATATAGTATAGGTTGTTAATGTAAACCTTTTAGATATGTTTACTGAAAAGTATTCTAAATTTTTTTGTGCCAATTGAGAGAAAGAAAAGATAGAATGAGTGGGAAGGGCACTGTACCAGTCAAGGGTGACTCTAGATAATGACATGGGAAAGGTCTAGAGGAAGAGAACATCATCATAAGAGATCAAGTAACAAGTATGATGAAAATATCTTAAGTGATATTGAGGATCCTCTTTACCTTGGAATTTAGATAATTTTTACAATTCCCACTGATGAGGGTAAGTATGAATGGGTATAGATGGATGGATAGATTAATTAAAAATTTGGTCATAAGACAAAATATTAGTTGAGGTGGAGATGGATGACTCCAAACTAGTCATTTTGTCCATTAGAATTTTGATTTGATCAGTTTGAGGTTGGAAATTCATATAATTAAGAGGTACATTTTTTTGGGTTTGGGTTGTGGTAATGTATGCATAGGCAACAGATGGTGCTAAACAAGACACATATTGATAAGTGGTGCCAAGAGGTTAATATGGTGACACATAATAACTACTTGGTATGAAATCTTAGGTGGATGGAGGAATGTACCATTGTGGGTGAGGGACATACTGGTAAGTTTTCATAGGTACTTGTTGAGAAAAATATGTGGTTGGAATAGTTGAGGTAGGAGGAAGTTGGGAATGTTGAGGTTGGGAATTAATCTAGTGATAATTGGGGAAAGGTTTTGAGGTATAAAGAGCATTAGGATTTGAATTGGGACTATGGTTGAGGGATTTGTTACAACTGAAGGGAAGATAAAAGCCGGAATGGAAGATAATGTACTCATGGATGGGGTATAGGTAACAAATGACAAGGTTGAACCCATATGGGGTGTGACAAGAAGTGTTTGGTTAGGGTGTGGAAGATTAGTTTGAGGTTGGGTAGATGGGGTGTTGGAAGAGGCCTAGGTTAATGGTTGGGTTGAAGTGGTACCTACCATTAGGTGAGATGGCATGCCAAGAGAAATATCCAAATAAGGAACCAAAATAGGTGGGGTACAGTGAGGTAATGTGTTAAGGTAATGTTTTAAAGCCACTAGATTATTGTCAAGGAAGGAATTAAAGTTTGGATCTCCTCCAGATATGATTAGGATTATAGAATGAGAATGTGGTGGAGGATAATGGTGAGGTGAAGCATGAGGAGATTTTTTAACATTTGAGGTATAATCCATAGATGAAGAAGAAGGTGGTGGTTGGTTATTTTGATTTTTGACTTGTTGTCTGGTTAAAACCATGTGTGGTGGTTGGTTATTTTGATTTTTGACTTGTTGTCTGGTTAAAACCATGTGAGGAAATAGGGAATGTTATTGTGACACTCATACCTCAAATAAAGAGCAAAACCAAAAATTTTAAAGAAATGAATACATACACTAATAAGTGCATTTTATCATTAGGATTACTTTTAAATCACTTTTGGCGTATGCCTTAAAGAGTGTGATAAGGGAGGTTAGATTTCAAAATGGGTACTAAAGTGGAAGTATAAGGATAGTTTTAGGTTGTTTATGTGCTCAAAATAAAGATATGTGTTGAACCTCAGTACGTGGCTTGGTGCTTGGGGCTTGCTCCCCTCACTTCATGATCTCGTAACTAGTGTGGGTGCTTAGCCAATATATACCAAGTTCAGATTTTATACTCAACCAAAGATGTAAGCTAGTTCTCCCCTTGGTGGTAAAATCCAAGTGGGATAGCCAAGAGGGGGTAAGGTTTCCAATAGGTGATGAAATCTTGGTTAGTCCTTGTCTCAAGTATTGTTTTGATGTGTAAATTATTTTGTGGTTTTGTTTTGTGTGTGATAACAAGTGTGAATGCTATGATACTATTACTTTGCCTCCTAAGTTACTAAATGAACTAAAATTAGAAAAAAATCAATGAATGCACTTAATTTTAACCCAAAATAAAATTTTGATGTCTTTTCATGTAAACAATAAACACTTAAGAATGCAACTAAATGCAAGATGAAAAGTGCAACCTATCCCTAGGATGAAACCTTTTTTTTTAGATTTTTAAAAATAAAGGGAAATAAAATTGATATATTTTAGAGATTTCAAAAATGATAGAAATACAAGAACATGAATTTTGACTAATGCAACTATATGCCTAAAAAACTATAACCCATAAGGGGTCCCACCGGGCATGCCAAAATGTTTCTCTATTTTTTCCCTTAGTTTTGGAAGAAAGAAACTAGTGATAAAAGGGGTGTAAAATAATACCTATTGAATGTGCACATGTTGAATCCATACCTTTTGATAACTCCTCTTTGGCTTGGGAGGATGAATTTTAAATGAGAAAACACTAAAATATAATTGTTTGTTAGACAAGAAGATGGGTGGATTGCCTAGCATAAACTAGACCCTAGAAGCGAAAGCTTTCTAGGGGGCTGTCAATCCACCTACTTTTAACACTTAAGTTTGATAGATAAAAATTAGTAAAAATGTATTTTAAAAATTAGAATAAAATTAAATTTAAAAAATAATCTAAATTTAATTAATTAAAACTAAATTCTTTGCTAAGATGATTAAACTAAATCAAATAGTCTGAATAATTAAAATTGCTGAAAATTAGTTAAAAGTAGGATTTTGGTTTTTGGTTTGGTGAAATGGAAAGGGTAAAAATAGTGATGTGTTTGTGGTTGAAAAATGGTTGATATGGAAAAGGCTTAAGGGGTGAAGGTTGAAAAGGATAAGGAAACAAATAATTAAGGTGGAAAAAGGGTAAGGGGATAAAGAGAGTGAAGATGGTAATGAGGGAAATGGGAGAAGAGGTAAATGGATAAAGGGGAAAGGAAAATGAAGAGGCTAAGGGGAAAATATATGGAGGCAAATATAAGAAGAAGGCCAAAGGGTGGGTTTGGGAGTCAACAAAGAATAGGCCAAGTGGGATAAGAAATTAGATTGCAAGAAATAAAACCAAGGTTACCTTCTAGGCTTGAAGAAGAATGTTGATGAAGATGTTGGTGTTGATGTTATCAAATCAATTTTGGTATAAATTTAGCAGAATTATGATGATTTGGAGCTTTATTCTCAAGATGATAACCCCCTTGATGATGCCTCCAAACCTAAAAAAAAATGTTAACAACCAAAAGACTAGCTTTCAACTTTCCAACTTAACCTTGGGTGAAGGAAAGTGGGGGGATTTATATCATATGTTGTGAATATTCATGACAAAAGAGAAATAATATAGGTATGGCACCATTTTATATGTGATGGATGAATTAGTCAAAATGAGGTGGGTGAGGATTCCCATTTGGGTTGGTGAGTGTCCCAATTGGGTTAAAAAGTCAAAAATGGGTGCCCTTTGTCTTAAATACATAGGTATCTTATTTTGGAGGTTAATTTCATATAAAATACATGTTTACTAATGGTACCTTTAGGTTAAATTCATTATATTTTAAGGGGAGGCCTTGTGATACTTAAATGAGGTCATCAAGCACTTTGGGAAGGTTCCCAAGTGGGGTATGATGTCCCACATCAAGCCACATCACTTTTAAGTCATGTAACATCCCATATAACCTCCCAAATCACCTTAAAAATCACTTGACATGTCACATACCATGCCACTTGCCATGCCATCATGAATAGTGATAGTGGGTCCCATAGTGAATAGTGATAGTGAGTAGTACTTTTGAATTGTAATTTAAAATAATATTTTTGAGTAGTATTATGTGACTAGGAAAATATTGATTTAGTTGGGTTAAGAGGGGTTTTTTAAGGTTTAATAAATTTTAAGGGGTCTTTAGAGGGGTCATGAGGCATTTAGTCATTGAAAATTGCAAGTACACAATTTTCTAGTGTCTACAATCATCATAAAAAATTAGTAGATAAGTCAAGAATTTTTCATGTGAGAAGTGACACACAAAAAAAAAAAATTATAATTACTAATTTTTATAAAAAAAAAATATAATAAAGTAATTTTACATAAAATAACTTAGCGGTAGTGTGTTTTGAACACTAGACCTCCACTTTGCAAGAGCCTAGAAAAATAACACCCAGAAACTCCTCTACATTACCACTTGAAACCATACATGCACTAATTTATTTTTAAAGCTTATTTTATCTAATTTTTATTTAAAAATAAAAAAAAAACAATTATAAATATGTGCTATAAAAAAATCATAGAAGATTAATTTTTTTTACATTGTTTAAGTAAAAAAGTGAAAAAGTAGTAGGAACCTTTCTATTTTTGAATGATAAAAATGTATTTATAAAGAATTTTATTTAATAAATATCATCATGAAAACTATTACATATCCTTTGAAATATTACATGGAGAGTATTGGTGTAGTAACAACAAGAAAGATTCTAGGGAGAGTATTGGTGTAGTAGAAGTAATATAGGAATGCATAGGAGTTTGTATAAGCCTTTAGAACCTCAAAAAAAATTCATACATTCTTAAAATTTCTTTTTAAATTTGAACAAGAATTAAAAACTGAACTTTGATGCCAAATACCATTCTATTCAGCATCCCAAGCTGTACTATGACACCTAGGTGAAAGTGAAAATTTTTAAAATTTGATTGCAATCTCTTTGAGAGTCTGGTAGAGGTTTTGATAGGATAATATGATGAAAATATAGTGATTAAACACCTCAAAATAAATCTAGAAGTAATGTATTTTTTATTTTTCTAAGTCTTAGGGGCCATACATGTGTATTAATGGCATCCCAAATGGATAAAAAAATTTAGAAGCTTTAAACAAAGGTCTTAAATGCTTTGATTAAACTCTAAGTTCTCATGATATACAAAAATGCATTTTTATAGATATAGACCACCTAAAGGATGATTGAAACACATTATTTATGATTTTATTTCTTATATGGGTTATACAAATTCAAACAAGGATGCCAAACTTGTCAAAAAATTCAAAAAAATGAATATTAGTTGCTTTCTAGTGGTTTGAATAGGGATTTATATGCTTTTGAATTGTAGATCCACCTATAAAAGTTGATATAGAACTTGAAATAATTTTCTTGATTCCCTTTTTGCCATATCAAGCTAGTCAATTTGAGAAATAAAATAAAAAAAATAATTTTTAATTAAGTGTATATTAAATGATCGTGGTAATTTATAATGGATTTCTTGAATAATTACACTCCCCTAGGCTTTGAAACCACAATAAGATTCATGAAGTGATGCATGATGCATAGAATAGATATAGGATGTATTGATAAGCAAAACATATACACATGCATTAACATAGAGATCCATAAACAAGGGGTTTATTATGGAAAACCTAAAATGAGGTAAAAATAATGATGATTATTCATTAATTGAGAAACCCAAGTACCTAATACATGCCTTAAAAATATCATTATTTATCAAATCAATTCACAAAAGCTTCATAGTGCTCACATATATCGTACATAGTTCACAAAATAATATTGTGTATTGATATATTTTATCAAAGGGTTAAACCCTATTTATAATAATAATGGAGGGAGGTGACCATTTTTACCAACAGTTCCAACCTTTCCCCAAGGAAACAAGTTGGTAATTAAATATTATTTTTTATTATTGCATTTAAGCAAGGTTTTAACCCATGTTAAATATAATGATAAAACATTTATTATTTTACCTAGTGTTAAGGGCCCAATAATGGTACCCACATAACATTAAATGTTCTAACACTAACATTTTTTTATGAAATATATCTATATATTAACTTAACATAAATATATAAATAATTCATAAAAAATAAAGGTAGTATTAAAGGACACTATGTCAGACTAGGCAGGGCCTAATATCAAAAGCAAAAGTACCAACAAGGCAAAACATAGGAACAAGTCACAAAGTCATATAAAGATATAAATTTTAAGTAAAAAGAGAAAGGATAGAAAGTGGAGGATCCATATCATCAGGACCCTATCCCAAGCTTAAGAAATCATTTCCATCTGGAATAGGCTCCCAGCCAGTAGCTTGTGTAGTGTCTTCTTGTCCTTATGTCTAAGTGGGTAAAATGGCTAGAGAAATCCTAGGGAACTTGTCCATCATGTCTAATCAACCTCCAAGTGGCTCTCCCAAGCATATAGGTGTAGAGGAGGAGGAGGAACATCCTAGCCATCTTTCCTAATAAGGGATGGAGGTGGTAGTTTCCACCCTCACTGCTACCTAGGAGGGGTAATAAGATGGTATGGGGTTATATTATGAGAGAAGTGCTAGGAATGGCTATGATGATGCCCACCATGAGGTGGTAGAGGAACTATATCATCTAGTTTGGGATCCCTAGGTGAAGAAGGTGAAACCTAAACCATTTCACAAAGATCATCTCCATAGTAGGAGAGGAGATTCTGAAGATGCCCAAGCTCCATAGTCAATTTGTTGGCTTGGACATGAATCTGTAAAATAACATTGGAGATAATAGAGGACTTGTGTAAATATTAAACATTAAAACTATTAGAAGCATTACTAAACACATAATTATTTCTTTATTTCCAAAGCAAGAAGAGAATTTCCACTCTAAAAGTATGCCAAACTTGTGTGTATTTGAAGGGCATCATGGGCTTATCTCCAAGGAGAATGTGTTGTCAAAGGAAGAATTTGGGTTGGAAAGGCCTAAAAATATCATGGATTCAAGTCCATACCCTTTGAGATTTGTAAAAATATTAGAAAAATTGAGGAATCATCTCAAGGTGGCCACAAAAAGGGAAAGTAATCAAGTGGACTCTAAGATGGATGAGTCTTCTACTAATGGCTAAGCCTTGGTGTAGTATACACAAAGCAAAATGAGCAAGCTTATGATCCACATAATCCCCCTAGATAGTGTTGAAGTGAAATATCCACATCTTAACATATGAGTGCATCTCCCAATGGGTGTTAAGCTTATAAACCATTGGCAAATGTGGGGTGAGGCATCCATATCCAAGCCAAGGAGAGTAATTATGAAAAGGGTCTTACAACAAACCACTTCTAGTCCTTCCACCATGGCTGAGTGGAGTGGACTAAGATTTTGTAAAGCATGGAAGATGGTATGACATTGAGAATCTCCTGGTAGGACTCTTGGTCCACATTGGCTAATTGAAATTTAGCTTTCACCTCCTCCCAAGATAGCCAAGAGTAAGATTGATTATAGAAGATATCTTGGATAGTATGAATTCCTCTATAATAAATCTTGAGATCATTGATCCAAGGAGCTTATACTAGGGGCACTTTATTGAGAGTGAAAATGGGAGACCACTAGAGAGAATGGGAGTTAGCAAATATCCCATTATCTAAACTAGAGCCATTCCAGAGATTCCATGGATTAATATTTTCCCATTCCTTTCAGATGCTTATGGCCATAAAGGACCTTATGATTTGGATGGGAGACTAAATGAAGATAAAATTGGGTAAGCCAAGTCCTTTCCAAGCCTTTGTGCCCTTAGGTAATATTTAGGAGATACAATGTCTGAACAACACCTTCCAATATTCTTTCCCCTTAATGGCTTGCATAATCCATTTGACACATAAGGTAGTTCCTTACTAGGCTATGTCAATGAGCCCCATACCTCTGACATCACACTTAAAGCATCAATATTATTAGGCCACCCTATGGAACCCTTTACCTTAAGGGGAAGAATCCCAAAGGAAATATTTTATCAATTTCTCCAACTTCTGGTAAGAGTTTTTAGAAGGCACCCAACATGATGAGTAGTACACATGAGAGGTCATAAGAATATTCGATCAGATTTGAAATTTTCCTACTAATGAAAGAGACTTGGTCACCCAATATTCTATCTTCTTACCAACTCTATCAACAACATATTACCACATCAAAGGTGGTTAAACATGAAAATAAAAGGGGATACCAAGAAATTTAAAAAATTTATTATGTTAAATCCACTTCTAACTAAATTTATCAACCCATGCTAGTGGAGGGAGGTAAGATTGTTTATAGCAACAAGTTTTCTACCATTGGATATTGAGATAGATACTAGACAAAAGGTGTCAAGACACTATAATGTGTTATACACATTGGTTTCATCCTCAATGAGAGTGAGGAAAGAGTCATCCACAAAGTGGCCATTAAGTAGTTGCATATCATTGTACAGGTTCATGGCATCAAGAGGGAGATAGATTCCATTAATAAGGCCCCTAGCTTGGGCATTGCTATGAATATATCCAACTCTAACATTGACATGTCATTTTTGTTAATTACAGTAATCAACACATCCTTCATATCAAGGAAAAAATTCAATTTAGACTATCAAATATATATATATATATATATATATATATATATATCTAGAATGTATAAACCATTAGCAAACCCATAGCCATTTTTAACTAACCCATAATAACCAAAGATAACCCATAGCATTTACTATTGATATCATGTGGTGACTATATATATATATATATATATATATATATATATATATATATATCATAGTCACCACATGATATCAATAGTAAATGCTATGGGTTATCTTTGGTTATTATGGGTTAGTTAAAAATGGCTATGGGTTTGCTAATGGTTTATACATTCTAGATAATAGTTGCTATGTACCAAATAGTATCTACTACAAGCTAAAAAACATGTGTTACAAGTTGCATCCAATTGCTATAGATTACACTTAGTGGTTTCTACATGTTTTTTAGAACTTAATATAATCCTTTCTTCTTACAAGAATCATATTTATACCTTTTTCATTAGTAATACCATAAATATTTAATCCTTTAACTCACACTAGTTTAAATAAATATAACTAGTTTTAACCAAAATAATGTGCATATACATTATTCATATAATATGTGCATACATCAACATAGTATATGCCAAAGAAGTTTGAACAAAAATATATGGAGGTATTTTAGAAAAGAATAAGAAACAAGATTATGGATAATTATGTACCTCATCATACCCCCTGATTTAAGTATTTATGCGTCTCTGTGTAAAAAATGATTAATTCAATTCTAATCAAAATGGGAAATGAAATGAAAATTCACAAATAATTTTTAAATCACCAACTATAATTTAAAAAAATATATCTAGAAAGGAATCCTTTATCTTTCTAAAACTTTCTTCCATGCTTTTATCTTCTCTTGTTCATCAATATACTCTTATGTTTGCATTCATGCATCTAAAAACAATGTGTTTCTATCTACAAAAAATGTATGTTAGCCTACATGTTGTATGAGAAATGAAGTGATTTATAACTTTCTTTCTTATTTCCCAAAATATTTCAATAAACTTTGGAACCATGGTTAATTTCTTCCATTGATCATTCATTCTTTTTGGCTATTGGTATTGTTCTCTAAGATCTAGTATTTTAAAGATTCTTTGCCTCTGTATAAATAATCAACTAATAAAAATAAAATCTTAATGAAATATCTAAATCAATGCCATTATCATATTTGATTACATATTCATTAAAAATTATTTTATCTACACCAAACTAAAAAATAGATACCTGTAATAATTATGTCTATGGAATTCCTTTCTCTTTTGAGAACCTAATGGATGTTTTCGTTTTTCCTATCTTATGAAAATACCATATGAGAAACCTAAATTATTGAAATAATGATACTTGAAATGATAATATGATGGGAATATTCAATTGATATATATTAGGTCTCATCTTCAACAACAGGGGCATATTTCTTATTTACATCAGCTTCTTATGATTTAATCACGGTGAATAGGAATCTTGAAAATCACAATGAAATAAAGTAAACAAAATAATAAATTTATGAAACATATTTAGTTGTAAATTATGTCATATTTTATTCAAACATAAAAACAAACTAGATGTGTTTTCATCATGATATGAGTTAACTCCTTTAACCATATATAGAAAACAACAAGCTACAACCTTTGCTACATGTATGTTACAATAGTGGTTGCACATACGTACAATAATGGATATAGGTATCTACAAAATTGTGTGTACAATAATGGTTGTAGGTATCTAAAAAATTCTTACAAGTATAAAACGTTTTACAAAAAGGTTTATATTTAGTGAATACTTGCATTATTACTTGATTTTATCTAGAGATGCATGTGTCTCAATTTCAAATAGTGATGAATTTTGAATATATATTTATCATAATTTATTTTTAACAATTGACATCCCTCTTTTTACATTACTACAAGTAACATTAATTTACAATATATGCCAAACTTAATTTTTTGAAATCCATATCAATCCAAAAGAGATAAATGAAATTTATATCCTTGTTTTCCTTTTAATTTAAGATAAACACTCATTCTAAAGTGAGATTCATTGTTTAATTATGGAAAGATGGTTAAGAAATAGGACATACATAAGTGTGACAAGAAATTATAAAATGTGGGTAACATGACAAACAAATAAAATCATGAGAGTTTTTTAGGTGAATGTGAAAAGAAATGGCAAGATTGGACATGAGGTTAATTAAACAAAGTATGTGGAATGGATAGAATAAATGACATTATTAACTCAAGATTGATTAGGGAATGCAGTATGTAGTGGTAAATATCACATAATATACAAAAAAAATTATTTACCTATTGAAAATGGAAAAAACATAATTATCCTAAATAAATAGTATAACTACATAACTTCATGCAAAGGTTTACCAATAAAAAAGGATGTTACAAAATATTTTGGTGGCTAGTTGGTTGGAGAAACATCATGTAATATTATAGGTAGTGAAACCAAGTTATTAATTCAATCCAAAATATTGAGTGATAAGTGACTATGTAGAAGAATTGAAATATGAAAAAGGCATGTCAAAATTTATGATAACTCTAGGATTTCTATTAGGAAGCTTATGATTTATTTGGGGATGTATAACTATATGGATAGGAAGTAATACATCCCAATAATGTATACATCAACTCTTGATAATTATTAAATTACAAGAGGCTTACTATATGTTTAATAAATTTAGAAATAAAAAATAGTGATAGACAAGATGAACATGTCAAGGTCATAAGATATGGTTTCAATCTAGTGGTCATGGCTAAGGGGCTAAAATACAATAATGGAAGAAAAAATATAATAGGGTAGTATTGGTTACATGTTCATTTTTGGGACTTTTTTTCACTCAATCTTGCACCATAGAGATGATTGTTCAAGCCTACTCTAGATTGAGTGAAACATTGAATCGTAGACACCTAAAACTAGCCACAACTAGCCTTCGATCAAACTTCAAACTGATTCCTACCAATCATTGAAAATTAAGACTCTAAATCATTAAATTTACCAAAGTTTCTTGCACAACATTCTTCAAAGCTCAAATTCATGTTGAGACAACCCTAATTGGGGTATTCGATCATATGCAATAATAAGCTCTCATATATTCATCCCTAATCACCTTACAGTATCACAATTGTCAATTTGGCCTATGGACCTATTAAGTGGGGTACATGAACATAGAAAAAATATTGAAAGAGCTAAAAGGATAATTATAATCAACTAACAAAATAAACATGATTAAATACCTAGTTGAATTATCCATTTGAAATTGATCAATATCTTAAAAAGGAAATTCAAAAATTCATAACATCCTAGCCTTTCATCATTGTCTTTATGAGTTGTCAATATTTTTAAAAATATCCTAAAATATATAATTTTGGAGATCCATGCCTAATAATTTAAAATCATAATTACTTGAAAATTATTAACTCTACTAGGGTTATATTTGACTCACCTAAGTTATATTTTAACCCATTCCAAGCCTTAACTCAAACTTGACTCACCTTGGGTGAGAGTTAATTCCTAAGGTTATTAATATAAGGCCATACCTTTTCACTTTTAATATTGGATATTATAGAGTTATTATGTAGGATTTACTCCATGAAGCTTGAAATAGTGTTATAATCCCAAAATATTAAGACAAATTAATCAAAACCCACATTAAAGCCAAAGGTGTCAAGGATAGAAGGATCCAAAAAGCTTCATTTTCGAAAGACTTCTTGATGAAAACGCTGAGTAAGCCACTCAACAAAGAATTTAGAGCTCCTAAGGAAGGTAAACGATTCATTATCTTTTATGTTTTAGTTGTGCTCTCACTTAGGTTTTGTTACTAAGCTCTCCCTGGTATCTAGGCTAGGAGTATAAGTGTTATTGTATTTGTTTGAGTTTTATATATTGAACTAACACTATACTAACCTACCTTATTAGATTCTTATGATCATAAATGACATGCATAATGGGACTCAATCACCCATACAATCAATAAGACTAATATGCAAATTTTATTTTTTCTAATGAATGTTTGATAATCTTCAAATTTCAAGTTTTACCTTTATTTTTCACATATTTTGTATTTTATTGACACATAGTTTACATATATACCCATGTTTATCTTGACAGAATCGATTTCGATCATACCAAAACTGACATCGATCCACCCAAGATTGACATTGACCCCTATGTGTAAAATAGAACATGATGGAAACATGTTTAACAAGTTTTATTGAGTTTTTCTAGTTTTAGTTTTATTTCTAAGATCTTAAATATCATTTAGCTAACCATTTCATTTCAATATTTGGTGTTATTTTTTGGGTTTAAGTTCTTTTGCTAACAATGATCTTATGAAAATATGTATTTTTTTTTTTTTGTTTTTTTATAGGAAACCAATTTTGATCTATGTTGATTGACATCAATCCATCTATGACTGATTGACATCAATTTATATGGACTGACATTGATCCCTATATAGATTGATGTTGATCTCTAAGACAAAAAAAATTGAGAAACCCGAGATCAAATTTTGAAATCTTATTTTCTCATTCATATTTGGGATTCTAAGTAAGCAAAAAACCTCCAATAATTACAGGTCCTAAGGTGAAAAAGCCAAGTTGGAATGTAGTTAAATCTTTCACAAATTCATCTTTAGTTTTTAAAATGAATTTAGTTCATTTTAATGTCTTAGATGTGATCAAAGTTTTACAAGTTTTTTAACAAGTTACAAGGGGTCAAAAAGTTCACTACACATTTTATTTTGGTGATTAAAATTAATTCTCACATTAGATAAACACTCTTAAGACTTTCATGTTTTATTGCTTATTTGTTGAAGTTATTTATTTTAGCAAAATGATTAATGCAAGTATGCTCTCCCCCATCCCCTTTTGGGAACTCAGGTGATCAAATGTTATCATTTATTACCTTGGTAACCTTAGTCCAAAAGTGTGAAAATGATGTCATTAAGGCCCTCCCCAAATTTGTATGAATTGGGTGACCTAAACGTGACCCTAAAGTCTTTTCACTTGTTATTTATTTTCATGCTTTTTGCCTTGTGAACATGATTTCATCACCTCCTCATGGATTATCTAAGGAAGTGTTGACCTAAGAATTCATCTCCCAACATCATTTAAACCCCAATCCATGGAGGGTATAAAAATTGAGTTTGAATTACTAGGATTCTTGTTTAAATGATTAAACAAGCTCTGTTAGTAAGATATTACCTTGGATTGTAGGGGCAACTTAGACTTTGCACTACACTGAGCAAGTGATGGATGTAGTGGTTATGAAAAGGATGAGACCTTTTCACAAAAAGATAGTTGGCATGGATCCAAATGACATTAGCATATCTTGTGTTATCCACACTTGGGGCCATCTATAAATTCACAAAAATTGATAGATTAGAACAACCCCACTTGTTGTGGCATATTATTGAGGCAGGGTGAGTAGCTTGAAGTTTAATGTCATAGTACTAACTTTTAGGAGAAGAGGGGGCCTAAAAACCTAACTTTTATGCACTTTTATTTTTGAATTAACACTTTAAAAACTCCCAAGAGTGAGTATATTAATGGAATTCGTTATTACTATGTAACCTTCTTAGTTTTAGTATTTAGGACATTAAATGTAGGTGTTTTTGTCATTTCATATTTTATCACTTGGTTTTGAGTCTAGTTATTTGTTTGTTTTCCCATATAAAAATGAGTCTTGTCTTAAACATCACTCCATTGTTTGAAGAGGTGTTATGCCATCTATTTGAAACCATACCTTTGCCCTAGTCTTTATATGAATCTTTGTGTGTGTCACATGATTGAAAAGGATAATATTATGCTTCTTAATTCATTTTGAGTTTTGTGGCTTTAAATATTGAAACAAACCATTGATCATATTTGTAGTGCATGATAACAATGTTACACTACTCAAATTATTTCATAGACTTGTTTTGACTTATGTCAATGCTTCTAATTTCAAAACCAAAATGTGTGCCTTTGGGGATCTTTTCTTAGTACTATTATGCCATTCAATTTTTTCTAGCTTGTTGTTTGTTCAAAGAAGCCTAGTTTTCTAATTTGAGTTTTTAATTAACTTTTCCAAGTTCAAATTCAAACATTTATTTGATTTCTACTATGCCTTATGTAATTTGGGCCTAGACACTAATTTTTATCTTTTGTGATGTGAAAATTAGGTTAATTCTTTATCTAATTTAAAAAACTTTTATTTTTGCTTAGATTTTAGGAGCAATAGCCTATCTCCATATGCCTTTTGATTCGTGACTTATGCCAATTGACCAAGATCATATCTAAATTTGAATTCCTATTTTATGATAAAGTATTTCCAATTTGTTAGATTAACTCTCTTACCTCATTTTGTTTTAAGTCTATCTTTTGTGCCTTTTCCAAAATTGCTATCATATGTCAATTTTGAGTTTAGATTTTGTGATGCTTTTGGCCAAAATACCTAGAAACTTTTGATTTTATTTTTTTGGAATTATTTGTAACTAAAGTTTGAAATTTTGATTTTATTTTAACCACTTGACCTTTTTGTGTGAGACATTTAACATTAGACATCTGACATTAGATTATTTTGTACCAAGTTCTAGCATAGACCTTTTTGGAGATACAAATCCATCCTTTAACCATATTAGACAAAGCTTGAACCATTTGTATTTTTATACATTATTTTTTAGAGTTTGTATAACTCTAATCCTTTTATGATGAAATATTAGTAATTGATCTGAATATGTTTCACTATACTCATAGTAGAGCCATGTACAATCTAGGATATGTTAATGTGGTTTCATAATAAGACTTTGTTTAAGACCCCTATGGTGGCAATGTAGTTTGTGAGATATATCCTCATCCACCTTATAATAATCAATTAAGGTAACAAAGACATATGTGAGATCACTATTTGGTTGACATTCCTCCATACTCAGAATGGGACCAAGATCAAACAACATGATATATAGTTAGTGTACCTTTAGTTGTCGAACAAGGTCAACAAAAAGCATTATATGTTACAATGATATTGACATATGATACCTATTTTTTTATTGTCACTTTATTGAAAATAAGAACAAGCTTTTAATCAAATCCATAGAGGTAGGGGCCAAGTTTCCATTATACTTCCCCCATAAAAAATTACTGAGTTTAGTAAGAGTGATTTTTACCATGCCTTATAATCAACACATTATATAGGACACTTATATAAATCTTTAATCTTTAGTGATGATGCCATCTCTAGACTCATGTATGCTTGTCATAGGAAAAGGACCTATAGAATGCCACTTCATATAGATGTAGACATCATACTAGACCTATTTAAACATATCATGTAATTTCAATAACATTACCATGTCAAATGTTCCTCTCATCAAGTTAGCTCCTTCAACATGAGTCTTAATTAAATTTATAGGCCAATAAAATTGTAGTATATACCCATTCATGCAAATAACTTTAGTTGAAAACATATTCAATGCCCTAGATATTGAAGAAATGTCTAATATTTCTATGTAAAGAAATGTGCCAAACATAATGGATAACATACAAGTGTCATCTAATCCATACCAAAATGGTTTAAATTCAAAAACAAATAATACACTAAAAAAAGTTCCTTTAGTTAATACCATGAGTGGTTCACAATAGTAGGGGGTAGAAAATTCTACCTCTTAATTGTAACAAGCTACTTCTAATCCTCAACTAGTTGCTTCTTCCAGAATGCAACCATAAGGATTAAGTAGTTAATTGAAAATTAGTGCCTTACTATTAGGTTGTGGAGCTAAAAGCTTCAACCTTTGCAAACTGAGGAACAGATGGTTGATGAGTTCTACAGGAATCGGCGTCGGCATCAGGACCGACGTCGGCAGAGACGAGTGCAGAAGGGCACCGGCGACGGCAGGAAGTCGGCCGACGTCGGTAGAACCAGACTAGCAAGGACCGGCGTCGGTCGCCTGTGTGTTCCCGAAGTGTTCGTTTCACAGACAATTAGTTAAGTGAACGATGAGTTTGCATGTTAAGACCAGCCAGAGTCTTGGGCTACGAGGATAATTGTCTAAATTAAGAGTCTAAGTTATTGTTTGAGTTAGGGATCTATTTATAGACCCATTGGCATGTATTGTTTAAGGCATGAGATAGAAAGGAAGAGTTCCTTCTAGTTGTAAGATCTGTGAGTTGCAGGTTGTTGCAAGCTCATTGGGGATCTACATGTAAGTTTGGTCTTTGAATTGCAGGTTGCAGGTTCATGAGAGATCAGCTTGAAGTGCTATAGAGTGCTTGGTGTACCGGCAGGGTTATTACTGACTGGTTGGTGAGGTGAACACCAATTCTGTGTGTGAGTTGGTTGTTGGGACTATTTTTTTGTGTAGGAGAGTGTGTGTGAGAAGAATTACTGTACACTTGAGGTGTGGTGAATCTCTGTAAGGTGAAAGAGTGTGGCAGCTCTTTGATGTATTCTTTTCTGTATAGTGTTAATACAAGATAGTGTATTGTCTCTCATATTCTGTGCTATTGGTGAATTCTAGTTACTTGTGTTTCTGGTTATTTCTGCATATTCAATTGCTTATATTTGGTAATCATACTGTGCTCTTTCTGAGGAGCAAGATCCTAGGGGGTGGAATTAGAACAGGGGTGTTTGTTCTTGGATTTATCTTCCACCCCTCTTTGTCCAACAAGTGGTATCAGAGCATGTTTGTTGTTCATTCCTGACAAGTGGTATCAGAGCTTTTGGTTGGGATACTAACAGATTGGTGTAGATCTGGTTAGTGTGTTTTGATTACAGGTTACTCACAGGGCTTCTGTTTGAGTGGGAGTTGAGCAATGGTAGAAAACAGTCAACTACGAATGGAAAAGTTTAATGGCAAGAACTACCAATTATGGAGGATGCAGATTGAGGACTATCTATATCAGAAAGATTTGTACTTACCGTTGGGTGGGGTTGCTAGCAAACCCTTGGATATGAAAGATGAAGAATGGGAGGTTCTTGATCGGAAGGCTCTGGGATCTGTTAGATTGAGTCTTGATTCATCTGTGATTTCAGCTTATCACAGTGTAAGACAATGGTGGAGTTGATGAAATCTTTGGCAAATTTGTATGAAAAACCCTCGGCTTCTAATAAGGTATTTCTTATGAAGCGTTTATTTAATTTGCAAATGTTGGAAGGTGGATCTGTTCATAGCCATCTTAGTGATTTCCATGGTTTGGTAAACCAGTTAAGTTTAGTGAATATTGTATTTGATGATGAACTTAGAGCTCTCTTAATCTTGTGTTCATTGCTTGAAAGTTGGGAAGGTTTGGTAATGGCAGTTTCTAGTACTGTGTCTCCTTCAAAAGTCTTAAAAGTGGATGATGTTGTGAGTGTGATCTTGAATGAAGAGATACGCAGGAAAAGCATAGGTGAATCATCTGGAGATGCTTTGAGTGTTGAAGGAAGAGGAAGGCCAAGAGAGAAGACAGAGCGTGGGAGATCAAGGTCGAAGATGGGCAAAAGATCCAAGTCCAGGTATCGCAGAATAACCTGCTGGAAATGTGGAAAGCAAGGGCACTTAAAGAGAGATTGCAGATCGGGTGAAGATCATCATGAAGAACATGGAGAAGAAGCAGATGTTGCGGGTTACGTTGCACAGGATGCTCTAGTATGTTCTTTGGATAAAGTAGAATCTTGGGTATTAGATTCTGGTGCCTCTTTTCATGCATCCCCACATAGGGAATTTTTTCATGAGTATGTCCAGGGAGACTTTGGAGAAATTTGTGTAGGGGATGGTAAGCCTTGTCAGATTGTTGGCAAAGGCAAAGTGAAGCTGAAATTGCAGATAGGTGACACATGGGTGTTAAAGGAGGTCATGCATGTCCCAGTTCTGAAGCAGAATCTGATTTTTGTTAGAAGTTTGGGTGAAGAGGGTTGCACAGTAACTCTCACAGCGGACTCTTGGAAGGTTACCAAGGGTACACTTATTGTAGCTAGAGGTAAGAAAGTAGGTACGCTTTATCTATCTACTTGTTTTACTGATTCTCTTTCTGGGTTATCTACTTCAGCTGTAGATTCAGAGATGTGGCTTGATAGGCTTGGTCACATAGATAAGAAGGAGATGCTGGTTCTTGAGTCAAAGAATATGCTTTTGGATTTGGAAGGCATGGATTGTGGTTTCTGTATGCAGAAGAAGAAGGTAAGGTTTCTTGAGGAATCTGATGTTAGTGATAAGAATGGGAAAGCTTTGGTTTTCAAGGAGAAAGTGACGGTTAGAGTTCAGCATAAGGTGCAGAGGAATTCTGAGTAGAGCAAGGGTGATTTGGATAAGGGTTTGATCCAAAAAGAGCTCGTGGGAAAAAGTCAGGTCTCACAAGAAAAACACAGAGACCGACGTCGGCAGGAAAACCGGCATCGGTGTCCAAACAGGGACCGACGTCGGCTATGTGCAGCCCAACGTCGGTGACTCAGGGCAGAAAAGAGATCGGCGTCGGCCAGGGGAAATCGACATTGGCAGAGAGGCAGTCGCAGGGAACCGACATCGGTCGGCTGTAGACTGAGATGTGACTGGCATCGGTTACTGAGATGAATTTTGGGTGGACAACGAGTTGTCATGGAGTCTCAAGCGCCCATATGGAGGACTGAAGGTGTAAGTAAGTTCTTAAATTCATCATTTCCCTTCTTTACACTACTTGTTGCTCACTTATGGCATAGGACCAGGAAGTTGTTGAAGAAGCAGAACAGGTAGATCCAGGAAACAGTGGGAGCTTGGCATGGATGAGGATGTGATTCCTTGGAGGAGAACCAAATAGGTGTTTTGGGTAGTGTTGCCAGCTGGAAGTAAGCACTGAGAGACGAATGGATGTTGAGGATGAAGAAGAGCGGAAATGGATATGTGAGATGGAAGATCAGGGTATATGATCTTGTATTAGCTGCAGGGCAATGGAGGTTTGATCATTGTGTTTCTCTTTACCAGGTTGGATAATATTAGCTACATTATCCTATTTTCTGTATGATGTGCTTGTTGCAGGGTTACATATACAGGTATTGCTGAACTAAAGGTAAAGCTAGTTCAGGGGTTTGTCATGGAGAATCTGGGAGCAGCAAGATTCTTTGGCATGAGTGTGATCTAGAGACATGGAGGTCTTGTTGACTTTGTTTCAGGATGATTGTGTGAAGCCGGTTAGCACGCTGATGGTTAGACAGTTCATAGAACAGGTGTCTTGATTCACATAATGAGGTTGAGTGCATGGTATGTACTAAACCTGAGTTTTCCCAAGCAGTGGGAGTTATCACAAGTTTGGAGTCAATCTGGGAAAATAATACTGAAGGGCAGTTCAGTGGGACCAGCAGCAGGTGCACATGCTATGCAGGGTCAAGTTCTTTATCTACATGGTTGTAGATGCGGATGTGGTAGGTAATTTGGATGACATATTTTACACCACGGATTTTGTGGTGGTTGGTCTTCAAGAGTGATCTTGAGGAGGGATACAAAGCCAAGGGAACAAACTAGATGGTGTACAGGTACAGGTACAGGTTGCAGCTGTTTATCTCCAAGTGGGAGATTGTTAGGTTGTGGAGCTAAAAGCTTCAACCTTTGAAAACTGAGGAACATATGGTTGCTAAGTTCTACAGGAACCGGCATCGGCATCAGGACCGACGTCGGCAGAGACGAGTGCAGAAGGCCACCGGCGACGGCAGGAAGTCGGCCGACGTCGGCAGAACCAAACTAGCAGGGACCGGCGTCGGTCGCCTATGTGTTCCCGAAGTGTTCATTTCACAGACAGTTAGTTAAGTGAATGATGAGTTTGCATGTTAAGACCATCCAGAGTCTTGGGCTGTGAGGATAATTGTCTAAATTAAGAGTCTAAGTTATTGTTTGAGTTAGGGATCTATTTATAGACCCATTGGCATGTATTGTTTAAGGCATGAGATAGAAAGGAAGAGTTCCTTCTAGTTGTAAGATCTGTGAGTTGTAGGTTGTTGCAAGCTCATTGGGGATCTACATGTAAGTTTGGTCTTTGAATTGCAGGTTGCAGGTTCATGAGAGATCAACTTGAAGTGCTATAGAGTGCTTGGTGTACCGACAGGGTTATTACTGACTGGTTGGTGAGGTGAACACCAATTCTGTGTGTGAGTTGGTTGTTGGGACCATTTTTTTGTGTAGGAGAGTGTGTGTGAGAAGAATTACTGTACACTTGAGGTGTGGCGAATCTCTGTAAGGTGAAAGAGTGTGGCGGCTCTTTGATGTATTCTTTTCTGTATAGTGTTAATACAAGATAGTGTATTGTCTCTCATATTCTGTGCTATTGGTGAATTCTAGTTACTTGTGTTTCTAGTTATTTCCGCATATTCAATTGCTTATATTTGGTAATCATACTGTGCTCTTTCTGAGGAGCAAGATCCTAGGGGGTGGAATTAGAACAGGGGTGTTTGTTCTTGGATTTATCTTCCACCCCTCTTTGTCCAACAAGTGGTATCAGAGCATGTTTGTTGTTCTAGATTCCTGACACTTACCTCAACAAAATGTGATTAATGTTACTCCACCTCAATAAGGGATGAATAACATTCCATAATAACATGAATAAACCAATATGTCAATGCAACCAAGGTTGAGTGTTCTACCACCTCAATAGGGGGTAGTCAATGTTCCACCTTGTTAGGTAGTCACAATGTACCTCTTCAATCATAGACCAATATACCATTAAAATAATAAACTATGTTTAATTAATAACATACATCTATTAGTTAGTGACAAATGCTAAACACTTTAAAAGTGTCTACTTCACAATATGGGTTCATGAAAATAAGACGTGCTACTATTAAACAAGTGCCAATCAGGCAATAATTACTTTTCATTCCCAACATGCCACAAACTCAATGATAAGGACTTACTTTAAAATAATTTCCCCTCATTCACATAGTTTTGAATAGTCATAAATAAGTCCCTATTCAACCTCAGCATGCACAATAATTCACTCAAAGCCATATCCTTTCATCTCATCCATAATTTCCCTAAAACTAGGCATATATATTAAACCCAAAACATAATACTGCACCATAATGCATGAAATTTAGACAATCACAGCCTAATCTACATATTCATATTCCTCATAAGTTTCTTAACCAAAAAAAAATCCATAGTAAACCATGTCTCTATTATACCCTAGTCTGATTAATCCACTTTTGACTGCCTAGCCTCTATATTAGATCAATGTTCCATCAATTTTCCTAGCACAAGAATTGCATCAAATGAAGGATGCAATTATCACTATCTAAGTTGGGAAATAGACCAAGAATTTTAATTTGGATGATGTGTGTTCTTACCCATTCAACATGGAGTATCTAAAAATACCATTTCCTCTAGGGTAAAAAATACCAAAGTTCAACAAACACAAGGGTAAAGGAGACCCTAAGGCCCATTTGAAGGAATTATTTATTACTTGTCAATTGGTGGCCTATAATGACATATACCTCCTACTATTGTTTCATTTTAATTGGTAGGATAGGCTTTGAAATGGTTTCTAAAATTTCCTAAGAACTCAGTATCTAATTTTGATGACCTTTCAGATAAGTTTGTGTAGCATTTCTCTTACAATATCAAACAAGATATTTTTTGGTAGATTTGACTCAAAAAATAGAAAGCCAGTGAAAGATTTGAAAGTTATCTATAGTGATGGAGATCACTTACTAGACATTTCACCCACATTTTACTAGATAAGTAACTAGCTATTGTGTTTAACAAAACTTTACACAATGAGATATCTTACCATCTAGAGCTGCAATATATACATACCTTCAAGGAAATCATTGACAAAGGATTTTTTATCAAAAGAGACCTTATTAACAAATGCATCATGAAGATAACCTCATCAAATTGGAGCTAGGATCAAAACTAAAATAATGGCCAAAATCATAACCACAACCAAGTCCAAGTGCAAGCATCGGTACCATCTCAGGCCAATAATTATGAAAAATCAAAGCAATTTAATCATAACAAGAATGTTATTAAAAATGGAGTAACTAAGTCATAACATTTCCAAATGGTACAAACACTTTTTTCTTAGCCAATACTACAAATACAAATTACTCCTCACCAACAAACTCTTCAACAAACATAGCCTTCATAGTAGCCTAGACTAGCTCAACAAACATAGAAACCTTTGCCATTGAAAACCCCTCTTCCAGGGTAAAATGGGCTTACTCACTAAGTTTTTAGTGACCTTAGATAGCCTATTAAAGCCATGTTTCACAAGCTATCTTGATCAATCTGATTAGTTTGCCCATTCTGAATCACCATCCTAATGAAATTCCTTTTCCATATTGGTATAGACAAAATGAGTTTTGTGAATTCCATTGAGTTAATGAGCATAACTTACATCATTTTATGTAGATCAAACAACTTATTCAAAATATGTTATAAAATGGGGAGATAATATTGGATAATGAAACTTCTGCATCCAATCAAAACCTAGGTCTTCATCAAAACCCTTTTTTATAACATAACAATAACAACAACAAAGGTCAAAATAACAATAATAATAGTATCAACAACTGAGACAAAAATAATAATATCAATATCAAAACCAATGTAAAATAAATGGATGTAACCATGGCCAAAATGATGTCAATAACCAACAGACTTACCATGAAATTGCACATGACTACAACAATGTTGTAGGCCATATTGTGGGAGGTTGCATTTCCACCATCTCTATCAATCCAAGATAAAGTGCCAACCAAATAAGACTATTTATAACCAATCCCAACCAACCAACCTATTCAAGTGATCTTTCCTTAACCTAGAACTACATACAGGCATACCAAAAACTATGGGCTACTACTTTTGGACCTTACACTAATAACTCATCATTGATCCATGACCACATACAAGTCCACCAACAATCGATAATTATCTTATCTATACCCCCTCTACCATCATTTTTTATAAATGATAGTCTTCTATCTAATCCTCATTATGCAATTACAACTCAATAGTTAAATATTACCATATTAGGCCCATATTCATTTGCCACTCCACCCATTCGACCTACCATTCTGGCTAGGAACAATTTATTTACCACTGTGCAAGACAAGACATTTGATATTATGGAACAACTTCAAAAAATGCCTAGACAAATTTCCATTTTAGATTTATTGAATACACCAACCATCCACAAGAACATCTTGAAATATTTTTTGGCCAATCCCAAGTTCCAAATGACATAAGACTAGATAAATTCTAAGCTTTGGATGGACATCTATCCCATCGCCATCATTTATCCTTTGACCAAAGTGATATGTCATCCCTTGGTCCTCTATATAATAATCCATTATACATCAAAGTTGTCATAATACGACATAAAGTGAAGCATGTCCTCATAAATAATGGATTAGGCCTAAATATTACATCTCTAAAGCTCATCAATCATCTCATAGGCATAACAAACAATATCCATCCATAAAAGATCATAATCAAGGCCTATGACAATGTGGAGTGGGAATGGAAAGGCACTATTAGTTGACTAGTTATCATTAGGCCTTTGACTCATGATATATTATGTCATGTGTTGAACCTCAAATTTTCATATAGTTAGCTTTTGGGTATACCTTGGATACATGAGATTCATGAAATTCATTCAAAATTACACCAGTGTCTCAAGTTCTCTCATTATGGAATAGAGTTCACCATTAATGGAGATTTATAACCCTAAAAACATCATAAGCATTTGGAGGTCAAGTATTAAAGTTATAATTACCATTTTAGATTGAATTTAGTTCTCAAGAAGGAAAAGGGGAAAAATTTCTTGCTAATTTTATAGAGGCCAACTACATTGACCTAGATACCCTTGATTCACCTTCCCACATGTGACCTCTTAAAATGTCCAATCATTTTACCATTATAAATAATGGCACAAGAGAATACCTAACCCATGATACATTCCACATTGCCAAGATTCCATAAAACCCCATGTCCTATGGAATACCTAAAGCTAATTCACCTTGCATCTAATAAAAGCAAACGGGAAAAGCCAAACTACATAGTCTAGTTCTTATCATTTTCACATCGGCCATTGGCCAAGAATAGGACCCACTTGCAGATGATGAATCATGGTTATGTAATTACAAACTAGCTGATTTTTATAATAATTCCAAGTATCCAATTCCTAATAGAATCATGGAGAGGCATGCCTATGAAGTAGGAAGTCTTGAACCAAACCAACAAAGAATACTTGAGCCAATTTTTTCTACTTAATACAAAAGAACCTATGGTCTTGGATTTAAACTACCTACTTAGGGGTTACCCCACATATATTTTTCATTTTCCAATGCCAACAATTAGTGATGACAAGTCAAAAATGAAGCAGAGTTAAATCATAACATTTATGAAGACTTATCCAATACCAAACTATTTGACACCAATGCCATTTGTACCCTTAGATCAGTTATTTATAATACTCTATTTACTCGATATCACCCTCAACTTATATCCCATGACCAAACAAGAATCCATAGTTCCTATAGACAAGTTTGATAATTTTTAATATTTTTTGTTCCAAAAATATCATAACATCTCATACCCTAAGGGAGACCTACTTCATTTTTTAGAAAATTCCTTAAAAATACCAAAAACCCCATTTTCCCTTTGCATTGTGGAATCCAAAACTCTAGATGCAATTTTTAATTTTGAAAATTGCTTCATATGATCTAGATCCCATAAAGTACTAAACCTTACTAACTAGTGTAATTTGGAACTCGACACATAATTTTTAATTTTCAAAATTACAAATTACATGCTAAGCTCTAGATCCCATGAAGCCATAAACCAATGGAATCCAAAAGTCACCACATAATTTATAATTTGCAAAATTGTAAATTACATGTTGAGATATGGATCTCATGAAGCCAAAAATATCCTACCTTTAAGATCTAAAACTTGATGTGTAATTTGCATTTTGAAATTTTCATATTGGGTTTTACTTCCTGCCAAGTACCTAAGCCATGGGATCTAAAACTCTGTGTGCAACTTATAATTTTACAAAATTGTAAATTATGAATTGTTTGGGGAATTACACCTTTCACATATCAAAGCCATTTAACCCCCTAACCAAGCACACATGGGACTTGCTCCAAGTTCCTCCTAGCTCCACCACTAACTACCATTATTTCATTAATTACAAGGATTTTTTCTATATATATATGTGAATTAGGGATTTTTAGTTCATTTTTTAAATTGCTAGATTAGTTTTTTGAGATATGATTACCTTTGCCATATATCCAACCCTCAATCCATGTGAATGCAAGTACTTGTAATTAAAATCCATGTCATTATATTTTATGTATGGTATTTGCCTTGTGTTTTTCACAAATTTTCCTACAATTGGAAATGTTTTTGAAGAATATTTCCATTTTTCGTCAAAAGTTTTCAAGTTATTTCTATAGCATTATCATTATTTATTTTGGTGTCATTTTAGGGTTTCTTTGTTGTTTAGATGTTGGTAAAAATCATTTTATGTGAGTTAGTGTGTTTCCCCAAGGTTGCATCTAGGTTTTTAGGGGTTCAATTTACAAATATTCATTGTAGAGGCCTTAGGTTTTCCCCAAAGAGATTCACATTCAAATCTAGGGATTCATAAAAATAGGTAAATATTCCAAGCATATTCCCCATTCAAAGCCAGTGAATATTTCTTAATAGATCCTATAGGGTCCCTATGGACATTGGACTTATCTTAAACACCTAAAATTTCCACATGTTTTATCATTATTCTAAACACCTAAGATCCCTACATGTTTTCAAGTCCTCACAAATAGTAGACCTAATTAAAACACTTCCCATCCCCAAATGATTTCACATTTATTAAATCACCTTACCTTTCCACCAAATATCCAACCTATTTAGAACACTTCCTAGCTTCACAAGGTTGTCACTTGCTTTGAACACTTGTTAGTTCCATCAACAAAATTACCTACTCAGAGCACCTTCAATCTCCACCAAAGATCACACTTTCTTAAAACACCTACAAACCTTGCCAAATATTATACTTGGTTTTCCACAAGCTTCCTATCCAATTTCCATGTCTTTGAAGTAAATTAAGTTCAAATCAAAAGTCCTTGGAGTAACTCTTAGCTTAGATTCCAACAGTACAAAAATAATAGAGATAGATTTAGGTCACATAAACCTAAGGGACTTATGAACCCAAATAGGTTTAGAGTTCAAGAATTATTAGATCTAGAGTATTTATGACTCTAGATTGACACAAGCTATAGCCTTTCCACTATAAGTATAAAGCCTCGAGTTAGTGAAGACACTAGCCTAACATTATGATCTTGACAGAAGAGAAGTATTGAATGATAAAGTGGAAAGGATTTTGAATCTAGAGCTTGAATTTATTGACTCAGTATTTTCACTCCTAGAATTCAAGATCTGTATTGATATATCTACAAATACATCCCAACAATTATCTAAAGACAAAAGAGATGGGTACCAAAAAGTGATTAACAAATAACAGCTTAAGTCCCTCAAGGTTACCTCCACTAGATTGTCAAAGACACTTACAAGGATTAAATTCAAAGATGAATTCATAGATATTATCATATTCTTGCAAAGGATTACTAGAAATTCTAATGCCAAGAATTTTTTAAGACTGGATGTACCAGTACATCTGGGTTGTCTGATAGAATGTTTAATATATTCATTAGGCCCAAATCATAAGTGACTCCATCTAAAAGTAATTGATGAAGGTATAAACAACTGGAAAAAAATTCATGACATCCTACCTTATGTATATCTTGGTGAAAGGGAGATATTTCCCAAGCCTTAACATAGTACCTAGAGAAATAAATAGAGTATATAACTATTATCTTGACCTCACAATGGAGGCTAGTTGATTTCTTTTTAGAAAATTCAATGATGCTTTCATCTATTGCATCATTATCATGTTTTATAAATAACTAGGGAGAAATATATTCTCAATAGCACTAATTGTAGAGATTAGTAAATGGGGCTCATACTTCATTCATTTTCCCACCTGTTCTTATATCAGAGTAGGTAGATTTAGTGGATACCAATATACACTTCCTTGATATGTTAGTGATAATTGGGCACCGATGGAGTTGGTCAGACAACTTGTAGAGATCCATAAACTCCTTTCCAATAGGCAAATGGATGGAAATCATTTCCCAATCTCTATTGGTATATAAACATGCCCCTCCCTCCTTAAGGCCAAATGTGCCAAAAATGTGCCAAATGAACTTAAGGACTTTAGAGTCTAGGGAATTTTTTGATGTTTATGGAAAGATCAAACTGGAAGTTTCAACATATGCTCATGTTCCATATTTTGAGGATTATTAGGAGGATTGTGAGGATGAAGAGAGGGTCAAAATGAGGGATCATTCTAGAATGATCCTAGAATAGATCAAAGATTATGATGTGGCACCACTCCCTAATGACTTAGTGGATGATGTGTCTCTTATCGACCCAACTTATTATAGACAAATTATCACTCAACCCTTACCACTAGTTAGGTGGTTATCTCTAATTTTTTTATCTATTTGATACAATAGTAGGTGTGATCAACAAAATAATCATTTGGCTGAGTATCAAGGGAATACAAATAACAAAGTAAATAATAGGAATCATAGAGAAGATTTTGAATCTTAAAGAAGAAGGAATTCATGTGTTTATGAAGGGTCTTAGTGGGACAATTGGTAAGAAACCAAAAGAGCCAAAAACCTCCAATAATAATAAGAAGACTAAGGCCAAAAATGGGCAAACAATAAAATAGGGGGGAGATATAGATAAACCAATTATAATCTCGTTAGAAGATAGAATAGTATAAAAAGCTTATACAACCTTTATCCCCATATCTATCATAGTGACAACCCTAATTTCCACTATTCACCCTCCTCTTATGTACATTATTATAGAGGCAACAACACCTCCACCTCATGTTTCCACTCCCATTACATCTTAGGTTTCCAATCCACCCCTCATTAGTACCACTTCACCTACCATAATAATCCCTTTGAAACCTATATAATTAGTTCAAGTGGACATTCAAGGTTCCCCATCAATAGATTCTAAAGTTTCAACTCCACTTTCCCTTCTTCTAATTCCCCCATCCCCTTTCATTCCACTCCCTCTTTCCATTCCATTAATAATTCCTTCCATTTCATCCTTATTAATTTCCAACACCACTCATTAGTAAAAATCTATAGACTCATTCATCCTAAATTTAGTCCCTTAGACCATCCCAACTCCTAAGGTGAGTACTATTACATTTTTGTCCCCATTCAATTTTCTTACATCACCAAACCTAAGTGGTACAACACATTTGATTGATTCATTTAATTCTTTAGATTCTACAGTCCCACCTATTCCTAAATTTAGATTCCCTATGTCTATTCCATTTTCCACACCCCTGATAGACACAATTGTTTCCAATACCTCCACTTCTTCTACTTCAATAGTTTATACAATACCTTTAGTTAATATTTGAGAGACACAAGTCCTTGGTGAAAATATACATTTGAATCCTACTGATGGGAGTTAAATTTCATAGGCATCTCCTGAGAAATCAATGACAATATCTACACTAGATTCTACAGTTATCATAGTGTCTACTAGTATAACAACATCATTTTTTGATTATTTGGTGATAGTGCCAAGAAACCATATGTTACCCCTAATTGGCTAGCACAATTAGTGGGAAAGAAGAGAAAGAAAATTATTTCCTAGAATACACTAGACTTTAGCTTGTTAGAGGTCAACAAGAAGTCTAACACTACTCTTTAGAACTTCTTTAGAATACTCTATGATGATAAAGGGAATAGATATGTTGAAATTATAATACCCCAACTAGACAAATCAAATGAAAATATTGTGGTGGGGGATTATCATATTTCCAAGATCCACCTTGGATAGATGACAAAAGAGGGGCTTAAACATGATGTTCAATCTAGAATCAATTCCATCTTCAATAGAATAAATCATGATAAGGCCACCAAGGATGAATTGAAAAACAAAGTGGATCAAATTGCATTAAACTAGTTCATAGAGCCCAGTGATTCATCATAACAATGTAAGTCATTGAAGCTAGTCAACCAAATCTAGATCAAGCAAGAATTGATGTGGTTCAAGAGATTGATAATATGGGAAGGGATAAGGTTATTTCTACAATAATGGAACATTATGAAATAATAAGAGAGAGAAAGAATATCCTAAGATGAAAATATAATAAATATGAAGGACAAATACAAACCTTGAATCTATGTTATTCCAAATTGATAGTTGTGGATTCAATTGATACGAATATCCTCATTACTGAAAATATACTGAAGAATGATTTTGAGTATTATTTAGATAGAACAACTCCATTTTGGATAAAGATACTCATAGAATCTACTCATAAGGCCAATGTAGCACATGACAAAGCTATTTATATGTTATATGAAATTGAAGGAATGATTAATATGATGTCATGCCAACCAATAGATGAGGTAGATAACCTCTTTTAGGTAGAGGAAGATTAGAATAAGTTAAAGCTAGTGGTTGAAAAAGAATCTTTAGAGACTATAGTCTTCACCCTAAGTTATATCCATCGCTTTATAAGGTATGAGAATTCACTAGATAAGATGAGAATGGAGATGTAGGGAATTAATAATTTCAATAAGGAATTGTTTCACATTCAAGAAGATTTTACATCCTCCAACATCTACTCCTTTAGACTAGATGAAAAATGAATACAGGAAATTTTCAAGGCCTTTGATGCATATGTTCAAAATTTGTAGGATGAGAAAGACAAGAAGGCTGAGGAAATCTTAGATATTGATTAATCTCTTTCTATTGATGTATTTTCATATATTTTAATTTCATTTTCAAAAACATTATAAGTTATATATTCTAAAGTTGCAACTATATTTTTATAAGATATTTTTAAGAAAGAGAAATATGTATTTATACTTTATATTTTTTGACAAACTAAAAGTTGTAAAAAACACAATTACAAATTACATTTTTAATTTTGATAGGTTAAAATTGATAAAGTGTAAAAACATGAATTGAAAATTACAAATTCCATTTTGACAAAGTGACATGGATTAAAAATTTGTAAAAGTATCACTTGTAAATTTCAAGATAGGGTTTTGCAAAAAGTGATTTGATTTATTTCCAAGCTATCTTTTGTTTGAAAAGTCAAGTTCTATTTTGGGCACCACCCATTTTGCATAAGGAGTTTTGTTGTTGTATGAAGATACCCAAGGCATTACATGAAGATCTTTCTATTCCATCCACACCATTCAAAGCAAAAGATCACTCCCAACTCTTGCATGTTACTTTCCAAACCATTTAACAAGTGAAAGATGTTAAAAATAGAGAAACATGCCTCTTTTGCATGGAGTTCCAGATCTGCATGGTTTATTCTACTAGGCATTGAAGTTTTGATAACTGCATCTCATTTGTGAGATATTTTTGTATAAATATGGATAGACCCCAGGGCCTAATCTATATTTTTATTGTTAGTGATATATTTTTGCATTTTGAATGTATTTTCTACAAGCTATAACCCTTGGAATGAAAATAAATTAAATATTTCCCTTTCTTGTCTGAGAAATCCTTCTGTATGCAAGTTAATTAAGTATTTATGTAAGTTTTTTCTTATTTTAGTCACAATAAATTCATTTGTCATATTTTCCATGATTCTACAATATTGTTTGATTAAAATAAAGAATATTTTCTCTTCTATGAAAATAACTAAATATTTCCTTTGATTTCCCATTTATATGAGCTTGTGCTAAAATAAATTTCAATATATTTTTTTTACTCTATTGTGTTTATCAAGAAAGCATTAAAACCCACTAAAAATATTTGGTGTAATCACCATTTTTAGTTGCTATAAATTTCACCCTTCAACCCTTTTCCTAGTCAAAACCCTAGTTTAAGATCAAAAAGAAATAAAGGAGAAAAATTTATATAAAGATGATAGTTTATCAATTGTATCATATTTAGTGAAAGGAATCTGGCCTTCTTTAGAGATTAACCTCAATTCACCAAGGTCCCACAGATTTGGAGTTTTCTCCATTGTATCATTAGGTATTTGTAGAATAATCTACAAAATAAAGATAGGTGCAAACCTATGTGATAATAGTTTTTGGCATGCCCAATGGGACCCAAAAATTAGAAATAGATTGGTATTATTCTTAGTGATCATTGCATGAGATTCATACAAATTTTAAAATCACCTGACAACTCTACTAGTTTATGAACTCAAAATTCCAAGGTTTACACATGCTAAGCAAATAGAGAAGATTATATTCTAAAGGTAAGAGGGAATATTTTTTTAAATTATCATTTCCATCTAGAAATAGATCAAAATCAGTCACCCTCAATGAAAAATATATCCTATAATTCTATTTGCATCTCCTCTAGTAACTCCTATCAGTTCCATACCTCCCATGATGGCTATAATTTTTATTGCTTTCAATGGAGGCAACCCACTCCAATTGTCCCAATATGATTATCTAACAACTTCAAATTTAAAAATCCTACCATATTATATTGGTGAAACTTCCACCACTCCTATGGAGCACATACAAGATATTGCCAGTCTATGTTTAGTCCACAACATGGTATAAGACAATGTTTTAATTAGACTCCTAATCTTTTCTTTCAAATTCAAAGCTTTATAGTAGTATAGAGGCCTTTCTCTAGATTTAATATGAGTTTGGGATGATTTAGGCACTGCACTATATACCCAATTTGCAGACAAGAGTGACCACCTTTCCCTAGTTAAATAATTAACTACTATTCAATGAGTTCCTCATGAGCATATGATTAACTTCAATTTTTGATTCTAAAAAACATGAAATAGAATTCCATCCCTATTTAAACCCATTATAAACATTTTTTTTATTATATTATTTGAGATTCCCCAATAGTGATATAGTTGTAATGATTTAGTCAATGGGTGGCACCACACTTTCTAATTCCTATGAAATTGTAATAAGGGTAAAAAATTACTTAATCCAAGCTAAGAAAATTTCTCCCAAGACACCAATGCTTGTATTTCCAAAAATTGCTCCTATTTTACCACCTAAAATTGCTCCAAGTCCCATCATGAGCAAAACACTATCTTTGAATCTTGGACCTACAAATGATATATATGAGGTTAAATCATTACTAAAGAGTTTTGAAAATGAGTTAGTGGTAATGAAGAGGAAGTAAGCCCAAAACTACAAGCCTTTTTAGTAGGCTAACCCTGCATACCAAGGAAATAGGCAGCCATACTAGGGAAATAAGTAGCCATATCAGAGCAACTCATAGCCACATGGTCAAAATATACAAGTAATACCTACAAACATACATGATTTACCTATACCAGGTAATTCTAAATCTATTATACCTATTCAAAATAATCTACCTCAAGAGTATGAATGGTGTTATCCTTTTAATCAACCACATAACTAGAATACTTGTCCTAATGGTGTTATGAGTAAACCCTTAATGGTGAAAGTTATACCAAGTACACAAGGATGGAAAGAAGAATATACTTCTCAACAAGTAGATACACAAGAACCTATTTGAGGTGAAACAACTCTTCTAAACTAGTAAGAGGATGACATTGGTGGTATAAATCAAGAGGAAACATTTTTCAATGGTGGAGGTCTAGTAGTAGCTAACACACATTCAAATAAAATATCAATAGAAAGTGACTAACCCCCAATAATGGAACAAGCCTCAACTTCCAAAATTGCACTAGAACTCGTAAAGAGAAATACTATATAAAGGCCACCCCTTGTACCTATAAACCAAACCAAATAAAAAGTTCCAACTCTAAATATTTTAAAAGAGGACATAGCTCCTACAAAAAAACCAACAAAGTTTGGTAATATTCCTTTTAGCATTGTTGAGCAAATGGAGAAGACTAATCTAAATGTCACTATATGGGAAGCACTATCTATATTGGCACAAAGGGATTTACTGCAAGAGGCTTTGAAAATTTTCTAGATAATAGATAAGGTTACAACCAAGGGACTTAATGCTACAAACAATTTGTGTCAACAAAAAAATGATACTAAAATGAGACAAAATGGTAAGCCTCCCCCTTAAATTAGGGAAGCATCTGGTTCATAATTTCATGGTAGATTCAAGGGCTAGCAATTTAGTGATGCCCAAGAAAATAAATGATGCCTTGGGAATAAAATATACACATGTCAATAAAGGATTAGTGAAATTAGATGTAACTACTTTTTAAATAGTGGTAATAATAAAGGGACTAAACCTCACCATTCATGCTTATCCAAAATTTTCCTTTTCACAATATTTCTTAGTAACATATCTCCCCCTACTTTGCCATTTTCCTCTCATGAGATTTCAATTCAAATATGGGAGGATATCTATATGTTGATTGGTCTCACATGTTGCTTACAATGAGATATGGAACTAGAGTAACAGTAAGATTATAGGTAATTATAAAATATCATATCGAACCATATAATCCTATCCCCATAAAAATGAATTGTACATTGCAAGATTAAGAGGAGAAATAGGATCATGAGGGTGAAACACCTATAGAAGATACTCTAGACACTCATCTAAATGAATGGGGATCACCCCTTCAATTTGATTCTTATGACTATGTATAGGAAATAGGGTTAGGTATAATTTCATTCATGATAATGATGTAATTATCCCAAACTTAGTCAAACCAACTAAAGATCTTCAAGGGATGAGGAAATTATTTTTTTATGATTCTAAAGATATAAATGGAGAAGGAGTAGGCTTTATATTGATCTCTCTACAAAAAGAGAGCTAATTTTATACTTTCAAACTTCAATTCAGCTATACAAATAATGTGGCTAAATATGAAGCTTTGATTCAAGGCCTATAGTTAGCCAAGGAAAGAGGAATCAAATTCTTACAAAATTTTATTGATAGTGAGATGATTGTACACCAAGTGAGATCTAAAAATGTTACAAATAACATTTTTTTAAGATCTTATAGACATAGGGTTTTGGAACTATTAAAAGACTTCACTACTCTAAACATCCAAGTGATACCAAGAACATAGTAAAAAGATGTTGACCATATGGCCTCAGTATGATCCCAATATAACCTACCAGTAGAAATAAAGAAGAAAAATAGCTAGCATGTGAGGCTGGTAGTGAGGCCATCTATTCTTGATAATGTAAGTAATTGGAAATTTTGTGATAGTGATCAATAGATCATCAACTTTATGAGAGATGAAGATAAATTATTAGATAGGAACCATTCAAGGCTCTAATATTAGTATGGAGATTAGATCATTTAATTAAAGATGAATAAATTACCTATGGGTCTAGTTACTCTAGAGAACATATTTAATTTAGATGATCAGCTAAAAGGCAAGAAAAAGAACATCATGATGAATTAAGAAGATTGTGAGTTGGTGGTCATCTCAAAAGGCAAATCATTTAAGATAGGCAAGGTATGTAATGAATCTAAAAATCAAGATTTTATTTAGTTATGTCAAGAGTTTAATGATAACTTTTCCTATAATTATCATGATATAAGAGGATTCGATCCTAGCTTAGCCCAACATATAATAGAATTGGATCTAAATACCAAACCTTTTAGATAAAAGAAAAGACCAATAAATTCAAAGATAGAACCCCTAATGAAAAGTGACCTCTCTAAATTTATAGAGGCTAATATAATTTTTCCTATCAAGTATTCATCTTGGGTTGCTAATCTAGTCCTTATCAAAAATAAAAATGGTGAAATTAGGTTTTGTGTGGATTTCAAGGATCTAAATAAGGCATCTATAAAAGATCATTATCCTCTCCGCCTAATGGAATAAATTTTTCAAACTATATCAAGATCTGAAAGGTTCTCTCTTCTAGATGGTTATTTTGGTTATAACTAAATCCTAGTGTAGGAATTAGACTAATTTAAAACTACCTTCACCACTAAATAGGGCATGTACGCATACAAAAAGATGACATTTGATCTAACAAACATTGGTGCAAATTTTCAAAGGGCCATGGATATGGTGTTTAGAGGTCTGATTAATGAAATGATCCTAGTATATCTAAATGATATTATTATCTATTCAAATCATGTTGATGCACATCTAGACCACCTTATAAATATTTTCAAAAGTTGTATAGAATTTTGTGTTTCCCTCAACCCAAAAAAGTGTGTTTTCATAGTTCATGAAGGGAAACTCTAGGACACATAGTGTCAAAAGAAGGTCTTGAAATAGACCCATAAAAAATTAGTGTTATATATGTATTAGCACTACCAAGCCATAAGAAAGGGATATAGAGCTTTCTTGGAAAAATTAACTTTGTAAGGTTTGTCCCAAATTTTGCCTCTATAGCAAAACCCCTTACTATAATGCTAAAGAAGGGTATCCTTTTCAGCTAGACATAAGAGGGAAAAGACAACTTTGAGGCCATAAAGTAGAATATTTCCCAAGATCCTACCTTGGTCAACCCAAACTATGAGAAAGACTTCATTGTCTATACATTTGGAGGGGAAGGAAGCATCTCATATATTTTGACTTAGCACAATAAAGAATAATTGGAGAAACTAATATATTTATTCAGCCAATCCTTGAAAGATTATGAAGAGAATTACATTTTTGGGGAAGAGCAAGTATATTAAGTGATTAAATCTCTTAAGAAGTTTAGGCATATGCTCTCCAATGATAAAATTCATTTGATGGTGAGTCACTAGAGTTTCAAAGAGTTCTTGGTGAGTAGGGAAATAAATGAAAAATATTAGTATGGATCAAAAAATATATGGAATATGACATGACATCAAAATCATAGAGCTCATAAGAGGGAAAGGATTATGTGAACCATATTTTGACATCAAGACTGTTGAAACAATATATTCTCAAGTTGCATCTTAGCCAACCAATCCACCTCTTTTCAATAGCTAGATTTGTGACATGACTAATTTCCTATAGACTGATGAGTACCCCAATGAATCTTAGTAGTAAAAGAAAAGTTGTTTCTGAATCCAATCTATTCCATATGTTCTTGTATATGGAATATTCTTTCCAAAATATATTAATGGAGTCTTGTTAAGATGTATTGAGCACAATCAAGTTCCCAAGGTTCTCAAATAATTTTATGATGGCCTGTCAAGAGGATATTTTTCTATAATAACCATAATCATCAAGGTAATGAGAGGAGGATATTATTGGCTTGAATTATTCAAATATTCCCATGAAATGGTAATAAACTATGAAAAGTGTGCTTACTTCAGTGACAATTAAAGGTTAGCAACCTTTCTTCTTAGACCAATTCAAGTGGGTCAACCATTTGCTCAATGGGGATTGGATTTCATAGTTATGATCAATCCACCATCAAGTCTATGCCACAAATGGGTCCTCATATCAATTTATTATTGCACATGATAGATATAATTAGTTGTACTAAAATATACCATGGAGGCATTTATTCTAGAATTCATGGATGACATAGTCTCAATATTTGGTGTTCCTCGCACCATTATCTCCAATAATGCCAAAGCATTTATGGGTACTCAAGTGAGTGAATGGGATGTAAATCACAATGTTTACCTAATTAATTCTTCTAATTATTACCCCTATGGTAATGACTTAGTTGATTTAACTAATAATAACCTCATTAGAATTATCAAAAGAATAATGGAAGATAATCAGAGGACATGGTGTAAAAAGTTAAAATTAACACTATGGGTTGATAGGATCACACTTAAGAGAGAAATTAGTAAATCCCCCTTCATGTTGGTGTATGGAATAAAATCAATAGTCCCACTTTCAATTGAGCTACCATCTTTATAGCTCAATCACCAATTGGATTTGATTGACAATGATGAAATGATAGTAAGATCAACTAAACTCATAGAGCTTAAAGAAATCAATAATCAAACAATGAAAGTCTTAGAATAAAATTAGGCTCAAAAAAAGAATACTTTTGATAAGAAGGCATCTAAAATAATCTTCAATGAAGGAGACATTGTTATTAAATATGATGTGGATAAGGCTAAACTAGGTAAGCACACAAAGTTTGATGTAATATGGAGTGGTCCATACATTATAACTTGCTATAAAGGAGCTAATGCATTCCATCTCTTAAAGCTTAGTGGATCATAACCACCTATCCCAATTAATGGGATATACCTCAAAGCTTGATTTTGAGGTATGAATTTATTCTAAAAAAATTTAAATTTTAATATATAATACGACTAGCTATGTTTTTCAATAAGTACTTCTACATGGGTCAACTCATTAGGAGTTTTAGTTTCCTTAGTTGTGTTGTTTTCCCCTTTTTTTTTTCCCCTTGTTTTCATTTTTGTTTAGGCAAATCCCAATTTTTTTCCCTAGTTTAAATTTTTTCAAACCAAATTGACTGCATACCCAATTTCATAGAAGGTTACTAGATACAAATTGATTAGCAAGAAATCATCTTATAGAGGTTGAAAAAAAATATTGATATTTTTTGTCCAAAAAATATCATAACATATCATACACTAAGGGATACCCCATTCATTTTGTTATGTTGTGGAGCTAAAAGCTTCACCAGGATGCAAACAGGAGAAGTTACGGAGGATACAGAGTTACAAAATCAGCTGCAGGAAAAATGGCATCGGTCTGATCAGCCGACGTTAGTCAGATAGCAAGAGGTAGCAACCGGCATCAGTTACCAGTCGGCCAACATCGATCATGGAGGAGTCGACGTCGGCAGCCTGTGCGAGAATAGGCAGTTTGCATGACGAATCTGGGAGAGTCTATTTTGAGACTATTAGTTTGCATGTTGAAGGCTAGTCGTAGTCTTGAGTTGCAATTCTAATTATTGTAATTAGGTTAGTCTAATTATTGTAAACATGAGATCTATATATGGACTCATGGGATGTATTGTAAATTTGTGCTAGAAAACCATAGAGCTTTCAGAGAGAGCTAGTGGAGCTCCTCCTAGTTCCAAAGGGGTGTTGAGTGTGTATGATCAGGGAGAGTTGCAAGGTCTACAAGGTCAAGGAGCTGATCCACCGGGGTATTGGTTGAAGAATCATAAGGACTTGGTGAGGCAAGGACAAGGGTTATTCAGGGGTGTAGAGATGTCTACACGGTGTGTAAGGTCTAGTGATTTGCAGGTAGCAGAGAGCATGGGATCTACTTGGAGTATGGTTGTGTACTTGGTGAACTGGCAGCGTGTTACTGACTGGTTGGAGAGGTGAACATCAATTCTATATTGGAGTTGATTTTTGGGACCGAGAGAGAGAGGGAAGAAGGTCTTGACGTGTGGCGAACCTTTGAGGTGGAGGAAGAAGTGGCATCTTCCTTATTGTATATTCTTCCATGTATATAATATAATTGTGTATTGTCTCTTAATTCTTGTGTTGTTTCATATTTCTAGTTACTTATTGATTCTGGTATATTTCCGTGTTTAGTTGCTAATACAAGAAGTAATCACATGTGTTCTAATTGGTAGAGCAAGATCCTGACTCAGGAGGGATCAGAGCATGTTTATTGTTTCTGTGGGTTTCCCTGACAAGTGGTATCAGAGCTTTTGGTTGGGTTACTAATAGGTGGTTTCAGATCTGGTAGTGTTTGTTGATTACAGGTTACTCACAGGGGTTTCTAATTGAGTGGGAGTATAGCAATGGCAGAAGGAAGTAAGCTACGAATGGAGAAACTGAATAGCATGAATGGTCTGATTGATGGAAAGAAAGAGCAAGTAAATAAAGATTGTTGGTTGGTTGCAGATCAACAGGGAGGAGCAGATGTTGCAGGTGATGTTGCACAGGATGTTCTGGATAAAGTGGAATCTTGGTTCACAAATTCTTTTGCCTCTTTCCATGCAGTTCAAAATAGAGCATCTTTTCATGGGTATGACTTTGGAGAGATTTATTTAGGAGCTGGAGAGCCTTGTCAGATTATTGACGAAGGGGAAGTGAAGCTGAAATTACAGATGGATGACACGCAGTGGTTGAAGGAAGTCATGCAGGTACCGGTCTTGGAGATGAGTCTAATTTCTTTAGGAAATTTGGGTGATGAGAGATGTACTATAACTCTCATAGTGGATACACTTGAATTAGATGGTGGTAAGAAAGTAGGTATCCTTTATCTATCTACTTATATTGCTGATTCACCTTCTGTTGCAGAGATGTGGCTTCATAGGCTTAGTCACATATGTAGAAGGAGAATGCAGGTTCTGAAGCGGAAGACATATGTTTTTGACAAGCTAAAGAACTGGAAAGCCTTGGTGTTCATGGAGGAGATGACAGACAGAGATCAGGTGAGAGAACTAAATTATTCTGAGCAAAGCAAGGTTGATTTGATTAAGATTTTGATCCATGGAGAGCTCACAGGTAAAAATTTATCACTCATAGATGAACACAGGTACTGGCATTGGTCATACAGTAACCGACATCAGCAACAGGAAGACTAACATCGGTCATGAAGAAACCGGTGTCGGTAGAAAGGATACCGGTGTCGACCAGGGAAATGACGTCGGTAGTCAGGGTCAGTGCAGGGAACCGACATCGGTCGGGAGCAGACTGGGAGATGGCCGAGATCGGTCACTGGAATGGATATTGGGTAGACAGCAAGCTGTCAACAAGTCTCAAACGCTCATGTGGAGGTTAGAAAGGGTAAGTGAACCTCATATTCATTGTTCACCTTCTTTATATTGCCTATTGATGGTCAAGAACCAGGAAGATGGAAGAGGCAATGCAGGTAGAGTCCAGATACAGTGGGAGCTTGACATGGATGAGGAGTGTGAGTCCTTGGAGAAGAACCAAACAGGGATTTGTTGGTAGAGTTGTCAGCTAGAAGTAAGCACTGAGAGAGATGGATTCCCATTTTAGAGAAGAGAGTGGATGGACACAAGAGACAGAAGGCCAAGGCATATGGTCTTGAGGAAGCTGCAGGACAGTGGTACAGGTTTTGACAGGTGGATGACTAAGCATGGCTTCAGTCAATGTCAGTGTAACTATTGTGTTTATCTTACCAGGTAGATGATGGTCACAACATCATTTTGTTACTGTATGTGGGTGATTTACTAGTATGTTTGTACATACAGGTATTTGCTGAGCTAAGGGTAAGGTTAGTTTAGAGGTGTGTCATGAATAATTTGGAGCAGCAAAATTATTTGGCATAAGAGACATGGAGATTTTATCTCCAGTGGGAGCTAATGTGAACACAGTGTTGGTGAGGTTCATTATGCAGGATGCAGAATCAGTAAACACACCAATGGCTGGATAGTTCAAGCTTAGCTTGAAACAGGGTTCGAAATCACATGAGGTCTATTGTAGGCCCGAGTTTTCCCAATCAGTGGGGGTTGTCAGAAAGTATGGAGCCAATTCGGGGAAGGAGTACTGGAGGGCAGTTTAGTGGGACTAGCAGCAGGGATTCTTGTTATGCAGGGTCAATTTCTTCACTACATGGATATGTAGGTTTGGATGTGGCAGGTTACTTGAATGACAGGGATAACATCACAGTTGTGTGGTGGTTGGTCTTCAGGATGGATCTTGAAGAGGGATACAAGCCAGGGAATAATTTAGACGCTGTATAAGTACAGGTACATGTACAGGTGTAGTTATTTATCTCCAAGTGAGAGATTGTTATGTTGTGGAGCTAAAAGCTTCACCAGGATGCAAATAGGAGAAGTTACGGATGATGCAGAGTTGTAGAATCAGTTGCAGGAAAAATGGTATCGGTCTGATCAGTCGACGTCAGTCAGATAGCAAGAGGAAGAAACCAGCGTCAGTTACCAGTCAGCCGACATCGGTCATAGAGGAGCCGACGTCGGCAGCCTGTGCGAGAATAGGCAGTTTGCATGATGAATCCAGGAGAGTCTATTTTGAGACTGTTAGTTTGCATGTTGAAGGCTAGTCATAGTCTTGAGTTGCGAGTCTAATTATTGTAATTAGGTTAGTCTAATTATTGTAAACATGAGATCTATATATGGACTCATGGGCTATATTGTAAATTTGTGCTAGAAAGCCATAGAGCTTTTAGAGAGAGCTAGTGGAGCTCCTCCTATTTCCAAAGGGGTGTTGAGTGTGTATGATCAGGGAGAGTTACAAGGTCTGCAAGGTCAAGGAGCTGATCCACCAGGGTACTAGTTGAAGAATCATAAGGACTTGGTGAGGCAATGACAAGGGTTCTTCAGGGGTGTAGAGATGTCTACATGGTGAGTAAGGTCTAGTGATTTATAGGTAGCATAGAGCATGGGATCTACTTGGAGTACGGTTGTGTACTTGGTGAACTGGCAGTGTGTTACTGACTGGTTGGAGAGGTGAACATTAATTCTATATTAGAGTTAATTTTTGGGACCAAGAGAGAGAGGGAAGAAGGTCTTGAGGTGTGGTGAACCTTTGAGGTGGAGGAAGAAGTGGCATCTTCCTTATTGTATATTCTTCCATGTATATAATACAATTGTGTATTGTCTCTTAATTCCTGTGTTGTTTCATATTTCTAGTTACTTATTGATTCTGGTATATTTCCATGTTTAGTTGCTAATACAAGAAGTAATCACATGTGTTCTAATTGGTAGAGCAAGATCCTGACTCAGGAGGGATCGGAGCATGTTTATTGTTTTTGTGGGTTTCCCTGACACATTTTTTAGAAAATCCTTTGAAAACACCAAAAACCCCATTTTCCCTTTGCATTGTGGAATCTAGAACTCTAGATGTAATTTTAAATTTTGTAAATTACTTTATGAGATAAAGATACCACAAAGCGCTAAGCCCTTTAAATCAATAGAATCCAAAAATTTGCATTCAATTTGCATTTTTCAAAATTGTAAATTACATGTCGAGCTCCAAATCTACAAAGCCATAAATTGATAAAATATAGAAGTGACCATGTAATTTGTAATTTGAAAAATTTTAAATTGTATGTCAAGATACAGATCCTATAAAACCAAACATACCCTACCCATAGGATCTAGAAATTGATGCGTAATTTGTAATTTGAAAATTGCATCTCAAGTTCTACTTCCCACCAAGTACCTAAACTGCCAGATCTGGAACTTCGTGTGCAATTTGTAATTTTACAAAATTTCAAATTACTCAAGAAGTTTTGCCTTCTGCATATCAAATTAAATTAAACCCAAACATAGAAGACATGAGAATTAATCCAAGCACCTCTTAGCTCTACCACCAACTTCCATTATTGCATTAATTACAAGATTTTTTGCATATAAATATGTGAATTAGGGATTTTTAGTTCATTATTTAAATTAATAAATTGTTATTTTGAGATTTGATGACCTAAGCCATGGATCCAAACCTTGATCCACATGTAATAAATTAAATTCAAGTCAAATCCATGTTATTATCTTCTAGGCATGATATTTGCCTTGTGTTTTCTATAATTTTTCCTATAATTTGAAACTTTTTCAAAGATTGTTTCCATTTTTTGTGAAAAATTTTCAAGTTCTTTCTATAGGGTTATCATTGTTTATTATGTAATTATTTTAGGGTTTATCTATTATTTAGACATCGGTAAAAATCATTTTCTATGAGTTCATGTGTTTTTTCCAAGGTTGTATCTAGGGTTTTATGGTTTCATTTTACAAATATTTATCTTAAAGGCCTTAGGTTTTCCTTGAAGAGATTCACATTCAAATCTAGGGATTCATTAAATCAAGTGAATATTCCTAGCTTATTACCCATTCAAAACCAATGAATATTCCTTAATATATCCTCCAAGGTCCATGTGGACATAAAACTTGTCTTGAGCACCTAAAATTTCTATAGGTTTTACCATTGTTTCAAACACCTAAGATCCTCGCTAGTTTCTAAGTCCTCATAGATAGTGGACCCACTTCAAACACTTCCCATCCCCATGGGTATACAAATTGATTTAATAACCTTCCCTTTACTCTATATATCCAACCTATTCATAACACTTGCTATCTATATGGGATTGTCACCTGCTTCAAACACTTGTTAGTTCCACCAAAAGTTATACCTACTCAAAACACCTTCCATCTCTGCCAAAGATTACACTTGCTTAAAAAACCTACAAATGCTACCAACTATTATATTTGGTTTTATAAAATACTCCCTAGAGTGACTCTTAGCTTAGAGTCCAACACTAGAGAAATAACAGATACAGATTTAGGTCACATAGACCTAAGGGACTTTTAGACCCAAATAGGTGTAGATTTTAAGAATGATTAGATCCAAAGTATTTATGACTCTAGCTTGCCACAAGATGTAACCTTTCCACTATCAATCCAAATCCCTGAGTTGGTGCTGACACTAGCCCAACATTATGATCCTGACAAAAAATAAGTCTTGAATGATAGAGGGGAACGTATTTTGAATCTAGACCCTTACTTTATTGACTCATTATTTTCAATCCCATAATTTGAGAGCTATCTCAATATATCTCCAGAGATATCCTAGAAATTATTTGAAGACAATAGAGATGGGTTTAAGAAAATGATTAACAAATAATGGCTTAAGTCCTACAAGGCTACCTCCACTAGATTACCAAAGACAATGGCAAGGATTGACTTTAAAGATGAATTTAGAGATACTATCATATTGTTTCAAAGGATTAATATAAATTATGATGCCAATAATTTTCAAGAATGGATGTACCAGTATATCTAGGTCATTTAATATAATTTTCAATACATTCATTAGGCCTAGCTCATAAGTGATTCCATCCATAAGCAATTGATGGAGTATAAACAACTGGCAAGTTTTTCATGATATATTACCTTATGTATATCTTGGCCAAAGGGATAACTTTCCCAAGCTGTAACATAGTACCTAGAGAAATAAATAGAGCATACAAATACTATCTTGAACTCACATTAGAGGCTAGTAGACAACATTTTAGAAGAGTCAATGATGCTTTGATCTATTGCATCATTATCATGTTTGATAAAGAACCAGGGAAAATAAGATTCTCACCAATATTAGTTGTAGAGATTAGTAAATGGGGATCATAATTCATTCAATTCCCCACATATTCTCATATCAAAGCAATTAGTTCTAGTGGATGCCCCTATATACTTCCTTGATATGCTAGTGATAATTAGGCATTGATGGAGCTGGTCAAGCAACTTGTAGAGACCCATAAGCACATTTCTAATAGGCATAAGGTGGGACTTCCTTTCCCAATATCTATTATTATATACACACTCCCCTCCCTCTTTAAGGCCAAATGTGCTGAAGCAAAAATGTTCCAAATTAACTTAAGGACTTTGGAGTCCAAGCCATTTTTTGATATTTATGGAAAGATCACTAGCACACTAGCAGTTTCAACATATGCTCATGTTCCATATTTTGAGAATTATTGGGAGATTTATGAGGATGAAGAGAGGTTATAAATGAAGGATCATTTTATAATGACCCTAAAATAAATCAAGGATTATGATTTAGCACTAGTTCTTGATGACTTGGTGGATGTTGTGTCCCCTGTGGACCCGAATTATTAAAGACAAATCATCTGTCAACCCTTACCACCAGTTAGGTGGTTATCTCAAGAATTATTTTCTCTATTTGATAGAATAATAGGTGTGATTAGTATAAAAATCAATTGGTTAAGGAGAAAGGTATTACAAGTAACAAAGGAAACAATAAGAATCAAAGAGAATATTTTGAAGAGTAAGGAAGAAGGAATTTATTTATGTATAAAGGGTTCTAGTGGGATAGTTGGTGAGTATCCAAAAGATCCAAGAACCTCCAAGAAGAGTAAAAATAAGAATAAGGCAAAAAAAGGGGAAAACAAGAAAAGAGGGGGGAGATATATAATAACTAATTATCATATTGTTAGTAGACACAATAGTAGTAGAAGCTTCTACAACATATATCCTCATATCTATCATAGTGACAACCCTAATTTCCACTATTCACCCTCCTCCTATGCATATTTGTCCATAGGCACCAACACCTACACCTATTTACACTCCCCATGCATCTTAGGTTTCCACTCCACCCCTAATTAATACCACTTCACCTACCATTTTAATCCCTTTACAACATGTGCAATCAATTCAAGTGGACATTCAAGGTACCTCATCAGTAAATTCTCAAGTTTCCACTCCAATTTCCCTTCCTCCAAATTCACCATCCCATTTCATTACACTCCCTCTTTCCATTACATTCATAATTCCTTCCATTTCATCACCATTAATTTCCAACACCACTTATCATTACAAACCCACTCACTCAATAATCTTGACTTTAGTCCCTCAAGCCATCCCAATTCCTGGGGTGATTACTATTACATTTTCATCCCCACTAACTTTCCTTACATCACTAACCCTGATTGGTCCAACACGTTTGATTGATTCATTTAATTATTTGGCTTCCACCCTCTGACCTATTCCTAAATTTATATTCCTTATGTATATTCCCTCTTCCACATATTTGACAGATAACTATTTCCATTGCCTCCACCTCTTCCACTTCTATAGTTTCTACAACACATTTAATTAAGATTAGAGAGATAGAAGTCCTTGGTGTAAATATATTTTTTAGCCTACTAATGGGAGTGAAATTTCATAGGCATCTCCTAAGTGATTAATGAAAACATCTACACATGATTCTAAAATTGTCAAAGTGTAGAATCATTAGCTATTGATTCTTTGGTGATAGTGTCCAAGAAAATAGATGCTACCCCTAGTTGGATAGCATAATCAATGGGAAAGAAGAGAAAACAAATGATTTCCCTAAATACACTATACTTTGTCCTATCAAATGTCAATAATAATTCCAAGTCTACTCCCCAAACCTTCTATAGAATACTCAATGATGATAAATGGGAGAGATATGTTGAAATTTTAGTACCCCCACCAGAAAAATCAAAGGAAAATCTTGTGGTGGGGGATTATCATATTTCCAGGATCCACCTTAGATAACTACCAAGAGAGGGGCTTAAACATTATTTTAAATCTAGAATTGACTCCCTCTTCAAGAGATAGACCATGATAAGGCCACCAAGGATGAATTGAGGAACAAAATGGATCAACTTACAACTACATTGAGCTATTTCATAGAGCCTGATGATTCATCAAAACAACCTAAGTCAGTAAAGCTAGTTAGCTAAATTATGTATCAAGAAACAATTGATATAGTTCAAGAGATTACTAATATGTTAATGGATACTAGATAATGGTTAGAGGAATTTGTTTCTAAGGGAAATAATATTATTGATGAAATAATGTATTGTTATGAAATAATTAGATAAAGAAAGAATATCTTGAGAGGATAAGTCAATGAATATGAAGGAAAAATACAAAAATTGAATTTATATTATCCCAAATTGATATATATATATATATGGATTCAATTGATACATATATCCTTGTTGCTAAGAAGATACTAAACAATGATGCTTAGCACAAGGAGTTGTATAGTGTAGCTCAATTTTTGATAAGGATACTCATAGAATCTGCTCACAAGGCTAAGGTAGCACATGATATATCTATTGATATGTTGTTTGAAATTGAAGGAATGATGAATATGATGTCATTCCAACTAGAAGATGAGGCAGATAACCTCTTTTAGGTAGAGGAAGTTCATAATAAGTCTAAGGAAGTGGTTGAAAAAGAATTTGTAAAGACTACAACCTTCAACCTGAGTTTTATCCATCACTTTATCTAGTATGAGAATGAACTAGATCAGATGAGAATGCAAATTTAGGGAATCAAGACTTTTAGGAAGGAATTATTTAACATTAAATTATATTATACAACCTCCAACCTCTACTCCTTCAGACTAGATGAGGAAAAAATACCTAAAATTCTCAAGGCCTTTGATGCATATGTTTAAAATGTTGCTAGCTGAGAAAGACAAGAAGGCTAAGAAAATATTAGATATTGATTAATCTTTTTACTTTAAAGTATTTTCATATATTATAATTTCATTTGCAAAAAAATTTTAAGTTGTATATTATAAAGTTAAAACTATCTTTTTATAAGATCTTTTTAAGAAACAGAAATATGTATTTACACTTTATAGTTTTTGACAAACTAAAAGTTGTAAAAAGCACGATTGCAAATTAAAATTTCTATTTTGATAAGTTAAAATTGATAAAGTGTAAAAGAATGAATAAAAAATTATAAATTCCATTTTGACAAAGTGACATGAATTAAAAAGTTGTAAAATTATCACTTGTAAATTGAAATCTAGGGCTTTTCAAAAAGTGACTTGAGTTATTTCTAAGTTATCTTTTATTTAAAATTTTAAGTTCTATTCTAGGCACTGCCCATTTTTCATAAGGAGTTTTATAGTTGTATGAAGAGACCCAAGGAATTGTATAAAAATATTTAAATTTAATCCATGCTATTCAAAGTAGAAGATCATACCTAGATCTTGAATGCTACTGTTACAAACTATTTAACATGTTAAGGATGCTAAAAATAGAGAACCATTCCTTTGTTTACATGGAGTTCAAGATCTGCATGGTTTCTTCTACTAGGCATTGAAGTTTTGATAATTGCATCTCATATATGAGATATTTTTGTATAAATATAGGAATACCTCATAAAAATATTTGTAAATTGATGTTAGGTATTGTCATTAGTGTTTAAAAGGCATTAGCAATGACAAAGTGGTCTAGCAGGTTAGTGAGATAGAGCATGATGGCCCAATGTACTTAGAGTAGTGTGAGGATTTTAGGGGTGTGCATGGGTATCTTATGTGGATGATGAATTGTTTAATAGAGCCTAATATGAATATTTTTTACTTCTTGATGTGTTTTATGCTCAAGGGTTGACTTCGTGTGGCTTTCATGAGCTATGCAATTTAGTTTGTACCTCATAGGCTTGATCTTGCATGATTGCCTAAGGGTTCTTGAGTAATTTGGATTCTATGCTATGGTAATGATCTTAGTGTTCTTGGAATATACATGTTATGACATGTATAGGATGTTGAAAGGTTATAAAGATGGTTTTCAAGAGGTGGCTAGTGGTCTGCAAGGTAGTTTGGCCATTGGCCTAGTTGGCCTAGATGGGTTTGTGAAGCATTATAAAGGGTTGAAGAGAGATTTTAGAATTTTTCTATCCTATATCTACATGAGAGATGATAATATATGTGTGTTCAAGATTAGTGAATAAGTCATAGGTTACTATATGAGAGATAAAGTCATAAATGACTTCTTGTGCTTTAGAGGGTACTTGAATGGTGCATTTTGAGCTTGAGAGGAAAGTTCTCACATTATTCAGATCATGTATAGTTTTCATGGGGATTTAATCATTTTTGAGATATTGGGTAAGGTTCCTAATAATGTTTTTCAATCATTATTTTATGTATTAAGGTCCCATTCTTTATGAATAATTTCTAAGAAGGTAAGCATGTTTTTATTTGCAAAATTCCTTGTCTTAAGACTTGATGTAGAAGATATGTAGTTTTGATGATTAATAAGGTGGTGGATGGATATAATGATGTTTTATTATTGAATATCACTCCTTTATTATTTTTATTATGTGTTTGGTCAATCTTTATTATTTGTGGGTCCCATATAAAAGTGCTTCTTAACAATGTTTTTGATGTTGTGATAGATTTTTGAAAGTAACTAGGGGAAAATATGGGTGTGTGATGAAGATTATAACTTTATTAAAACATTAATGGAAATTTTTATGAATATTCATTTATTTATATCAAATTTATAAGTTCTCAAAGTTGTCTAGTTGATATGAAGGAAAGGGTGCCATGAGTGAGAAAAACCAGTCAGAGTGAGAAGTGGAATTAGAAGGCCTAATGAATGAGTAAGGATTGGTATAAGCTCTTGGAGGTAATGTATGTTATGTATTACCTTTTATCATGCAAGTTTTATTGTTCCTAGTCACTTGGATTTGAGTGAATGGTTGACTCAAAGTTGACCATGATGGTTTTACTAGCAAAAGGAACTCAATTTGAGTGATTGAGTTTGATTATAGGGTAGATGGTCAGATCAAGTGTTACTCATGGTTGGATATTATTGAAAAATCATTTAATATATTTTTTAGTGACTTTTAAGGTTTTACCAATCTCCAATTTTTCAAACATAGTCTTACTAAGTGAAGTTATGCTTCATTTGTAGGGAGTATGAGACATGGGCTCATTGCATGAGCTACAAAGTTGTTGCAGAGGTTCATGGACAACATTATAAGACATAAGTGATTCCTTATAAAATATCATAAGGATAAATATCCAACCATAATTGATAATGGTATATATAAAATATGTTTTTATGTTCTTTGTGTGAGTATTAAGCTAGACAAGCAAGTGTGTGTGTTGATATTTGAAGACCTTGTACGAAGGGTGTTAGGGGTCTTGGTGAATAATGTTTGTATGAGATTGATCAAAGGAAAATTTTCATTATACTCATCATAATTCTATGATTTTTTTGATTATTTTTACTATATTTATAAGTGCATATTTGTATATGAGTAAAATATTAATGAAAGGGTTATTACTTGTGTTGAAGAGATATCTTGGTGTTGGTCATTTGTTTGGAGTTGAAAACTTAGAGAAGAGTATTCTTTTAGGGTTTCTATATCATATTGAGAATAAATTATAGTTCAATAACTTTTTATTTGATAGGTGTTGTGTTGGTGTTCAACATCTTAGGCAAGTTGGTACTTGTCATCTTTAGGGGTTGGCACTCTTTATGAAGTGGGTGTTTCACTAAAGCCTCATGTTTGTGATCATATTATATGATTGTAGTCCATTGTTTTGTAAAAATGAGAGTGGTTTTTCTCCCCCATGAGGTTTTATCACATGAATCTTTGTGTAATTGTTGCATTCATGTTTACTCTTGGATTCATCTATCTTGCATATTGATGTGATTGGTTAGCTCAAAGAATTGGGAATTGGATTGAATTATTGTTAACCACTAATTCACCCTCCCTCCTTAGTGGTTTGTACCTTTATCAATTGGTATCAAAGTAGGTATTTTTTAAGGTTTAACATCTTGAAATGTGATTCTAAGGTATAATGGCAAGTCAAGGAATACAAGATGGCTTCCCTTCCAAACAAGCTCCTTTATTTAATAGTTCTAACTATGACTTTTGGAGTTTAAGGATACAGACTTTTATCATGGCTCTAGGACTTGATGTTTGGTAATTTTTTTTGATGGATATGTTATTCCTACTAGTGCTATTGAAAATAAACTATTTGAAAGAAATTCAAAGGCTATGAATTCTATTTCTAGAGGTCTATTAGAGATTTAGTTCTCAAAGTTCATTCACTATCAAATAGCTAAGGAGATGTGGACTAAGTTGAAGACAATCTATGAAGGAGACTCAAAGGTCAAGCTAGCAAAATTATAAACTTTTAGAAGATAGTTTGAGAGTACCAAAATGAAGGAGGAGGATTCTATGGCATCCTTATTGAATAGAGTGGATGATGTGGTCAATATGATCATAGGTCTTGGAGAAGATCTCAAAGAGGATGTTATTTTTCAAAAGGTCTTAAGATCTCTATCCTATAGGTTTGACTCTAAGGTATTTTCAATTGAGGAAAGTCATGATCTTACACTAATGAATATGGATGATATTTATGCATCTCTCACTTCTTATGAGATGAGTATAAATGAAGACAAGCCTCCAAAGAATGATGTTGCTTTCAAGGTAGAGAACAAGCCTAAAGAAAATAAGACACAAAGTAAGGGGTCTCAAGGAAAATATCCTATGTTAGATGATATATTAGATGATGATTTAATTACTTTATTTTCAAGCAATTTGGAGACTAGATCAAGTAAGTATAGAGGTAAGCTTCCTTTTAAGTGTTTCAATTATGATGAATTAGGTCATTTTTCAAGCAGTTATCCTCAAAAGCATACAAAATATGAGGATGAAGATCAAGTAGAGGGTAAAAAAGGTTTTAGGTCTGATAAAAATAAGATATCATTTAGGAAGTTTGATAACAAAAGGAAGTTCCATAAGGACAAAAGGAGTCTATACACAAAGATGGATGATAGTGACTCAAAATTAAGCTATGACAGTCAATCTAATGATAGCCATAATGAATGTGAAGCTAAGGATAATGAAGTCCTTTTTATGGCAAGCAAATCAAATGATGAAGGTGATTGTTCATATCAAATTGAAGGAAACTAGAGTGAATCAAATGAAGAAGATGAGGAAGACATTTTAAACTATGAGAGTGAACTAAAAATTTCTATTAAAGATTTGAAAATTGAAAGAAAGGTATGTAAAGGTTTAAAGGCCAATTTGAAAGACTATGAAGTTCAATTCAGTATCTTTGAGGTTAAGATAACTAAAGATAACAAGGATCATGAAGGAGTAATCATGTTCTTAAATTCTAAATTAGAGTCTATATCCTCAAGCATAAAAGGTAAGGAAGAAGAGTGTTCCAAGTTGATTTCAAAAAATAAATTTTTGAAAGATGAATTGGAGAAAAATTTGAGTAAGGCTAAGTGTTTTGTCAAGTATGATAAAAGCACAAATGATCTTGATAGTCTGTTGATGAATAAAAAGTCTTCAAGTGATAGAATAGGTCTAGGTTTCATTGAGAAGACATTAGTAGTATCTCAAGCAAAGGAAAAAATCATTGAAGAGGAGAAGGACAAACCTACAAAGATTAATACTCAAACTATGGATGTTATCTCTAATAAGGTAAAATAGCCTAATGCCATAAAGCATTTTAAATTTAATGGATACTATCTTGTCTTTCATGAGTTTGGTTAGTGAGTTAATGAATGTAAAATGAAGGTTAAAAACAAGAAAGTCAGCCTAATGAGATAACCTACTTCAATTGTCAAAGAATTGGTCACTTAGATAAACTATGTCATTATCAAAGAAGGATTTTATGCTTCAATTGAAAAATATTTGGCCATATTGATAAATTTTGTAAACAAGAGGGGACTCTTAATCAAGACAATACCAATCAGACTTCAAGTTTTCAAGAAAGGAAGAACAAAGTCTTATACAAGCCAAAGGAAGAAAAGAAAGTGATATTTGATATGTTTATAGATCATAGTAGTGTGTTTACTAAGGTAGAGAGTGTTTATTTCATTGAGGAATTCTCATTATTTTCTCATGTTTTCAATTAAGAGATTAAAAACAATGAGAAATTAAAGAAGGAAGACAAAGATAGTCTCAAGATGAGTGTTGATCATTTTGCAATTATAAATAACAGTATTTCCTGTAGATATTAATCATTACTAGACCTTTAAAATGTTAATTAAATTGATAATATAGATCAAGACATGGTGTCATCCTCATTTGTTGCCTATTCAAGTCTGAGAGAGGAGGAAATAATTTCAAGGATAGAAAAAGTGGTCTCAATCAAGTCTAAAAAGAAGAAAAGAAAGAATAAGACTATGTTGACTAAGGAGGAAGAAGAATATGAGTAGATGTGCACTACTCTAGGCTTCACACTATTCTAAATTATTCTTGAGGGATTGGAGGTCTCTTTCTATGCTTCATAAGAGACTCCTAAAGGTGAAGAAGCAAGAATGATGTTCAAGAGGTATGTTCAGGTCTTTTGGTCCTAAAGTGTCTTTTTAATCAATTTTTGATGCTATATTTGAGTAGTGATCTGAAGGAGATGGATGTAGTTGTTTACATGAGGTCATGAGGAAGATAGTCATGAGTCATTTATAGGTGGTCTGAGTCCTTGATGATCTCAGACATGAGGTTTTTGGTCAAAAGTTAGAGTTGACAAATTTTGGTAGTAATGATTACCTAAAAGGTGCCCAAAGTGCCCTTTTTTTTATTTATGATGGCTATAATATTGGAAATATATGATTCAAGTTGTGTTTGACATTTCAAAGTAGACAAGGAGGTTTGATCATGTCCATGAGGTGCTCAGGTATGTTTTTGACCATTTCATCAAGGTGTATGTTGTAGATAATGAGATTGTATGCACAAATTACTTGGTTTCAAGGGTCACTTGAATAATGAAGATGTGTAATAAAGAATATTTTGCTCAATAATGTTTTCATGTGTGTTTAAGACATTTTCCAAGTGGTTTCATAGGTTGATGAATGATTTCGTGCTAGGTGGAACATTTTGTGTGGTCTCTAGCTCTTCTTCTCAAGAGCATGTGTTTGGAGGCTTAGAGTAAGTCAATATTACCAAAGGTGCAGAGGATTGAATATTTTCATTGAATTTAGTTTTGGTGGTCTCTAGGTGTGGTGTCTAGCTCAGGAGTCAGTGTTGACTAGAGGTTGAATTTTGACCAAGGTTTAATTTGAAGGCCTAGTCATTTAGGCATGATTAAAAAAGTGGTCATTCTTTGGTGTTGAGTTATAAAAGATTAAAATTAGTTGAATGGGCCAAATTGGTTTCTATAATAAGTATTATTGTGGTATGAAGGTGAGTATATTTTAAATTATTCAAGTTTTTGCCTTTTAAGAAACCTAATTAGCTAAAATGCTAAAGAAGGATGTATGATAAAAAGGATGAGTTGGAGGCTCATTATTGGTGTGTCTGATGGGGCATGATATTGGACTTTATATATGGATTTTCATGTCTTTAAGTGGTAAGGGAAAGAATTTATGAGGTCTACAGTGGCCAAATAGGGCTATAAGGGGTCTAAGTAGGCCTAGTGGAGAAGTTGAGCAATTTTGTGATATATTTCCAAACAAGGTTGGCATTTTTGGATCTAATTGAGCATGTTGGTCTATTATAATCATGATTCAAGTGTGGTGGTATGATTGGAGTACTCTCAGTGTTATGTGTGGTGTCTTGAAAGTGATGATAAGTGAGTTTGTGTGGAGCTTTGGTGCTCTTGTTATTGTTTAAAGTGATGGTAGTTGTCTTTGGAGGTCATTTATGTGTGCATGGTTTTTTTAGACTAAGGGGGATCATTTAAAGTGGAGTAGGGTCCTAGGGGGAGCTATGTTACCATGTAATTGGTGATACGTCTAAGGATCTAGGTAGCTTGGGAGTAGTTTATGAGTGTAATCACATTTCAAGGGGGAATTATGCTTGTTTGAGGTTTGAATGGTACTCTTTTAGATGTATTCTTGAAGATGATCTTGATTCCATTTATTTTCTATAGTTTACTTGTTTGATTTCTATAGTACTCAATGTTGAAGGGTGTCCACATTATCATTTTGTCAAAGGAGGAGAGAGAAAAGGAGTGTTGCCATCATTGACAAAGGGGATATTGCTGGTAAATTAATGGTAGGTTTTGTCATTGATGTCTAAGAGTCATTAGAAATGAAAAAGTGGTCTAGAAAGTTAGTGAGATAGAGCATGGTGGCCAAGTGTACTTGGAGTAGTGTGATGTTTACATGGGTGTGCATGGGTGTCCTAGGTGGATGATGTATGGTTTACTGGAGCCTAGTATTAATATGTTGTACTTGTTCTTGATGTGTTATATGATAAATGGTTAACTTCATGTGGTCTTCATGAGGTATGCAATTTAGTTTGTACCTTGTAGGCTTAATCTTGTATGATTATCTAAGGGTTCTTAAGTGCTTTGGATTATATGCCATGGTAAGGAGCTCACTATGCTTGGAATATGAATGTTGGACATGGATAGGATGATGAGAGGTTATATATATGGTTTAAAAGAGGTGGATAGATATCTAAAAGGTAGTTTGGCCATTGGCTTAGTTGGCCTAGATGGGCTTGTGAGGCCTTATAAAGGGTTAAAGAGAGATTTTAGAATGTTTTTATCCTATATATACATAATAGATTATTATATAGGTGTGGTTAAGTATATTTAATAATTTATAGGTTAGTATATGAGAGAGAAAGTTATAAGTGACTTCATATGCTTCAGAGGGTGATCGAATGGTGTATTTTAAGCTTGAGAGGAAAGTTCTCATGTTATTCAGTGCATGTATACTTTGAATATGGAGATAATACTTTTTTATATATTGGGGAAGGTTTCTTATAATTTTTTCCAATCATTATTTCACGTATTAAGGGCCTATTTTTTTATGAACGATTGCTAAGAAGGTAAGAAGGTTTTTATGTGCAAAATTCCTAGTCTTAAGACCTAACATTGAGGATATTTATTATTGATGATTAATAAAGTGTTATATGGATATAATTATGTTTTAAGGTTATATAGGAGTCTTATAGGATTTTTATGATGTGTTTGTTCAATATTGACTATTTGTGGGTCCCATAGAGAAGTGCTTCTTAACAATGTTTTTGATATTGTGATAGATTTATTAAAGTAACCAATGGAAAAAATGGGTGTGTGATGAAGATTATAAATTTATTAAAAAATTAATGTAAATTTTTATGAATACTAATTTTTATGTGTCAAATTTATATGTCCTCAAATTTATCTTGTCAATATGAAGGAAAGGGTGTCATGAGTGAGAAAAACTAGTTAGAGTGAGAAGTGAAATTGGAAGCCCTACCCAATGAGTAGGGATGGGTATAATCTCTTTTAGGTGATTTAGTGGATGTATTACCTCTATTAATTCAATTTGTATTTTTACTATTCACTTGGAGTTGAGTGACTAGTTGACTCATAGTTGACCATGATGGTTTTGCTAGCAAAAGGAACTTGGTTTGAGTGATTGAGTTTGATTATAGGCCAAATGGTTAGATCAAGTGTTCTTGATGGTTGGAGAGTGTTTATTAATCATTAAATATATTATATATTTATTTTTAAGTTTTTAAAAATCTCTTATTGGTCAAACATAGTCTTACAAAGTGAAGCTATGCTTCGTTTCTAAGGAGTATGAGACATGAGCTCACTACATGAACTAAAAAGTTGTTGCAGAGGTTCATGGCTGACCTTAGAAGACCTAGGTGATTATTTATAAAATATCCTAAGGAGAAATATCCAACCATAATTGATAATTTTATATATACAAGATTTTTTTATGCTCTTTGTGTGAGTATTACGCTAGATAAGCAAGTTTGTGTGTTGGTATTTGAAGACCTTGTGTGAAGGGTATTTGGGTTCTTGGTGACAAATTTTTGTATAAGATTGAGATTAGAGAAAATGTCATTAGAATCAGAATAATTACATATTTATATTGATTATTTTTACTAGATTTATAAGTGCATATTTGTATATGAGAAAAATATTTGTGAAGGCGTTATTGCTTGTGTTCAAGAGATAGCTTGGTGTTGGTGACTTATGTGGAGTTACAGACTTGGAGAAGACTATTCTTGTAGGGTTTCTCTATTATATTGAGAATCAATTATATTTATATAATTTTTCATTTTATAGGTTTTGTGTTGGTTGTCAAAAACTTAGGCAAATTGGTGATTGTCATCTTTAGGGGTTAGTGCTCTTTATGAAGTGGGTGCTTCACTAAAGCCTCATGTTTGTGATCATATTATAGGATTTTAGTCAATTATTTTGTAGACTTGAGAGTGGGTTTTATCCCCAATGAGGGTTTCCTACATAAATCTTTGTGTAATGGTTACATTTATATTTGTTCTTTGATTCATTTATCTTGGATATTGATGTGATTGGTTAAGTAGCTTGAAGAATTGGGAATTGGATTGCATTATTGTTAACCAATCCCCCTCTCAATGGTTTATACCTCTATTAGGCATGATATATATATATATATATATATATATATATATATATATATATATATATATATATATATATATATATATATTATTGATATATTTTTACATTTTAAATGTATCTTATAGAATCTATAACCTTTGGAATGAAAATAAATTGAATATTTTCCTTTCTTATATGATAAATCCTTATGTATGCAAGTTATTTAAGTATTTGTTGAAGTTTTATTTCTTATTTCAGTCACAAGAAATTTATTTATGGTATTTTATACCCTTATAAAATATTTTTTGATTGAAATAAAGAATCTTTTCCCTTATGTGAAAATAACTAAATATTGTCTCTGATTTCCAATTTGTTTAAGCTTATGCTAAAATAAATTACAATATATTTTTATGTTTTATTGTGTTTATTAGTAAATAATTAAAACCCACTAAATTTTTTTTTTGCAATAACAATTTTCAATTTATACAAATTTCTCCCTTCAACCCTTTTCCTTGTCAAAATCCTAGTTTAGGATAAAAAACCACTAAAGGAGTGAAATTTCTACAAAGATGATAGTTTATCAATTACATCAGATTTAGTGAAAGGAATCTAGCCTTCTCTGGAGATTAACCTCAATTTGCTAAGTTCCCACAACTTTGGAGGTTTTTCCATTGTATCATTAGGTATTTTATTAACAATTTATAGAATCAATATAGGTGCAAACCTATGTGATAACAATAATGATGAGGCCTTGTGTGATTTTCTAGGCCTAAGAGATAATGCTCTATTAGGATACCATAAACAAGGGTTCTCAATCAACTAGATCCTAAAACCTATTTTGGAGAATAGGTAAACATCCTTAGACACAAATAATTAAGTAAAACATTGAGGTCCTAAAGTCAAAACCTCTTTGAGGCATTTTTGGACTAGGGAAAAGGTAAAGAGAAAGGCTAGTGTTCTAGTGAAAATATGTTTCAGGTGCCATTATATGGGGGTGTTCAACCTTCCTCAAACATAGCTAAGGAAACCACCAACACTAAACTTGCCTATGGGTCTAAGTTTAGTTATAAATAACAACATGCCTTTGATCAAATCATTCAATATTTTCCAATAGTTTTTATAACATAGACATACTTACCATTGGGATATTCAAACTCATATTACCTAAGAGAGCTTGAAGAGCCAATCCAAATAGAAGACTTTGTTGTTGCAGACAAATTTAAATCTTTTCCAACCATTTTGGAAGATGGTTCAAATATTATTTTGGAGGACAATATAGAATTCAAAATCAAGACTCCAGATGACCCAAAATGGATTAAATTAGGTGCATCCCTCACTAAGGAGGAATGTGACATTTTTATAGCACTTCTAAGGGCATTTATGGCTATATTTTCTTGGACCTACTCTAACATGTCTAGTTTGGATCCCACCTTGGTTTTACACCACCTTATAGTACATCTTGATGAAAAACCTACAAATCAAAATTTATGTAAGATGCATCCTCACATTATTGTATTATTATGTAAAGAGTTGAAAAAACTCTTGGAAGTGAGATGTATTTGATTAATCAACTACTCAGAGTGGATATAGAATGTTATGTCAATCAGTAAGAAGCCAATAAGAATCAAAATTTACACCAATTTCAAAGGCATAAACAAAGCATACCCCAAGAATTAGTTTCCTCTACCAAACATTGACAAGATAGTCGACTTTAAAGCTGGGTATGAAATGCTTTCACTGATGGATGGATTCTCAGGATACAACCAAGTTTGGATCACCTTAGAAAACCAACATAAAGTAGAATTTACCACCCTATGGGAAACATTATGTTATCAAGTTATGCCATTTGGTCTCAAAAATTTAGGGGCCATGTACAAAATATCCATGACCATCATATTTCATGATATGATGCATGACATTATGGAAGACTACATTGATGACATACTAGGTAAATCAAAGACCAGTGCCAATCATCTAACAACACTACATAGGATATTTGAGAGTATTCATGAATATAAAGTCAAACTCAATCCTAAAGAGTGTGTTTTATAGTTACATTAAGAAAATTTCTTGGTTTCATTGTGTCTCATAGAGGCATTGAAGTCAATCTAGCTAAAGTGCAAGTGATTATAAAGATGTCACCACCTTCCAATTTGAAGTAGCTCTATAGATTACAAGATAAGATGTAGTCAATTAGGTGCTTCATATCTTAGTTGGTTGATAAATTCCATCCATTTAAATAATTTATGAAGAAAGGTATGAAATTTAATTGGGATGATGAATGATAGAAAATGTTTTAGTGCCTAAAATACTATATTGTCAATCTACCTATTTTATTACCAGCAATGTTAGGAAAGTTGTTCTTATAGTATCTATCTACCATAGACAAAACATTGGGGGCACTTCTAGCTCATCATGATTTTAATGGAAATGAACATTATGTGTACTATCTAGGCTATACACTGGTCATGTATGATCATAATTATATGCCCATTAAAAAATCTTATTTATCTATAGTCTTTGTAGCTCAAAAACTTGTGACATTACATGTTCAATAATAAGACCATGGTTATTTCAAAAGTAGATCTACTCAATTATATACTATCTAAAATATCTTTACAAGGCTTCATAGCCAAATGGATCATGATTTCTAGTGATTTTGATATCAAATACATCAACCAAAAGTCCATAAAAGGATAAGTACTTACTGAAGCTCCCCTTGCAGATACATAACCTCTAACAATACAATGACTAGATGAGTCCATCATGACCATCATTGAAACACTTCTTGAGGAGAAACATTGTAAGTTTTATTTTTATGGATCATTCACAACACATGGATTGGGGGTAGGCCTTTTGTTTATTACACCACTAGGGGATCTTATCCCTAAATCTTTCTATATCAGTTTTCCTTATACCAAAAACATGGATGAATATGAATCACTCATTTTACACTAGGTAGTATAATTAAATATTCAACATCTAAAGGTATATATTTATGCTCATTTAAACATCAATTAGATTACATACCAATTTTAGACTAAGGATGACAAGTTGGTACCTTACAAGGCCATGGTTGACACTCTCAAATAACATATTGCCGATGTATATTTTGAACACATACCTAGAGATAGTAAAATAACAATGGATTCCATGGCCACCATTGTATCTTTGATCCATCATCTAGATACAACAATAGAATATGAATTTCTCATTGAAAATATTCTATCACTAGCTCATGAACCTTCAACCATCATAATGATTTATGATATTATTAGTCCTAGCTTTATATGGTATTAATACCTTCATGCCTATCTTCATGACCACATTATGCCACTAGGGCTATCCCATAAACAATCCAAGGCCTTTATCCACCATGCTGTGTGATATACCTTACTTAGACCAACCCTCTACTACCATAGTTTTGATGGAACTCTTATTTGTTGTTTAACTTTGATAGAATCAATGTTAATATTACATGAAGTTCATGAAGGGGTATATGGGACAAACACAAGAAGAGCTATCTTAGCCAAAAATATCCTATGTGTTGGGTAGTATTCACCCACTATGGATGTAGATGTAGCTAATTACATCAAAAAGTGTGACAAATGTCAAAGGTATACCAATTTGATTCATGCCCTAGATAAGACACTAAAACCAATGCTTATATCATGGCTACTTACCACTGGGGCCTTGATCTCATTGGGAAGATAAACCCCACCTCATCTTATGGACATAAACACATCCTTATCATTACTAAAGATTTCACTTAGTGGGTTAAAGATATACCCATCACTTATGTGATTGGAAAACAAATTTAAAAATTCATTTTCAACCATATCATTTGTTTTTATGGTAACCCATCTAAAATTATAATTGATAATGGCATATCATTAAATAATAAGGATGTCAAATCATTATTTTCCAAGTACAAAATTACTCAACATTTTTCTATTTTATATTACCCATAAGGTAATGGCCAAGCCAAAGAATCCAACAAAACCATTGTCAACATCTTTTAAAATATTGTTAATGATGTGAGCCATGATTGACACCTCCATATATTCTTCACCCTTTGGGCATATTTCACAAATTTCCATACCCTAATAGGAGCCATACCATATTCCCTTATTTATGGCACTAAGGCCATTCTTCCCACAAATGTTGAGTTACCTTTTTTGTGCATCTCTTTGAATCATGTCCCAGAGAATGAATATTATCATGTAGCTCACCTATAATAGTTGGAGTTACTTGATGAGAAATTCAAGGTAGCAATCAATAGCCTTCAAGCATACCAAAACTGAATCTATGGCTACTATAATTGGTGGGTCATCCATAAATAGTTTGATCTTGGAGGTCTCATTCTCAAAGAAAACCAAAAAAATATCATGGCCAAGAAGAAGCATAAGGGCAAGTTCAGACCTAATTGAATAGGCTTATTCATCATTATTGAAAACTATGGCTCTGGAGCATACATTCTTTCTACACCATATGGGGATGAACTTGATGATCTAATGAACATTATAGACCTCAAGCATTACTTCATTTGAGAGAATGGATGTATTGTCTATGAGGTCTATTTAAGCTATACCAAAATATCAACCATTCTTATTTACATCATACCATTTTATCATATACCATTCTACCATACCTTTCTTATTAATTGAGTTATTTTTACCCTACCTACCCATTAATTTGACCTTGGTAACATTTAATTGGTTCCATGAATGCTTTTAGAAAGAATATTTTGATCAAGTTTCAATAGTTAATTACACATTCTAGATAAAGTCCATACTTTGAAGTAGTATGACAATGGTTTTGGTAGTTTCATCCTTCATTTCCTATTTCATTTTATACCAAGTGTTCCTAATTATAATCACCTTTGGTAAAATTAGTGTCTCACCATTATGTTATTAATTATGACCACCTATGGGAAAATTAGTATCATTGACCTATGTCATTATTTCCTAATTATAACTACCTATGAGAAAATTAGGGACACCACCTATTTATCATGCCTTAAATTACCACCTTGCCATTGCTATGTTGTATTTTGTCATTTGACTACTTTTCCTAGTTTATGAATTTGTTGCTATGTAGTCATATTTTTCTAGTGTAAGGTGGAAATACAATAAATTGAGGTCCCATCCTAGGATTATGTAGGAAAAAAATGATTTACATTAAGGTCATCTTAGTCACCCCTTTTCCATTCTCTTGGCATTTCACAAGTAATTCAAGTTTGAAATCTTTTGCCACTTTGTGAGCTTGGATTGTCTGGTATCTCATCATTCTCAATCGAGTTGAGATGTACTAAAAATTACAAAAACATTCATAAATAGATTTATAAAATCCTAAACATCAACCACTTCTTTACCTTAAGGATTTTGGGAACCATCACTAAGTTACAAGAAACCACTTTTCATTTAGATTCCCCATCCTTGTTGTCCTAGCATCCCATGCCCTCATATTTTTTCAAGACCATTCCCATATTCTTCTATACCATCAATAATGTTTTCTTTCTCATCATTTTCTTCTATCCCATCTCTTAGGAGAACTAAATTTGGTTTGAATTTTATGTTGGACCTTATATTCATGGAGATATATAGGTAGCATCTACTTGCCTAGTGCATTTGAAGTTAGCTCAACCACCCCCTTTCTTTTCTTCTATTCCCCCCATTTTATTTATTTCATTGTCTCCTATACACTAAGGGAAATGTTCATCATCTTATTTGTTCTATATTTATGTTAATATTGTGATTAACCATTATTTGTGATTGTTTCATGTTCTAATATTTTATTTTGTGCCTTTTATTTTTTAATATATTATCTTTTTGCTTGTTTGCCTATTTATTTACTTTCATTTATTTTACTTGATTCAGTCTATGTGCCTTCATTGGGTGATTCTTTATGCATTATTCTTGAATCCATCCATATTCATGTATCCATAGTGTTATCATGATTTTTTTATCATTGGTGCATTATTTTTTCTTATTTCTTGGATTGCATGTTAGTCCTTATTCATATTTCATCTAAGTTATCATGGTGTTCTATCATAATGCCTACCATCATCTGTTACAACAAAAATCAACTCGAGAAGTCTTACATGTAATGTGGCCATGATATATTTCCTTGGCACCTAAAAATTTCTTGATCTACCCAAATCATTCCAAAAACAAAGTAATTAAATCATGAAATAATTTTACATCCTTCATAGTTAGGATATGTATCTCCATACTATAAGCTTTCTCAAATTCATCTTTCTCCTCTGTACCACTTTGCCATCATATTTTCTATCATTCGATCAATGTTTATAACCACCTATGGGCAAATCATTGTATCTCATCCCACTTGTGCTACCAATTATTCTAACCACCTTTGGGTAAATAATTATGTATCATCCCACCCACATAGCCAGTAATTATAACTACTTATGAAAAAATCATGGTGTTTGTCTCTATTTAGAGCTTGATGACTATAACCACCTTTGGGTAAACAATTATCTTTCTTCTACCCATTTGGGGCACATTTTCATTGTGATAATGTTTATAACCACCTATGGGTAAACCATTATCTCTGTCTACCCAAATGGGGCATGTTTTTATCTTATCAAGGATTATAACAACCTATGGGTAAATCACTATTTTCCCTTTAATGATTATAATTTCCTTTGGGAAAATCATTCTCTTGTTACCCTAATCATTTTTCAATGATTATAACCACCTTTAGGAAAATCATTACCTTTTTTGTCCCACCTATGTTTATGATTATAACTACCTTTGGGAAAATCATCTTGTTTGTCTTCCCAATTGAGGCTGCTCCATATGCCACTGATTATAACCACTTACTAGAAAATTATTTTCTTCCATCCCTTTTATCTTTTTCATCCCATCATTTTGTCCTTTTTAGGGACTAGTCATCGACCCTTTTGTTAACTATTCCCTCTAGTGGGTATCTAAATTCTATCTATTTCCATTGAATTCATAGGCATATAGGACCTTTTAACTCTTTAAGAACACATTACTATTCCTATATCTTGCAAAACCTTCCCAAATAAGGGAAAATTTTAGACACCTAAAATTGCCCATAACTTGCCTTCGACCAAATTTCAGATAGATTACTACCACCATTGTAAATTAAGCCTAAAAATCACTAAATGTCCCAAATTTTCTTGTGCATCATTCATAAAATTTTGAAATCATGTTGAAATATGCCTAATTGAGGTATCTTATCATATGCAAAAATAACCTCTCATAGATTCATACCTAATCACCTTTTAACATCATAAATGTCAATTTGGCCTATCGACATATTAAGTTAGGCACATGAATAAAAAACAAATATTTAAAGGTCTAAAATTCTAATCATAACTATTTAACAAATTAAACTTGATTAAATACCTATTTTAATAATCCATTTGAAATTAATAAATATCTAAAAAAGGAAATTCAAAAATTTATAATATCTTAGCCTTTCATCATTGCCTTTATGATTTGTCAAGATATTTGAAAATATCCTAAAATATATAATTTTGGAGAGCCATGGATAGTAATTTCAAATCATAATTACTTGACAACTATTAACTCTACTTGGGTTATGTTCTAATCACCTAGGTTAGGTTTGAACCCATTCCAAACCTTAACTTGACCTCAACTCACCTTAGGTGAGAACTAATTCATAAAGATATATATACAAGACCATACCTATTCATTTATAACCTTGGATGTTGTAGAGTTATTATGTATAATTTACTCCATGAATCTTTGTAATAGTGTTATATTGCCAGAATCTTGAGCCAAAACAATCACAAGCCACATCAAAGCCAAAGGTGTCAAGGAGAGAAGGAGCCAACAAGATTCATTTGATAAATACTTCTTGATGCACAAGCTGAGAAAGCCACTCAAAAAATCATTTGGAGATCCAAATGAAGTTAAAATATTCATTATCTTATATGTTTTAGTTATTCTCTCACTTAAATTTTTTTAGTAAGTTTCCCCTAGTATATAGGCCAGGATGTAACTATTAGTGTGTTTATTTGAGTTTTATTTATTGAACTAAAACTATAATAACCTCCTTTCTTGGATTCCTATGATCACATGGATTACCTCTAGGCCTATGGGTTGCCTATAGTAGAGGTAAACCTCTATGTTAAATGGATAACTCCCTAGATTAGACTATCATAGATTATCACCTACACTACTTGCTTGTTTGGATGAAAAGGGATATAAGAAACATGAAAGTAAACTAATATAATGAGGTGATAAACTAGAATTATCTCTACTATAATACCATATACTTGAACTAAGTAACATGACTAGCAACACTAGTCTCAACATCTTGGATTGCTCTAACATAAGTATTTCAAACATGGAGGTGATATGCATTGCACCACTCAAGGTAAGTGAATAAAATGTTATATTTTAAACACTAACACTATTTTTTACACTTGGAGATATTAAAATACACTTGAATACACTTCATGTGACATGTTAGAGGGAAAAATACTTACATCAAACATGGAAAAGTAAACAGAATGCAAGGATAGATAGTTATCACTAGACACTTCAATATGCACCAATTCACACACTTAGACAAGAAGTTTATTAAATCAAAAATAGATTGGAAATATTTATTTCAAAGGAAAATATAGTATTAAAACCATCAAGGCTTTGATATACTAGGTGTGGATTATTTTTATAAAGCCAAAATGGCTTACATTTATAAAACATAGGAGAAGAGAGAGAGAAAAAGAAGTATAAAGGTCATAAATCCAAGTGTCAAGACTTGGAAACTAGTTAAATATTATGAAAATAAAGTTTTAATAGAGCTTTAAAAGTTTTAATGGACAATTTTCCATCATAATTTCATCGTTCTCCTTAAAGTTGGCATAGAGACCTCAAATAGTCTTCTTGAAAATTATATTTATGATGAAGCATCACTTGACTACTTGAAAATAAAATAGGAAGTTTTGACACATATGAATTATCTTAGGGAGGTTTTAAAAAAGGTGTGAAAGTCACAGAAAACTTCCCTAACTGATAGCCTTCATCATGACACTTGTATTTACCATTTGTAATCACTTACTAGCCCTATTAGCTTCAATCCTCACATTTGTCATCAAAATGACTATTATTTGCTTAAGTAAATCCATGGAAGAGGTAAGTCCATTTATATTTTACTCTATGATTTATACCTTTAAAATATCCAAAAATATACCTTTCATCTTCTCATCAGGTAGTCACTTCTCATTTTCACTGTCTATCTAAGACTACCTACAATGAATGGGATAATAGAGAGGTCTACATGCTTATCTATGGTGAAAGATGAGTATATATAATTATAATTTATCCCTATATACCTCACTTAATGGATTTCATCCACCAATTCTCCTCTACTATAAAACATAACAAAACTTGTAAAAAACCCTTAAATAAGCTTGTTCATACAAGTGATAGTACAACCATTAGGGTGGGAAGTATCATGACAGAGTGTTAGTTTAAAATCAATTTAAAAACCATTTGACTCCTCCTAAATGCATCTCCAATGATATTTCCTCCATCAAATTTTTGATAGGGTTTTAGGAGGTTTTTCTTCTTAGTGATATAAAACATGGACAGATAACCTTTGAATCAATTCCACAAATTTAGAGTTCATGACCCTCGTTCTACTACCATTATCTCCAAGAGGTACCATATAATGTGTTTGTATAGGTATAAGCATTTGAAAATGGCCTCTTGAGATTTCTCTTAAATTTTGGGTATCCTTGTCATAGAATTGGGTTAAAATGACCAAATTTATGTAACTCTCTATAAAAAAATGGATATAACCAACCTTATACCTTCCCTTGAAGGATCTAAATGGGATTGGAAAGGTCATATGATCATGAAAGTGGAACTAAGCACTTGCAAGGTTTAGGCATAGTCCTAAGCCTAATACACCTAACCTATGTCTCTGCATACATGATCACCTTTGAGTGTTATTAATGTATGTAATTTTTTAAATCTGATTTATAACACATTAAAATTATCTTTATTCATCATCCCATAATCACTCAAGACTCTAGCATTTCATCTTTCTTTATTCAAGGGTTCTTCCTACAATTTTATATTGGTTGGGACTATTCTCTATCTGAGACAAAATAGAGGGAACTTACCCTATTTTTATAGATAATATGAGACTATGGAAGACTATATTAAGTCTTGATTACCATATATAAAATTTTTTAAGGCTAGATCAGCTCTAAAGATCTCTCAACACCCCAAAACCTAAAACTAGCCTCTTAATTCTAGTGATTGTCTACAAGGTTATGGTCTAACTGTAAGTGAAGGATAAAAACCTAGTCTTTGGTTTATTTCTTTACTATGATCATCATATGATATTTTAATTACCATTTTGAGATTTTTATAAACATTATGTATCCATTATACACCTTTTCCAACCTTCAAACTATCTCTCTTCACTAGCTATAAATAGTTTGTTATATGTGTCAAATTGTAGGTGGAAATAGGTAGAAGTTGTGAGACCCCTATGGGTGTTCATTTGTGTGAGAAAACTAAATCATATTATATTTATTACTATATATATAATTTGGTCATTTCTAATCTTGAATGAACATCTACGTTTTCAAATCTCTTAATTTCTTATCTCTCACCATAAACTTTGTGAGTCTATAGTTAGATTGTAGATGCTCCATTTGAGGAAATCATGGTATTCCTATAGATGATGATGTGTTCCTTGAAAACTATGTTTCATATTCATTTGATCCTTATTGAGGTTTTTTCACTTTATTTCTTACTCTAATTATTTTTTATTTTAAAAAGGAGAGAAACAATAGATAAGGGGTGTGTACTTGGTTGGACATTGCACACGTTGATATCTAGATAAAGTGGGAACTCTTATTTGGTGAGGGAAGAATAACCTAAAAATCACATGAAATCGTTAAAAATATGTTAATAGAAAATTAAGGGGATGCCTAGTGAGAAACAAGTCTCAAGAAAGGAATATACTTCCCTAAATGGATGTCAACCCTAGTTCAACATTCAAGTTCATTGATAAAAGAGAAATTATAAATAGTAGATATAGAAATGATTATGATGAATAATAAAAGAAGTCTAATCTATGGCAAGGTTGATATTATCAAAATAATGGTTCCAAAATGTAGTAGCCTCTTCAATATCCTCTTGGATTATGGCTAACTATTCTTCTACATCCTCTCGATGGGGTCTGAGAACCATAATGCAATGTGATAGCTCAAATACAATGTCACTTTGATTAATAAATAAAGGTTGGGGGACAGTAAGAAGGTCAAAGACACTATCTATCTCATGGGCAAGTCTTAGTAAGGTCATCTACATATAATAAATAAGTTAAGGTTAGGTCTATAAAAATCAGAAAAGTGTTAAGGTATAGGTCAAAGGATGGTCAAAATTTTGAGAAAGTGAAAAGGAAGGTTAGAGTAATCATCTATAATTTTGGGTGATAGTGACCATCGACAGTCAAGGTGACTAGTGGCAATTGTCTTGATTGTTGATGGTTAGGTCACCGATGGTGGTTGCTATAATTGGTGATGGTTATGGAAACTATTGGTAGTCACCTATAAAAAACTTGATGGGGATTAAAAATGAGCTAAAAATAGGTAATTAAGGGGCCAAAAAGGTTTTATAGGTAGTGTGGCTAAGGGAAAAGAGGGAAGAAGAGTATTCAATAGATAACACACTTACAATAAGTAAAGAAGGATAAATAGAAATAGAGAAAACAAAGTGAGGTACCCTTTCTTTGAAGATTTGGATGGTTGAATGCTTGGAGGAATGTTGATAGCATAATGTTACTTTAATGAGAGAATCACATGGATAGAGATTTGGGTTATTAAATGCCCATAAAGAATATAATAAAGTTTGGATGCACAAATTTTGGTCCCATATATCCTTCAGGAGCCTTGTATTTATAATGTGAAAATTTTTGAATGAGGAGAAATAGTTTCTAAATTAAGGGACAAAAAGTTACTAAGTTGGTCTTGGATAAGTGTGATGGACTAAAGAAAAGAAATCCATGAGTTTGTGCATGAGAAAGTTACAAATTTTGTTAGTGAAAGCTTGTTCATAGCTAAAATTTTCTAATTTGTTATGTGAGGGTACCTGACCATCGATTGTTAGGATAATCATAAATGGTTAGGCTAACCATTAATGGTTGACCCTCTTAGGATAAAGAGGTAAAATGTAAGGTATTGAGCAGTTTGCTTAAGTTTGTGTAAATAAGGGTCAACTAGGTTAATAGAGGAATTAATTAGGTCCTGGTCCAGAACAAGGTCCTAGTGTGATGACCTAAAAAATGGTTTGAGGGACATTTTTAAGTGTCTACATTTTACCCCTTTTTATTGTGTGGCTTTAGGTCAATAAGTCATAAAACAAAAATGGAGTGTTGATGTTCAAGGTTTGGCTACCCTAAATATGGGAAGAGGGTATTCCCCTTCAAACTAGGATTTGATGAGGTAAGACTAGAATTAGGTTATGGTTTGATAAAAGGTAAAATGGTGGGTGATGCAAACATACAAAGAATGTGACTAAGTGTGAGATTCAATAGTATGCAAAGACTAACATTGCCATGTTGGTAAAAATAAGGTCAAGTTATAAGATAAATGACAAGGTAATTGAGCCCTAGCATTGGTCATAATTGATTAGGTCACACTTTTCAACTATCCTAGAGAAGTTTGATGTTCACTCAGGTATCTAAGGTAGGAAGTGCACTTGAGAAAAATGCAAATGGTTGGGTAATGCACAAGGTGGTGTGGAATGCAAAAGTTCAATATGGAAGAATTGGTTAAGGTGGTCAATAATGATCATATCAAGGTCGGTACAAGGTGTACAAATAGGTGTGTTGAAAAATAGATGCTAACATCATGATGGATGTGGAAAAATGGGTGGATTGGTTGGGTTGGGTTGTGGCTAACCTAAATCCTAATGCCTAAGGCAAGAGAACACTACCTACACTAGTCCCATGGATAATGCATCTAATATGGACTTCAGGCCAAATGTAGTTTTTAGTGATTAAGGTTAGGTTAAGGTGGCAAGGTGGAGCTCATGTTAGATGCATAAAGTGGTAATAGGTAAAGTAGAAAAATTTGAGGTGTAAAAATAAAAACAAGCCACCCTAACCATCGATGGTTAGGGTGAATTGGTGATGGTTAGGCAAATATCAATGGTTATGCCAATAGGTAACCATCGATGGTTAGGGTCAACTAGTGATGGTTAGAAAATCATTGATGGTTGAGTGCAAACCCTAAACTAACAGTTAAAAAGGTAATCGACAATAATCTATCCTCATTTGGATGTGAGCTTTTGTCATTTTATGTTGTTTGAGTGTAGTAGACAAAGATAATTTATAAGTGTGTGAAATCTAGGTGAGGTGTCAAGAGGAAATTGGTTTATCAAGAACATGTTCATGGGTGAGATGGACCTTAGAGAGGTACCAGTGGGAGGACACAACTAGAGGAGGTGCCACCAATCATGGAATAAGTTTGGTATTATTTTTTCAAATTGATAAAAGATAATTATAGTTTGAATTAAGACAAAATTTTATATAGTGTGGACATTTATGTGAAAATGAAACCTAGGTTTTAGGTTTTTTATGATCAATTTTTGTTGTCATGAGGGGAAAAAAATGGGGGTTGGTAAGAAACCAACTAAAATTGATGAGGGGGGAAATAAGAGAAAATGTAGGGGGAGGGGGGTTTTAAAGTTTTTGGGTATTTTAGGGAGGTTAGAGGGTCAATGCTCATGGGTAATGGTCACCCATAGGTGACTGTCAGTGATTGACCCAACTAGTGTCGATCAACCCTAGGGGTATAAAATTCCCCTAGGGGATCATCAACAATTGGTAGAACCATCGAAGATCAATAAAATATCTTTGTTAAGTTTTATATTTGGGGTTTAAGGTTTAGTTCATATGTTTTAGGGTTTAGTTTTAATAATTTAGGTTTTTAGGGTTAGGTTTTTATATGTTAAGTAGGTGATAAAGTATGTTTTAGAATAGGGTATGGGTAGGTGGAAGAGGATAGTCGATATCATGGTGGTAAATGAAAGGGAGGTAGGTTATTCAACTATTGTTTGTCGAAGAGAAAGGTAGGGAAAGTATATCAATTATTTTAATTATGATGTTTAGAGGGATAGGTTCTTAATTTGTGACATGGTTATTTATAAGCATGAGAGTAGATTTAGTTGTGGGATCATATTCTTAAGATATTCTCAATAGTTCAAGATGCGATGATAGTCAAGGAGTGGCATCATATGTTGGTAGTGGGTTTTGGGGGGATGTGCCACTACCATCATAGTTTGAGGGATGCTACCATGATAGTCACCCTCATTGAGAGATGGGACCTGATGACTAATACCTTTTAGTTGCTAATAGGAGAGATGATGATACTATTAGGGGATGTTCACTAGATTACATGGTTACCAATCTAAGGAGATCCCATTTATCAGATAGTGGGGGATGAGATTGATGAGTGTATGGAGATGATGTATGGGGATGATGCTAGTGTGGTAGAGTTTCATGTTAGAGGCTTTAGTATTAGACCACTATACTAGAGAGCCCCAGGGGATAGACATTTATTGACTATGTTGCAGTTAGTGGTTACCTATTATACATTGCCAAATTTATTTAGAGGGAGATACCCTAGTGTGTTATTAGAGGTGTTAGTGGAGTTATATCTAGGTGGAGTTATGTTTGGATAGGCATAGGTATTACTAGTGCAAATATATAGGGACCTATGGGGTGTAGGAACATAGATGGTATGGAATCAGTGTGGGTTTTGTGATACATTATTGGGCATATGAGAACATATGAGTGCTACGACCATTAGGTTTACCAACTGAGGGGTTTTTATCGATGGATTATAGGGTCAGTTTTTATTGATGAAGGAGAGATAGGGCTATGATAATGGTAGGTAGTAGTACACATGACCTAGATTGGTTTAGAGATGTACTAGGGGGTTTGGTGGATGGAGACAGTATGGAGGCCATATAGGGAGTGGCCTACATGGGAGGGATACCAATGTCATACATTATCTTTAAAGAGCTAGATGTGGATCTATGGGTGATAGGAGGGAGAGATTGAGAGTATCCCATTAGAGAGGGTATGGTGATAGTTTGGATTGGTATATTAGATCCCTCCTAATTTTATACAATACAGGAAGGAGGATTTAGAGTATCCACTTCTAGAGATATATCCATAAGAAGAGGTTTTAGATTTTGAAGAGTTACCATTGAGGGGAGGTGATGATGCTAGGATAACACCTAACTACCCTACGTGGTTTTAGGGTATATATACTATGATGGATTTTGGTTTGGGAGATGGTGATAGGGCCCCAATGGATGTAGATCAAAGATAAGGGCTAGTGTAGGGGGATTTAGAGGTGGTAGTCACACTAGCTATAGTGTAAGCACAAATAGCTACACTACAAGGGTAGGTTGTGACTATTTAGGGTTAGGTAAGAGGAGTCATGATGGAGAGAGACCAGGCCCATACATAAATCATAGATTTATAAGGGAAGATGGTTATCTTACAGGGTCAAGTGACCACACTAATAGGGGAGTGAGACCAAGCAAGGGTCTCACTTGATTTGTTTACCTAAGATAGATATTCCTTATGATGGGCCAGTAGAGTAGTGATAAGTACAACACCTCCTAGATTTATCACATAAACAAGGTATCATGTAGTGATACAAGAGCTAAGGTATTATGAGGGTATTATGTTAGCATAATGTCCTAATAAGCTAGTGTGGGGAGAGTATCATATGAGTGTGTTAGGTGGGATAGGTTTGGAGACCCTAGGGTAGTGGGCTATAGTAGTGGGTTAGTAGCTAAGGCTTCTACCTAGTATAGGTGTAGGTACTAGTGGAGCTAGTGGTAGTGGTCTAATAGGGCCATGATATGTATATGATTCATTTTTGATACCAGCCTACATGCCAAAGATGTGAGATGTATTTTGAGCAAGATTTATGATGTATAGACATTATATGATGCATATATATATATATATATATATATATGATATGGTTTCATTTTGATATGTGTTGATGATGACTGATATTTATTTAATGTTCATATTTATATGATAATGCATTTGAGTATTTGTTAATGCTAATTATGCTATGATAGTTAGATTAGGATGTCTTGATTGGTGATGATGCTTAATGGTTATGATTGATTAATTAATATAGTGATGGTATAAAGTATGTTTAAATAATGTTCTTCATATCGGTTAATCTAGTGTTTTGATATGAGGTTGATTAATTATGTTAGCTAGGTATGATAAGTGGGTTGGTTTTTAATGCTTTGATTTATGAAATGATTTTGGTTTTAATAGGTAGGATATGTATGGGTGATAATGAAAAGGGGGCATGCTATATTCGTTGGCAAGGATTATATTATACCCACAAGGAGGATTGGAGCTTAGTGAAAGTGAACCCTTTATGTGTATCAAATTAACATTTTCCTAGTACTAAAGTGTGTCATATAAACACCATGTGTCAAATGAGCTTAGAATCATTTGATTTATAGAGGTGATATGAAAAAGGGAGGGTAGTGATAAGTAGGTGGGGAAGAAGTGTTAGGTAGGGAACCATGTGTGGATTCACCCACCCCTTTACTTAGGTGATGCCTAAACCTAAAATGGGCTAGTCTATGTTATTAAGGGGTATACTAATCAATGTGGGAAGTCTACCAATATTAAAATAAAACAAATTATGGTTCATTTGGGATAATGTTAACTTTTTGATAGGGGTGTGTATTATTGTTTAGAAGAGGTGAAGATGTTCAAGGCAAGAAGCTTCATTGAGTGACAAAATAGAGTTGATTGTGACTGCTATTATTTATCATGTTAGCTTAGCCATCCTTCATGGGAGTGGTCTAAGTTTGAGTTTTGATAGTTTACCTTTGAGGGATCAATCTATCATTTTATCATTTAGGTGACAACCATCCTTTGAGGGAGAAATCTGTTTCTTTTTTTATGATAATGGACCCAAATAATATGTATACCAAAATCTTTAACTTTTGTTTTAGACATAGATTCATCTATTTGAAGCTTAGAGTCAAACCATTTTTAAGGGAAAGGTTGTGCCTCAATATAGTTGTTATGTGATAATAAGAAGGGGTTTTAAAGAACATATGGCCATGGGATTCCATCTAACAAAAGATAGAAAGTATGCATGAGAACCATGCCATGGGTAGAGCCATGGTACCCATGTTTAAGATTGGATGAAAAGGCTTGATGGATAATCACATGGATCTGGTGTTACCACATGTCACTAAGAGTAATAGGGTAAGAGGATTAGGGAAGTGAGAAGTTATTAAAATCAAAGGAAAAGCTTAAGTTCAATAGTAGGGTGTGTTAGAGAGGCCTTAGTAATAAAAAGGGTGCAAATGTGAAGTTTTTAGAGTCTTACATTCTAGTTTGCCTTAAAGAGAGGACAAATGATATGCTCCTACTCCATACTTATGGGTTATAATATAGGGTTTGAGCTAGTTAAAGGCAAGCTTACCCCTTTTGGTTTTCTCCATGTTAGTAACATGTTAGTTTTCTTTGAGGGCAAGGTCTCCAATTTTGAATTCTCATATTCTCAAATTTTTGTTGTAGGCTCATTTGATACAATCTTAATAGATATGCAGGTGATTAAGGGAAACAAGGTGATGTTGATTAAGGAGTTCTAAGCATGTTAAGCATTCTTGATGATAGTCACTTTTAGAAAGAATCTCCTATAAGGATATACAAAGAGATGCAATTTAGACTTCAAGAGGTAGAACTACCTTGGCTCCATAGACCAGAGAAAAAGGTGTAGTACCAATAGCAGTTTAGATAGTAGTGCGATAGGCCCATAGAAGAAATGGGAAATGGAGGTGTCAATCCTTGCTTAAATAATTGACCACCTTGGTGATCATTTTGATGAGGGTTATTTTAGAAGCCTCAGCCTATCTATTAGCTTGTGGATAATAAGGGGAAGAGAAACTTAAGACAATGATAAAAGCCTTACAAAGTTCCCAAAAAAATTTATTCTTCAAGGATATTTCATTATCAATGATTATTTAATAAGGAATACCAAAGCAACAAATGATGTGATGGGTAATGAAGTCAATGATTTTTTTATCTTTTATATAGATCAATAGAATGGCTTCCACTCATTTGGTGAAATACTCCATGGCAATGATGATATATTGGTGACGTTGAGAAGAATGAGGAGTGATCTCACCAATAAGATCAAGACCCCATTATGAGAAGGTAAAATAATCTACTGATACTTGGAGACCATAAGGAGGTGCATGATGGAGGTTAGCATGTTGTTGACATTTGATGCATTTCTTGGCATAGTCATAATAATCTTGATTAAGTGTAGGCAAATAGTATCCTAGGAAAATAATATGCTTTATAACAACCAAACCACTAAAGTGTCATCCATATATGTCATCATGTGTTTCCTTAATGGTGTGAGGGGTTTCATTATTATGAAGGCATCAAAGAAGGAGACCATCAAAGCCTCATTTATAAAAAAAATTCCCCCTAGTATTAAGTAATGAGAGGTGCTTTGAATGAAATATCTATGAGCATTTCTTGAAAGATCAGGTGGAAGGACACCAACATTAAGGTAGTCAAAGATTTGGTCATACCAAATGTCTAAATGAGATGTTTCCACTTGCCAAATGGTAGGAAGATCAAGACTAAGGTAATATAGGGTGATAAAGCAGTGTATGGTGACAAATAGTTTAGAGTTAGTAGGTTGGGATGGAATTTGGGATGCAAGGGAAGCCATTGTGTCTTTAAATTTATTTGTAGAGCGAGGGACTAATTGAATGGTATAATGGTTAAATGATGTTAATAGTTTGTTAGCAAGTTGTTTATATTTTAAAAGAACATCATTTTTACATTGATAGGCTCCTATGACTTGGTTGATAATAATTTGATAATCTCCAAAGACACGTATAGTTTTGATTCCTAAGGCTAGGGTGGTTAGGAGACCTATGATCAAGGCCTCATATTTGGCTATATTATTGGTACATTCAAAATAAATTTTGAAATAAAGAGGGAGAGGTTATCCATTAATTTGAATGAGGAATATGCTATCACCCTTACCATTTTGACATTTGGAACCATCAAAATACATAGTCATTTAATAGGTGGGTTCTTATAAAGAAATAGTATCTATAGACTCATTTGGAAAGGAAAAAAGAGGAGTTTGATTATCAGGGAGAGGAGATTTAGCTAGTTGGTCCATAATGACATGTACTTTAATATAATTTAGTGAAATAAACTCAATATTGAACTCAGATAAAAGCATGAGCCACTTAGCCATACATTGGCTATCATATGGCTTAGAGTGCATATACTTGAGGGGTTAGTGTTGGTAAGGATATAAGTTTTATGGTTAAGAAGATATTGATGAATTTTAGAGGTGATAATATCTAAGGCAAAGTAGAGGTTTTTTGGATGGGTGTATCAAGTTTCATAGTCAATAAGGGTGTGGTTAATGAAATAAAAATCTTGCTGCTTGTGTTGGTCATTACAATGAGTGAGCATGGCTCTCAAGGAATAATTAGTGGTAGATAGGTATAAATAAAAGGGTTGATATTCCTTTAGGGGAATAAGGATATGTGGATAAAGAAGATACTCCTTGATTGCATCAAAGGCTTGTTGACACTCCTTGGTCTATTTAAAGGAGGTATATTATTTAGGAGGTGGTGAAAGGGTTGACAATGATTGGATAGCTAGGAGATAAAATGGTAGATTGACTAAAGTTTGCCTTGTAGGCTAAAAATTTGTTTTAAGTTAGTAAGAAGAGGCATTTCTAGAATGGCTCTAACTTTTGTGGGGTCTATTTTTATTCCATGAAAGGAAATAATGAAGCCCAAGAGTTTTCCTGATAAGACCCCAAAGATGCATTTCTTTAGATTGAGCTTGACATGATAATGGATAAGTCTTTCAAATATTATGGATAAAATGGTGAGGTGATACTGGTGATGTTTGGATTTTTTGAGTAAATCGTCAACATAGTCTTCAACTATTGTATGAATGAGGTCATGAAAAATGTAGGTCATGGTTCACTGATATGTGGTTCCTACATTCTTTAATCTAAAAGGCATGACATGATAGTATAAATTTCCCCATGGGGAGATAAAAGATGTCTTATATTGATCTTGGGGGGAAATTAAGATATGGTTATATCCCAAAAATTTGTCCATGAGGGATAACATTTCATGGCCAATGGTAAGATCAAAAATTTGGTCAATGTTAGGTAGGGGAAAGTCATCTTTGGGGAATACAAGGTTAAGATCCCAAAAATACACACAAAGATAGAGTCCCCCAATGGGTTTGGTGACATGAATAATGTTAGAGGTCCATTGTGGATAGTCAATGGGTTGATTGAAATTAATAGATAAAAGGCATTAAAGTTCTTCTTTGACAAGAAGAGCTATACGAGGGATGGATTCAATGAAGTTTTTTCCAGACTAGCTTAACCTCAAGATGGAATATGATGTTATGAAGGGTAATGGATGGGTCAATACGAGGCATATCCTAATAAGACCAAGAAAATTCTATGTTATGGTCATGAAATAAGGCTGCATAGTTTATTTATTCCTTAAGAGTTAAGGATTGACCAATCTTGACAATATGAGGGTTCTCTTGAGTACCCAAATTAATGTTTGTAGTTTATTCATTTAGCATTGTTTAGTTTTTAGGAGGGAGGACCTTATGAAGAGAAGAATCCTTAACACCTAGATAGGTAATAATAGATTTGTCATTTTGACATTAGATGGTGTTAATGGTAGGAGAATCATGCATGATCATTTTAGGGTGGATGAGAGGAATGGTTTTAATTTGACTCCCTTATTGATAAGTTAGGGGACCTAAATTGATAGTGTTGATAAAAAAAGTTAGGTGGGATGATGTTTTTATCTTGAAATAGAGTTGGCAAGGGTAGAGGTTCTTCAAATTGGAAATGTGAGGTTGATAAGGGTAGAAGTTCCTCAAATGGGAGAGGTGAGGTTTGTGGTTCCCAAAATGGGAGAGGTATAATTGGTGAGGCTGGTGGTTATCAAAATGGGAGAGGTGGAATTAGTGAGGCTAGTGGTTCTCCAAATGGGAGAGGTGGAATTGATGAGGTTGGTATCAACTTTTTTGGGGGAACATACCATAGGCCAAAGAACTCATGAGGTTTCTAAGTTTTGATAAAAGGAAGTTCATGGGGTCCTTGTTCATAAATGCCAAACCCAAACCCTTTCTAAGCACATTGATGAAGGTACATTTGGGAAAAGGTCAGGTTGCTAAGATAGGAAAATTTGGAAGTGAATGGTTAAATACAAGGCATGTTGGTGGGTGCAAGAAGTGGTTTATCAAGTCCCCCATAGACAAAATATGTTCTATTATTGGGAAGACTAAAGGGAACAAGGGTACCAATATTGGGATCATAATATGGATCATTATGAAGACTCCCAAATTCATGTGGAGAGGGAAAAACATCCAAATCTAAACGTCAATATTCTCCAAGTGTAAACCATTGGAATGTGGATTGTAAGGAATGCTCAACTAGGATTTGTGATGAAAGAATATTTGAGCTAGTGGATACTTCAATATTGTTTAAAGTATAAGTGTTGGTGTGTTGGTTTGATGTGGTGGTTTATCTAGTGGTTGGTTATGAAGAGGGTGAAGGTGGAATAAGAACATCATTGGGCTGATACATCATATTATAAGAATCAAAGGGACTTGGATCGACTTTGATTGTAATGACTTTTCCCTCATGCCCAAACTTGATGCATTGATGAAGGGTAGAAGGGATGCATGTCATGGTATGGATCTAAGGGTAACCAAGTAACACATTATATTGAAATTTGACCTCTATGATTAAAAATAGTTTAAGAATGGTTTGAAGCCCTAAATGGATGTAGAAAATAATTGTTCCCAGAGTAGTGGCTAAGGTATCATTGAATAAATGGAGAACCACGGATCTTTCTGACATGATTTTTTTAAGTAGTTGAAGTTGATCATAAGCATGGAAGGAGATGATATTGATACTTTCTCCTCCATCAATTATGACCCTTTTTACATGTGTATTATTTATGGATACTATGATAAAAAGAGGGGGATCAAGATCTTCACTATGATATGGTGGGAATTTAGATTATTGAAAGGTGACACTAGTAACATGTTGGATAACTCTAATAAAAGATACAAGAGGTTGGGGATCATCTGGTTGAACGTATATGAAATGTATTACTTCAATTAAATCTTGATGATGTTGAGGTGAGGTGTTGATTAAGTCATAAAAACTCATTTTTATGGGTATTTGGTGAAGTTGTTTTATCACCAAGAATTGGACAAATGAAGGTGCATTGGAGGAGGAAGGGGTTCCAAAAATGGAGACTTTAGGCTTGGATGGTTGTGAAGGTGAAGGCATAATTTTTAGGGTTTGGTTAGTTGGTTGAAAAGGTGAAAGGTAAGAACATGGAATGGTGGCCTAGGTTTTACCCTTTTCATTTTGTTGGACCCCTTTACCCTTGTCCTTGTGTTGGGATCTAAACTGAGTTAGCATATGAATAGTATGGATAATGGGAGTAGTTACTTTCTTTAGTAATTTTGTTACACTCCATGATAGGAGTAGAGAAGGAGATGATTGGTAGGAGGATTAGATAGGTGGTAAAAGAGGCAAAGGAATTAAAGAAGGTCCATCCAATATATCATCCTCCTCTAAAAGGCCATGAATGATAGTTTGGAGAGCTTTACAGTTCTTTGTATCATGCCTAGGGGTTCTATGGTAAAGAGAAATTATATTTCATTAAACTAGGTTGGATTTTGATGAGTGGGGTCAAAAGGCTTGATGGGGGTAAGTTAATGGTAGAATCTTACAGGTGCCTTTGTATTATTGTTGTATAGATAAGGATTTTGGAGATGATGGGGTTTGTTTTTTTGGTTTAGGTTTTTTGTTGGGTATGGGATTTTTAACAAGAGGTATGGTTGGTGGGGTATGCCTAGCTAGAGGTTTCGAATGAATTGTCTTAGTTTTAATTGGTTTAGAAATTAGGGGTCTAGATAATAAGGGTTTAATAGATGGGAAGGTGGATGAGGAAAGGTTGGTGAGGAATGATTTTGGACTAGGAAATGGGCTTGTTATAGGTAAATAAAAGGGAGGTGGGTATTTTGAGGAAGAGTAGGTTATGAGAATGGTGGAAGTTTTTGGTCCTAAAATAGAAGGTAAGGGTGAAGGAGCTGGTATGGTTCTTCCTTGAAGTTGAGGTCTAAGTAATCCCACCTTCTTAATGGGCTTAATTGGATTAGGTTTTGGTTGGATTGGTGTGGGTAGATCTAGTCTCAAAGGAGGGTGAGTGGGATTTGTCATGGGAGGGATCCCCAAGGTCTTGATTGTCTTGGTAAAAGAAGCATAGGGTAATTTAACAATTTTAGATAGGGGTAATTGAGGTGGCCCCTTGGTAACTTTAAGAGAATTAGTTGGTGGGGTTGTAACAATAGGATTGAAAGTGGAATTTAGTGAAGTAGAAGGTTTAGTTTTATTTTGATATGAGAGTCCAAGCAAATGCCAAAAGATATCTCTATCAAAGTTAGGTTGGGAGGTGAACTCCAAACTTTGAACTAGTTAGGAGAAGGGTTTATAAATAGGAATTGTTCCTTGGTCATTAGCTTCAAATTGTAAACCCTTTAGGGATGAAGAAATAGTAGTTTAAGTATTGATATCCTTGGTGGAAGGTTCCAAAGGTAATTGTTGGGTAGATAGGGGTATTGTCTCTTGAGAGATGGATTTTAGGGAAGATACAAATGAATCTATAATTGGTGTGGTAAGCATAAGGGTTTTAGGTAGAAGGGTTGGTTTAGCTTCCTCTTTGGTTCAGTTTTCCAAAGTAATAAGTGGATTTTCAGTTTGGATTGGAGGAGTGAATAAAATGGCCGATGGAGTGACCATCTCCTTAGGTGTTTCCACCATAGAAGGGGTGGGTGAAACCATGGTTTCATCCAAATAAGTGGAAGGGATAGTCATTTACTTCATTTGGGTATTTGAAGGGGTTTGTGGTAGGTGGTTCTCATTAATTTGGGTGATAGAAGTAATAACTTCTTTGACAATGGGCATTAATGAATGGCATTGATTACATGTGCCTCATGTGAATTGGAGTATTTGGATTGGTTTTCATGGTGTTGGGTTGAATGTGGATGGTTTAGAAATGGTTTTAAGAAAATATCAAGGGATTGGTTTGAAGGAGTATTTGGGTTATCAAACACAAGCTCCCCTTTATCAATTAATTCCTAGATAATGCTTTTAAAAGTATTGCATCTATTAGTATTATGTCCAACAACCTGATGATAGTCACAATGATAATTCTCATTGTACCACCTGAGAAGGGGTGAGAAGTATCAAATTATTGAATGGACTTGATGGGTGGATGTTGGATTAGATTGGATTTGAGTAGTTTCTCCAACATCGATGCATAAGATTCTCCAATCAGGGTAAATGGTTTTAAAGGAACCCAATTTTGAGTATGGTTGACAATTAGAAGGGTTGTTGGTTGGAGGTGTTTGGTTGATGGGTGGAGGAGGTGTGGTTTTAATAATATTCAAATGTGTTGATGCTTTCACTTTAGAAATGGTTGGGTTCATAGTTTTTGTGGAAGATGACTACATGGATTTGAAACTAAAATTTTAATTTAGAAGCTTCAACTTCCCTTCATCAATAACATGGTTTTATAATTTATGGTCCATAGTAAAAGATTAATTAATGGTCTTAAAGGTTTAGACTTGGAGATTTGGTGTAATGTGTTTAGCATAACATTAGGAAAATAATTTAATTAATTTGGGTTGAGGTAATGGGAAAATCAGTTGATTAATAATACCTCTCCATATAGCAATGAAATCAACAATGGACTCATCTTTAAATTATTTGATGGAATTTAGGTCTATAATGGAAACCTTTTTAGATATGTTTATAGAAAAGTGTTCCAAAAGGTTTGTGCCAATTGAGATAAAGAAAAGATAGAATGAGTGGGAAGATCATTGTACCAATCAAGGGTGGCCCCAGATAATGACATGGGAAAGGTTTGGAAGAGAAGAGTGTCATCACAAGTGATCAAGTAGCATGCATATCAAAACACTCTTAGTGTTATTGAGGGTCCTCCTTACCTTGTAATTTAGAAAATTTGGTTAATTACCATTGAGAAGGATAAGAATGAATAGGTACAAAGGGATGGATAGGCTCATTAAAAATTTGGTCGTAAGACAAAAAATTGGTTGAGGTAGAGATGGATGACTCCAAACTAGTATTTTTTTCCATGAGCATTTTGATTAGGTTGGGATGGGGTTGAGAAATTCATAATTAAGAGGTAAATTATATTGAGTTTGGTTCACAATGATGTATGAATAGGTAGCAAATGGTAATGATGAAGCCACATACTAATAGGTGGTACCAAGAGGTTGAGATGATAGCACATAAGAACTACTTGGTATAAAAGGTTGGGTGGTGGTTAGTTTGTACCCTTGTAGGTGAGGAAAATATTGGTAAGCTATCATATGCATGTGTTAAGGAAAATATGTGGTTGGTATTCTTGAGATAGGAGGAAAGTTAAGAAGGTTGACATTGCGTGGTTAACCTAGTGATAATTAGAGGAAGGTTTTGAGGTATGGAGAGCACTAAGATTTGAAGTGTAAATATGGTCATAGGATTGGTTGTAACTAAAGGGAAGATAAAAGACAAAGTGGAGGATAATTCCATAGTAGATGGGGTGTAGGTAACTAATGGTAAGGTTAAACCCTCATGGGGTGTAACTTGTGGTGTTTGGTTTGGTGTTGGAAGGTCGGTTTGGGTTTGGGTGCATGGGATGTTAGAATAGGTCTAAGTTAATGGTTGAGTTGAATTAATTACTACCATTAGGTGGTATGGAATACCAAGAGAAGGTTCAAAAAAAGGAACCAAAGTGGGAGGGGTACAATGAGGCAAGGTGTTAAGATAATGTTGAAAGGTAACTTGATTGTTGTCAAGAAAGGTGGTGAAGTCTGGATCTCCTTCAAATATGATTGGAATTATATAGGGAGATGGTTGTGGAGGAGAATGGTGAGGTGAACCATGGGGAAAATTATACACATCTAAGGTATAATCTATGGATGAAGATGAAGGTGTTGGTTGATTATTTTGATTTTTCACTTCTTATCTAGTCAAAACCATATGAAAAATCTATAAGTCGATAATGAACCTTTCACCTCAAATAATGAACAATCTAAGAAAAACCCAAAGAGAACAAAGCACACACTAGAAGCATAATTAATCCTAGGATTTATTTTAAATCTCTTTTGGCTTATGCCTTAAAGAGTGTGAAAGCAAAAATTGGCTTATGATTCAAGTACTAAAAATACATCTAAGGATGGTTTTAGGTTAAGTTTGGGTGCTTAAATAATCTTCACTAGATAAGGTACATGGCTTGGTACTATGGGTTTTCTCCCCACACTTCACAAACCTAAATCCAAGCCAAGCTACTTAGCCAATAGATGCCATTTATCTAGAGTTTATACTCTACCAAAGAATAGAGTGGGTCATCCCCTTGGTGTTGAAATACAAGGGGGATCACCAATTAGGTTAAGGTGATCCAAAGGGTTATGAAATCCCAATGGGCCTTATCTCAATTATGTTTTGATGTATTCTTTGGTGTAGTGGTTTGCTAGTGTAACATTTATGTTCTAAAATTCATTGAAAATGACATTAATTAATCTAGGTGAGTTAAGCATTAAAAAATAAATTAAATGGATGCACTTAATTTTATCCCAAAAGGAAATATTTGGTTTCTTTGAATTCAAATAAAGAACAATGTAATAATTCAAGATGATAATGAAACCTATCCCCAGAACGAATTTTGCACTTTTTTTTTTGGTTCGTTTTGATTTTAGAAAAGAAAAGTAAAAGAAATTTTGTATTCTTTACAATTTAAAGACTTGTATAAATTTAATAAAAATGAGATTCACTAATTCAAATATATGAAATAAATAGAACTATGAACACTTAAGGGGTCCCATCGGGTGTGCCAAATATTTCATTCAATTTCTTACTCTAATTCTTTTTGCTTTGAAAGAGGAGAGAAACAATAGATGAGGGGTGTGTACACAGTTGTACATGACATGTCTTGATAGCCATATGAAGTGGGAACTATTATTTTGTGAGGTAATAATGACCTATAAATCACATGAACTCACAGAAAATATGTTAATAGAAAAGTAAGGGGCTACCTAGTGAGAAACTAGTCCCAAGAAAGGAATATGCTTCCTTAAATGGATGTCAACCCTTTATGAACATTAAATTTCATTTATAAAAGAGAAATTATAAATATTAGATATGAAAATGATACTGAAGAATAATAAAATAATTCTAATCTATGACAAGGCTGATATTATCAAAATAATGGTTCTAAAATATAGTAGCCTCATCAATATCCTCTTGGATTATGGCTAATTGTTCTTCTACATCCTCTAGATGGGGTGTGAGAACCATAAGGAAAAGAGATAGCTCAAAGGTAATGTCACTTTTATTGGTAAATAGAGGTTTGGGAAAATAATATGGTCAAAGACACTATCTATCTCATGTGCAAGTCATGATAGGGTCATCTGCATGAAATAAACAAGTTAAGGTCAAGTCCAAAAAAATTAGAAAAATGTTTAGGTATAAATTAGAGGATGGTCAAAAGTCTAAAAAGGTGAAAAGGAGGGTCAAAATAATAATTTTTAATTTTGGGTGATAGTGACCACTGATAGTTAGGGTGACTGATGGCAGTTATCCTGACCATCGATGGTTGGGTGACCGGTGGTAGTTGCTATAACTAGTAACTATTATGGAAACTATTGGTGGTCACCTAATATAAACTTGATGGGAAGTAAAAATGATCTATAAATAGGTAACTAAGGGGACAAAAAGGTTGTATTAGTAGTGTGGGTAAGGTAAAAGAGGTAAGAAAAGTATTCAATAGAGAACACACTTACAATAAGCAAAGAAGGATAAATCAAAATAGAGAAAACAAAGTGAGGTACCTTTAATTTAAAGAGTTGGATGGTTGAATGCCTGAAGGAATGTGGGTAGCATAATGGTACCTTAATGAGAGAATGACATGGACAGAGCTTCAGGTTGATGAATTCCTACAGAGAAAATAAGAGAGTTTGGATGCACAAATTTTGGTCCCATATCTCCTCTATGAACCTTTTATTTATAGCACAAAACTTCCTATATGAGGAGAAAGAGTTTCCAATTTAAGGGAGGGAAAGTTTCTAAGTTGGTCTTGGATAATTTTGATGGAATGACATAAATAAATCCATGAGTTTGTTCATGGTAAAGTTACCAATTTTTTTAGTGTAATCTTTTTCACAACTGGAAGTTTCTAATGTGTTGGGTGAGGGTACTTGATCATCGATGGTTAGGTTAACCATCGATGATTAGGCTAACCATTGATGGTTGGGATAAATATATATGGTTGTGTTAACCATCAATGGTCAACCATATTGGGATAAAGAGGTAATATTCAAGGTATTTAATGGTTTTATTAAGTTTGTGTAAAGAAGGGTCAACTAGTTAATAGAGGAGTCAACTAGGTCAGGTTCTAGAGCTAGGTCTTGGTATGATGACATAAAAAATGGTTTGAGGAATATTTTTAAGTGTCTACATAGGTCAATAAAAAATTAGATACCTATATGAGTTCATCTCATTCCTATATACCATAGTTTCACTCACTACTATAGGTCACTATAAATTAGGTTGCTTTTAATCATTTCAACATAGTGTTTACTGAGTATTTTAGGTTAAGACCTATCTAAGTTATAAACCACTCAAAAACATTCCCTCTTGATCAAGAAACTAGTTTTATATGTCAATAAATTTCCCTTAGGATTGGGATAGAAGATGGAAATAATAAGGAATGTCTAGACTTTAAGGCACTTCACCATGAGATGACATAGTGTATTAGCAAAATGTGATTAAGAGAAGTTAAGGTAAATTGTATCCATTACAAATTTCTAAACCTAAGAACAAGGACCTAAAATTGATTGCATATAATTGAATCACCATTTTCACCCTAATGATCTCAATTTTCTCATACCTAATTAAATGTCTCAATGAGTTCAAACACCTTCATCTCAACACTCATTTGTTCCGTTTGGATTGGCTTTAAACTACTATTGGAAACTTCTTGTAGATCTAAATGATGTAAGAGTGTATATTGAATTGGTCTTCATAACTAATCTCTACCACTTTTAATAGCTAATTCTTATTTTTTTCACTTTGGAAACCTCTCAAAACTTTTAAACCTTTGTGCTTCATCAATGTGATGATTAGGGCTTAGTTCTACTTGACTAAGGTGATAGTTGTAGTATTTCTTAATTGTGTGTGCATTTAGACTGTTCACTCCATTAATACTACTCTTGAAAATAAACCTTAAAAATAATAATTGGTCATCATTGTATGAGCTATTAAACACCAATGCTTTACTTTTGTTATAAATACCAAAATAGGAAGATAATCTTTACAATTGAGAAAATAATGTCTGTAGACTTCCATGGTGTCTTCTACTAGTAAGATGAGATAGTCTTGCCTATCAATTCAAACCACACATGAAAACTAAACTAAAAAATTGTGATAAATGTGATTATATTCCTCAATATCATGTACACCACTTGATTTTCATATAAAAATGCAAACAAAGAAGAAACCTAAAGTGTTGGGGATGTGTAGGCAAAAAAGAGTCATCGACTTTATTAGCAATGGTTCATGAGGCATAGACCACTAAACTTGTAACTATGACCATGAATTTCTAGTAAATAGAGATTAATATCACCCACCAAAATCATTTTCTCTAACTCATCTCCTATACATACCAAGTTGAAATTGGTTGACCTTTTTACTTTTTCCATGAGTGATGGGAAAGGAGAATTAGGTTTTCTCAATTTTAGGTTTGTTAAAGATACTTAAGGATGGAATTTAATTATGGGGATCTAAAGGGACCCTCTTAAGGTCCTATGTGCCAAATTTTTTGTATAGGCCATACAAAGACCTAAAACTAACTAGAACTACATGATCTTCTCTTTTTCATGTTAAACATATAATTATCAATTAAAAACTATCGTAACTGATATGCACCTAACATATGGGATATTCTTTTGAAACACTTTCCCTCTTATGAAAACCAAAGCACTTCATTAAATGACTCAAAATGTGATCTTATAATGACTTTGGATAAACTAACAAATGTGACAAGGGTAAAAACATAACGTTTAACCTCATTAAGACCATGGTATATATTTTCAACCTAAGATACCCTATAACAACTTCTAACTATATAGGTTGTTGACATAATTTGACTTGAGGTCAAATTAGTCAACATTTTAGAAATTTCCTAGGGGTGGTAATCTATTTATGTGAAACACTAGTAGCCCTTATCCTATCCATTGGGCTAGGAAGTCACTTATACACTATAATTAACACTACAAATCCTATGCAATGACACCAAACCACACTAAACAAAAATAGATAAACACAAAAGACAACACACTAAAAAAACACAATTGTGTTATCAAGAACACTTACGTAAAACACACACAACATAATCAAAACACACATATCCTATTATGTACAAGACCTCAAACACATGAGGTGAAGAACAATTTACCATTGCTTCAACTAGGGTTAGAGATGGTTCCTCTTGAATCACTTCCACTCCATGAAAATAATCCATCATGTGAAGCATACTTATCAATAAACACTTGCTTATGTTGGTAATAAAATGAATTATCATTATTAGATTTTATACTGACTACAAGTGTGTCACTTGTAGCTCTAAAAAACACTCCATCCATTCTTCCAAGGGACTTGTTTGAGTTTGTAGTCTTCTTGAGCTATATCATGTCCAATTGACACTTCTCAAACTAGACCTTGAGAGTATTCAAAGATGTCTTAACTTTAAATTATTATTGAACATGATATATTTGATGTATAGAACCATCAAGTTTCACTTCATATTATTCCATCATGTCTAAAAGTAGTTCAACTTCAGATTGAGGTCTAGACTACTCTTCAAACACACATTTCCACCTTGGATTTATTTGACTACTTCATGACTATATTCTTATTGGAAATGGTTTGAGACTCATTATCATGCTTGGTAAGACACTCTCCTTCATGCTTAGGAGATTCATTAACAACCTTACTATCAGATTCATGATTCTTTAGAGGGAGAGTTGACTTACTCAATTGTTCAAATTATTGAACTATGACATGAAATTGCTACCATAGATCATCTTATTATTCATGGTTATCACCTTCAAGGACTCCTCCATCTTTTATAGGTAGAATGGAATTTTATTCTTCATTATCCTAATCTACCATACTTTCTAAAACATCATCATCATGCATATGGATAAGGTAATTACCGTCAACATCTTGTGTAAAAGAATTATAAATGCTTACCTTAGATTGTCCATCACCTTCCTCATGGATGATGTATGTGTCAAGATTATTTTATTAAATGAAAGTGTATGTATCATTTTCATAAGTATCAGTATCATACTCATCTAGGAAAAGTTTAAAAATACCCTTAAGTTTAGAGGATGCTCCATCATCCATAGCAGACTCTTCTTGATCATTGACGGTACATTTGAGATTAGAGCTTAATTTTACATATGTCTTAATATGAAACTTAACCAATGGTTATGTATTAATAGTTAAATTTGTTCCATACCTTATCTTTAATGCCAATAAGGACTAATCAGCTAAGAGATGGCCTCTTATCTTAGCTATAAAGTCACTCGAGATGTAGATAGTAAAGTGAGTAGGCAAATCAACCACTACTATATCTTGAAGGATATGAAAACTTGGACTAAGAAAAATATCAAACATTTGACTATTACCACTAATTTATCTAGTGCCCATAAATTTTTATCACTCCCTTGTTATATGGCTCATATTTAACCCAATTTATCTACCACAAGTTTGGGAATCACTAAGGTACTTTCCCTACTATCCATAATACAATTGTGAACAAACTTGTATCCCACAATGAGAGTGAGGTAGAAGGATGAGGGACTTTTAAATTTGGAAGAGGGTTAAACAATGTGAGTGGAAGAATTAGTGATGGTAACATCACCATGTCTTTATGGTTGAGGCCTGAGGTGGATTTTAGATAGCATTTCTCGAAGAAGCTTATTTTGACTAGGCACGTGAAGCACTTCCTAAAGAGATATACTAGCTTTAGCATTATTTAAAGAATCAATTATGTTAAAAGAAGGAACATTTAACTTTAATTATGTTCTTGAAGGAAATGAATGTCATTGAGATTGAGTTAATGGATCATTTTGATCCACCCTTCTAACATTCTTATTTTGGAGAGGTGCATAAGTTGAATGGATTGTCACACTTACACTCACACCTTTCTGCCTTATAATAGGGTTATTTGAATTTGTATCAACACCATGAATATATCCCAAAGTTTTCATATTTTATCTTGTATTTTATTCAATTAAGTACCTTGGTTTAATACAAATGTGTCTTCCACTAATAAATTTGCAAGGTTCACTCTTTGGGGCTACCATTCCTCATTTGCTTACATGAATTTCTCATCTTATGTTGATAATTGAGGAGTAACTCATCCTTGAGCTACCAATTCTTATCCCCCACATTAATTTTCATCTATGCATTTTCATTTCTACCATTTTTCTCCTTAGACCAAGTTACTATGAATTAGGACCATGGATCTTGTGTTGGAAGTAGAAGTTGGGTTATATGAAATGGGTGTCCTATTAAAGTTAGAATGGCCTTGTTCTCTCCCTTGACCATATTGTTGAAGTGGGAACATATTTTCTTGTTGAGGATAGGGATATGGGTTTTGGTTAATTCCATACTTTAGATTTATTTGACTAACTTGAGTCTCTAAGGCCTTGAATTTTGCATCCAAAGTAATGACATATTACGATACCTTTAGGGAAGCTTTGGACTTGGTATTTACATTTGTCATTGGAGAAACATTTAGAGTAGTAGAATACATATTGGGTAGAAGATGCATGGATACTTTTTGAGGAAGTTTAACATCTTGTATTAGGCCATTCTCAGCTCTAATGGATAGGTAATAGGCTTTAATTAAGATGTAACCACCCATGGAATGCAACATGATGGATATGTCAGTTACAATAGCTCTTCAATATGTAGGGAAAAAATCTTGTAGGAGGTCACATGGGAGGGGGAAAACTATACCAAGTTCTTTGAAACCTCTCATTAAAGTCATGCATAGTCTCCTTAGGACCTTTTTGAATCACATTAAGTTTATGAATGAGTGATGTGTGATCATTTTAGTATTAAAACCTTTGGGTTAAAAACTCTCCAAAATCATCCCAAGTGGTAATACATCCTCTTGAAAATGTCCTATACCAGTCAAGGGCATTCCCTCTAAGAGATATGGAAAGTAAAATAATTATAATGTTAAATTTAATGACATTGTGAAATATTGATAAGTTAGAGATGTCCCTAATATGCTCACTTGGGGTGTCATGACCTTCTTGACTAAAAGTGGGACCACTCTTGGTAGCATTAGGAGATATATCATCATATGCATTGAGATGTATATGATTTTTAATGTTAAAGGCTAGGAAGTTATATTTCCTATTCATGTTTTCCTCAAATTCCTCATCACTCTCTTGATCTTCTTAGATTGCAAAGTCTTCTTATTCTTCAAAGGACAAAATAGGCTAAGGATGTTGAACTTTGAGAGGAAGTTTAGGCTAAGGGAGTGGGTTTTTGGGATAGTTTCCTATAGTAGTAGTTGACCTAGTTAGTAATATGAACAATGAACAAAATAAATGATAAAAATTGATCTAAAACTAGATATTATATTTAATGGAGTCACCAAATATTGATTAGAACACAATAAATAGTTGTGATGTTATCAAGACCAACATTCACCTTGATAAGATGTAATTGAGATAATAGTCCCACTAGGCATGATAAAAATTTTGTCACTAAATATTGTGCCCTAGAGATGGTTTTTCAATCCTACTATAGATTTATTGAAACACTATATTACCTCTAGGCATATGGGTTGACTATAGTAAAGGTAAACCTATAGGTTAAAGGGCTAGCTCCCTAGATTAGACTTTGATAGCTTATCACCTACACTAATTTATTCCTTAGATGAAAAGAGATAGAAGAAACATGAAAGTAAACTAATATAATGAGGTGATACAACATAATTATCTCCACTATAATACCATACACTTGCATTAAGAAACATGACTAACAACACTAGTCTTAACATCCTAGATTGCTATAACATAAGTATTTTAAACATGGAGGTGATATAAATTGCACTACTCAAAGTGAGAAAATAAAATGTCATATTTAATACATTAATTATACTATATACATTTGGATATATATAAATACAGTTGGCTACACTTCATTTTACCTATTAGAGGGAAAACTACTTGCATTAAACATGGAAGAGTAAAGAGAAGGCAAGGATTAATCCTTATCACTAGACACTTCACTATGAACCAATTCACACACTTAGACAAGAAGTTTATGAAAGAAAAAATAGATTGGAAATATTTATTTCAAAATAAAATATAATATTCAAACCATCAGTGCTTTTCCATACCAGGTGTGGATTCTTTTTACAAATCCAAAATGGCTTACATTTATAGAACATAGGAGAAGAGAGAGAGGAACGGAAAGTAAAAAGGTAATAAATCCAAGTGGAAATACATTTAAAATAGTTATATTTTAATATAATTAAGTGTTAAAATACATATATAAGTTGTCATGGATAAGTGTCCATCATAATTGCATCGTTCTCCTTGAAGTTGGCATAGAGACCTCAAATAGCCTTCTTAAAAACTGTCTTCATGATGAAACATCACTTGACTACTTGAAAATAAAATAGGAAGTCTTGACACATATTAAATATCTTATTAAGGTTGGAAAAAAGGTTTTAAATTCACCAAAAACTTCTCTAACTGATAGCCTTCAACATGACACTTATATTCACTGCTTGGAGTCACTTACTAGCCCTCATGGATTTAATCCTCACATTTATCATCAAAGTGACTGGTAGTTTCTTAATTAAAACCATGTAAGAGGTTTTATGACACCTTTTAAAAGTCACTTAATCTTATATTCCATTATCTATACCTTTAAAATATCTAAAAATAGACCTTTCATCTTCTCACTAGGTAGTCACTTCTCATTTTCCCTATCTATCCAAGTTTGCCTGTAATGAATGGGTTAATATAGATGTTTACATGCTTATATATGGTGATATATTATCATAAATAGTTATACTAAGTTCATCAATACCTACCTCAATGGATTTCATCCACCAATTCTCCTTTGCACTTGTAAAACACAACAAAACATGTAAAAAACCTAAAATAGGCTTGTCTGTACAAGTGATAGTACATACTAGTTGGGTGTAAATAATAATGGGAGAGTGATATAAAAGTTAATATAAATTTATAGGGTTTTAAGATGTTTTGTTTCTTAGTGAAAGTTTATAAAACATGGATATCCAACCCATGAACCAATTCAAAAAATTTAGAGTTCATGACCATCCTCAACTACCCATATCTCCTTTAGGTACCATGAAAATTTTCCATGAAATTATGAGCATTTGAAAATGGATTCTTGAGCTTTCTCTTGCATTCTGTGTACCCTTGTCATAGAATTGGGTCAAAATGACCAACTTGGTGTAACTCTCTATAAAAAAAATTAATATGATCAACCATATACCTCACTTGAAGGCTATAAATGGTATTTTAATGTTAATATTTTCATGTAAGTGGAATAATTCACCTATAGGGTTTAGGCTTAGTTCTAGGCCTCATAGGCCTAACCTATATCTCTGCATACATGACCACCTCTGAGTGGTCTTAATGGTTTTAAGTGTTTCTCTAATTTCTCCCAGATTAAAATCAGCTATAGTAATCATGAAATAATCCCTAAAGACTCTACCATTTCACCTTTCTTCATCCAAGTGTTCTTTCTATAGTTATGTCTTAACTAGAAGTGCCCTCTATTTGAGATAAAATAAAGGGCACTTCCCCTATTTATTTGGAAAAATTGAGAGTATGAAAGGATAGATTAGGTCTTGATTACCATTTATATAAATTTTTATAGATACATCACCTCTATATAGCTCTTAATACCCTAAAACCTAAAACCAACTTCTTAATTCTAGTGACTGTCTGCAGGGTTATGGTCTGGCTATATGTTAAGGCTAGAAATCTAGTCGTTGCTCTTTTTCTTTACTCTAATCATCATATGATATTTATTTTAATACTATGAGAGTGTTATAAACATTATCTATCCATTATACACCTCTTCCAACCTTAAAACTATCTCTCTTCACTAGCTAGAACTAGTTTGTTATATGTGTCAAACTATAGGTGGCAATAGGTAGAAGTTGTGAGACCCATGTAGGTGCTCATTTGTGTGAGAATACTATGTCAAAATATCTTGATTATTTTTGAGATATTTTTATCATTTATAATTTTTAATAAACATATACGTCTACAAAGCTCTCAACTTCTTGTTTCTCACCATCAACTTTGTGGGTCTATAATCAGACTATAAATGCTCCATTTGAGGAATCATTGGATTTCATCTTATTTGATCCTTATTGATATCAATTGAACATTAAATACCTATATTATTTCATCTCATGCCTTGAGACCATAATTTCACTCACTATTATAGCTCACTAATAATTAGTTTGCTTTTAGTCTTTTCAACACAGTGTTTATTGAGTGTTTCAGGTCAAGATCTATCTAAGTTGGAAACCACTCAAAAACCATTCCCTCTTATCATGAAACCAATTTTATATGTCAATACATTACCCTTAGGCTTGGGATACAATATTTAAATAATTATGTGTGTCTATAATTCAAATCACTTCACCATGAGATGACATAATATATGAGCAAAACATGATTCAAAGAAGTTAAGGTAAATTGTCTCAATTGTAACTTTTCAAACCTGGGAACAAGGACCTAAAATAAATTCATATAATGGAATAAACATTTTAAAATTGATTCTCTCAATTTTATCATATGTTATGTAATGTCTTAATGAGTCTAGACACATTCATCTCAACACCCCTCTATTCCATTTGGATTCGCTTCAGATCACTATTGGAAACTACCTATAGGTCTACATGATATAAGACTATGTATATTAAATTAGTCTTCACAACCAATATATACCCATTTTAATAGATAATTATTATTGTTTTAACTTTAAAAACATCTCAAAACTTTGAAACCTTATTTATTCATCAATGTGATGATCAGGGCTTAGTTCTACTTGATTGTAGGTGATAATTACAAGATTTATTGACTGTGTGTATTTTGACTATTTACTCCATCAATTCTATTCTTGAAACTAAAAATACAAAATAAAAAATAATAATTATGATATTATATATTTAACATCAATGTATTATATTTTTTCTGAAGACCAAAATAGGAAGACAAACTTTGTAATTGAGAAAATAATGTCTACAAACTTCCATGGTGTCTTCTACTAGCAAGATGATATAGTCATCCTGCCTATCAATTCACACCACACATGAAAAATAAACTAAAACCTTATGATAATTAAGATAATAATCCTCAATATTATGTACACCACTTGATTGGCATAAAACAATGTAAATAGAGAATAAACCTAAAGTGTTGGGTATGCGCAGGCAGGAAAGAGTCACCAACCTTCTTGGAAATGGTTAATGAGGCACAAACCACCAAAATTAGAACTATGACCATGAATTTTTAGTAAAAAAAGAGTAATATCACACACCAAAATAATTTTTTCTAACTCGCCTCCTCTTTTCTATGCCAATTTGAAATTGATTAACCTTTTTAGCTTATCCAAGATAGTGATGGGAAAAGAGAATCAATTTTTCTTAGTTTTATGTCTCTCAAAGCTACCTAATCATGTAAGTCAAATTTGGGGATCTAAAGGGACCCTCATTAAGTCATCCCATGTGTCAAATGTGTTGTATACAATGAAAAACTACCTAAAACTATCAGAAATTTCTTGATCTTCTCTTTTCCACTTTGAACCTTCAATTGTTAGTTCAAAATTTCCATCTCTGACATGCACCTAACATATGGGACTTTGGATATTATTTTGAAACACTTGCCCCCTTATGAAAATTATACCACTTCATTAAATGACTCAAAATTTGACCTTAGAATTAGTTAGGACAAACTAACAAATGTGACAAGGGTGAAAACATAATGTTTGACCTCATTAAGACCATGGTACACATTTTCAACCTAAGAGACCCTATAACAATTTTTTAACTATATAAAGGGTTGAATTAATTTGACTTAGGGTCAAATTACTCAAACAAGACCTATAAATATTTAGCCAATTGAATATAAAATCATATACATAAGAAGCACATGGAGTTGAAATGATAGAATGGATGGGAACAATTTTTAGTAGGGTAAGTGGGAATCTAAAACATGAAATAAGAACATGGAGCCCAAACCCCAAAATAGGTGTATTGATCATATATAGTGATGGTAGTGTTTCTCTAAATGTTTTAGGTAGGACACATACTAATGGAAAGCTAATCTATTATATTTCTAGATATAAAGGAAATATAGGCCTAAAACTATAAGTATTGTGTCTACAATTAATTAAAAATGATTGTAAATGAAAAATATAGGACAAATTATTTTAATGCTTTATTTTTTATTTTTATAATTTTTCCCTTGATCAACTATCAAGATGTTATTTTTGTTAGTGTAGAGTGTTTATTTTCCACATATTTAATATTGTGGTAATTTCATACACATGCCATGGAAATATAGGCCTAAAACTATAAGTATTGTGTCTACAATTAATTAAAAATGATTGTAAATGAAAAATATAGGACAAATTATTTTAATGCTTTATTTTTTATTTTTATAATTTTTCCCTTGATTAACTATCAAGATGTTATTTTTGTTAGTGTAGAGTGTTTATTTCCCACATACTTAATATTGTGGTAATTTCATACACATGCCACATGGGTTATTCCATCTCACATGGAGTTTACCTACACTTTTGGAATATGATTTCCTAGGTATACACTATCATAGAGTTGCATGTTGGACTCATTATTAGCTAGATGGAGTTACTCTTGACTGAATATTTTGAGTATGAGAGTTACACTCTATTCTTATCACATTTGACCTATTTTCATGGGGAAGTTACGCATTTCACTCCCCATTTATATATCTAAGATATTGAGCTATTTATGGATTGTTGGACATTAAATTAGAAGATCATTTAGAGCATTCATGATTTTTTATTTGTAATTTTGGTTCTCACATAGTCTTAGGGTTTCAAGCATTTATGTCTAGTTAGAGATATCAAATAAATCTAATATGGTATCAAAGCTTTGTTGATGGTTGCTTTTGGTGAGTATATTCCATTGCATTAATTACTATTTTTTGTTATTCATTGGCCATTTTTGAGGGTTTACTTAGATTTTCTCAACATCCTTAAAAATTTGTATGCAAATGGATTAGATTAGAAAACTAATTATGGATTATTTAGAGTTTTTTTAGTTCTAAGTTCTTTAATTAATCTCTATTAGTTTGTAGAGTTGTACAAATTTGGTGCTTTTGGTGGTTTTCTATCTAGTCTACCATTTTTTATTTAATTGGTCAATTTTTGGTCTTTGATGGGGGTTTATTTGTTGTTGGTTATAGGTTTTTTGCATTGTGTAAAAATCATGTTGAATTCACTTTCATGATTAAATACTAGGACTAGGTAATATGCCTTGCATGTTCATGGATTCTTACTATTGCTTAGATCTTTGATCTACCCCTATAAACTATTACTCAGCTCTTTGATTTGCTCCTACAGACTATCACTCAGATCCTACAGGCCTTCATTTAGCTTATCTAATCATTATGTTAATAAAAGAGGTCATAAAACCTATATAACCTATGTATAGGGGACTCACAACATGTTAATCATCTCCTAGTTTTTCATTCAATAACTCTACTCTTCTTGATGGCTCACTTTTCAATTCCCTTAATCACTATTGGATATTCTTTAACTTTCTACTCACCGTCCTTTGGAAAAAATAGAACTATTTTCTATGTTTATGTTGAACATGGTTTAGTAAGTGTTGGATGAGTATGGATTCAGTGTTGGCTAAGTGTGGCTTCATAGTTTTGTATTTTATCTCTTGGTTCTCATCTACACTCCATGACCTTTATCTTATCTCACACTCCCTAGTAAGCACCCAACAAATTTCACATCCTAAAAGGTACTCTTTATTTGCATGTCATCAATCCATGGGTTAAAAAAAAGTAGAACCACCATTTTTTGAACAAAAACCACCCTATATTATAAATTCATGGTTTTTCCAATTCCTTGGTGGTTTTCCATATATTTGGTTTTTTGGGTAGGCCCTTTATAAATATTTGAATACTTTGTGTGAAAATAAAGTAAACTTGCCTTATATACTATGGAACATGATTTATTTGTTTATTGGTTTTTTATAAAATCAATACATTAAATGGAGGAGATTGGATATTTTTTGATTGTTTTTTTTTAAAAACAATTTATTATATTGGGAGACATAAGGAGATTTTAAAATTTTATCATCATTTGCTGGTCATATACCTTTGCCCAATTTGGTAGGTGGCCAAACCCTCTCACAATTAAAACAAAATTATTTTCTCCTTTATTTACCTATTACTTATACTCCTCATTTGGACATATGTTTTTTGGTAACTGATGTCCATTATAGAGGGCCATTTTTTGGATAAAATTAGTGAATTTTGGGAAATTTTAAGGGCAAACCAAGCTCCAAATTATGTTTTTCATCAGGAGAGATACCCCCTCGACCCAACCCTATATCTCAATAGGGGGAATGCCTCAATATCTTCCCCCAAACCCCACAAGGGGAACTTCCCCTTAACCTTACTAGGGGATGCCACCCCTAGACCCCCATGTCATGACCCCTTGTTGGTAATTCCAATGTAATTTATTATACCAATGGGTGAGGTCCAATCTAATATGTGGTTAGATCCCCTCATAATAACATTTTATGTCCTATTGAGATTTGTACATAGATGCATTATTGATAGATCTTGATTACCTCCTTGGCATGTTTGCATTGTCACATCTTACACTGATTACTCATATTTGGATGCATTTTTAGTTGTGTTTAACATCCATTCACTAAGATGTGCATTATCAATTTTACACTATTTGATCTTACCTATTTGGATGTATTATCGACTAAGTCTAAAATCCTCACATTGACCATGCATTATACTTGTAAACTTTGGGGGATCATTGTTGATTACCTTGGAGGGCTTGTTGTGGGTCATACTTTCTCTATTATGTGCACACTTAGTTTTTGTGACTTGTGTACCACTTTGGTGTCATTTCTAGTAATTGATCTTGAATTATTGAATGCATTATTAGATGAGCCTAATGTCCATTAATTGAGCATGTATTATCACTTGTTAAATGTTTTTCTCATTACACTTCTTTGGTGTCTTATCTTAATCATGTCAACTCCAATTGAGAGATACTAACTAAAGAGGAGAGTTTTTATACACCAGTGGTTATTATTATAAATACCAATTATATTTCTTGGTGTGATTACATGGAAAAATTACTCACAACAAGAATCATATTCCATTCCTACATGGATAGATTCCTACCCCTTATGATTCAAGTTAGTACAATAAGTGGGCTAACACCTATGATTCGATTCTTGGTACCTTATTGTTACATGTTTGTATGGATATTCAATTCCAAATGGAATATATAACATGTCCTTGCACTATTTTGATAATTCTACAATCTCTTTTCATATATCCTACTGAGATTTATATCACTCCTCTTCCTAATCCTATTTCTTGTGATGACACATTCATGGTGGATTGTTTTATTCCTTCCATCGAGCCACCACTAAAATATGAGATTATGCATAACCTTAGTTGTCCCATAATATATTCTACTTCCATCCCTATTCAGTATGTTAATCTTTTAGAGCCTTCATAATATTGTACTTTAGAGGAGTCTATTATTTCTATAGAGCTTCAATGATTCATATGTTTTCATGGATATTAATATTATACATATGTGTGCTTCATTTATAGTATCTTATTTAGTTTTGATAGTTTTTGAGTCAAGCCCTCCTCTTTATATAGACATTCTTCTAATGAATTTTTAGCATGCTTTTTTAATAGGTTTATTTTAGTGGCATTATATCTAGTTCTTGTGTACAATTTTGTTAGACCTATGCCACACTTTGTTTTTAGACCACTTTAATATATATTCATAATATTATATTCATATTCCTTTTTGGAAAGGGTAGAACGTTAGTATACACCTTGTGTTCTTCCTTTGGTAAAGGGAAGAAACATTGATCGATACAAATGGAGCTTCTACTATCTTTAGACAAAGGATCCCATTATCGACATTAATCATCTTTTGAGTTTTAATTGGAGTTCAAACTTATTCATTATCATCTATGGAGACTTCTAAGATCTTATCTCTATGTTTTATATTTCTCTCACTTATGGATGCATTTTTGGCTATGCCCAACATCCTTAAAGCATGCACTAGTTATATTTTCTCTTTTTTTTTTTTTTTTGTGGGGTGGGGGGGGCAGGGTTTCCTACATGTTTTATCCTTTTATCCACTATATGTGAGTTTATTTTTACATGGGTACCTCATCAAGGCTTTCTATCATGACCCATTCATTTTTACCCACCAAAGTTTTTCTTATGGGGGGAGTTAGTGTAGGTTGTTTATTTTTTAGATATTTCTTATTGTGGTTATTTCCTACTCATGCCACATGTGTTATTCCACCTCACTTGGAGTTTCCCTACACTTTTGGGATATGCTTGCTTAGGTGTACATTTTCATAGGAGTTACATGTTTGACTCATTATTATCTATATGGACTTAATCTTGACCAACTATTCTAGGTATGAGAGTTACACTCTATTCTTATCATATTTAACCTAATTTCATGGGGGAGTTACACATTTCACTCCTTATTTGTATATTTGAGATATTGAGATATTCATGGAATGTTGGAAATTAACTTAGAAGCTCATTTAGTTCATTCATGTTTTTTGCTTTGCAATTTTAGCTCTCAACTACTCCTAGGTTTTTTCAATCAAGGATCTTTATTAAGTACACAACTAACTAAAAAGTTGGTATTTTAACCAAGATTGTAAACAACACCAAGGTTTATCATTTTTTAATTATATTTTTAACTTTTTAACTTTAAAAAAAAATTATGACATGATGAGAAGTTAGGAAGAGGATATATCATATCCTTTTTTAACATCTAATAATCTAAAACTTTAATTTACACTTGAATTTATCCATAGTCATGTGATTATTTTACAACCTTTATTCAATCCTAAGCCATCTTTATGAAATTTATTTTTTTTTATGTGAAATTTAAATTAATGACTAGTCCTTCAATGAAAATATCCTTATGAAGTGAACCCATCATGACACGTGATGTGTGGAGTGACCTCTAACTACTTGATAGAGTTCATTAGAGCATATGGGTTTCCCCACATGTTTAAATCTATCACTATGTTGTGCGTATGTTATTATATCTCTTAAAAAATAGGTGTTTAAAATAGTTTCCTACAACCAAATTATTATTAAACCTAAAAATTTACATAGAAATAAAAAAAATTCATCATGCACCTTAGGACTTTGTTCATCAGATGTTAATTGTAAGAGATTAACAATAATTACAATACAAAATTCAGGCTCATATAGGATGTTAATATTGAATTCATGAGGTAAAAATAACTATATAATAGTGGAACCATTGAGATTTAGCTTTTGAATTAGATAAAAAATGAGTGGATAATCAAGATGCATAAGAACATGAAATTTTATAATAGAATAAAATGATTAATAAATTATATTACCATGAGTAATTTATTTATAGTTACCATACAATTAAGCTCTATGCCATAAAATTTTGTGTTAATGTCATGTATGGCATGGTTTAACTACCCATCCATTTGAGAAAAGATAACCATAATGATTTATCAACTATATAAGTGAAGATTTGGAAAGTAATATATCCAACCTGGTCATCAAATATCATGTATTGACATGAGGATGTCATACAAACTTAAATATATTCATAATATGCATGATCTAAAATAGTATCAACATTATGAGATAAATTTAAAAATATTATCACTATAATTTTTTTAAGATATGAAGTGAACATTCAATAAGACATGCATGCTTAAGAAAAATATAATATATATTTTATAAGATACAGAATAAAATTTCCACTTTTATCTACCTTAGGGTGGTTTACTTAAGGTCTACTAGATGGTTATTGTTAATTTAATTTAAGGATCCAACTAGTTATTAAATTTTATGGATCATCTAGGAAGGCATAAAATTATTTTAGTTAACATAGTAATGGAATGCAATTGTGCTAAAATATTCCCAATACAATATTATTATGATAAGTTGGTGTAGAGTAATAATATATCCAATAGGAATTGAAAATCATATAGTTGGGATGATATTTCATTGAGGACAATCAATTTGTTGGAGAAAATTATAAAAATGGATTAATTTAGTGTGTGTATGATATGTACATTTCTAAAGATAAAAGTGTCTACATTTGGTGCTAATAGGGTTATCCTTTTATCAATGGTGGGAATTTATAAAATGTAATATTGATCATTTCTCATGATTTATAGATAGAGGGATAGTTTTGTCTCTAATGAGGGTTATGTGTGTAATTAAAACACTAAATTTTGAGTGTTGTTTTTGTCTTAAAATTACCAGATTATCTGATCTACAAATAATATATGCATTAGGTATGGAAATTAAATATTATAAAAGTTTTGGTATTAACTCATATTTAACCTATAGAAAATTTATAAAATAGTGTGGAGAAATATACAAGTGTTTGATACATGTTACCCTATAACAATTACTATAGGAATTAATATAGGTTATTCTATAATAAAAATTGTAGGTTGACTTGTATCAAATGTTATAAGGTGACCTAGTAGTTTATGCTTATCAAATTTAATAAGATTAATAATATAAAATCAAATTATAAGCTTTTTATCATAACAATAAATATATACAACAAATATTTAATGTGATAAAATTTATACAAAGTTATGGATGTGCCCAAAAATATCCTAGTTACATAAATTATTGCTAAGATTAAAAATGTCAAGCTATTGGTAAACTGAGGTCTCTTAAAGATTAATTAATGCCTCCAAAACTATGTTTTGAGTAATGGTATTAGGAAATATACAAGTTATTCCTATGAATTTATTGTTGTAGTATTTTTTTTGACAATCCCTTCAAGTTTGATCGTTGTTTACTCCAACATTTTGTAGAGAGAAGGGGTATGGTGAAGTCATTAGAGATTTTTTATTCCATTATTTCACTAGTTATGGCTACTCTTAAGGATGTTATTTGATAAGCATACCAATTATGTGTATCATAAATAGGATGAATGGTTTAGAGTGATTGATAGAAACCATGTTTCTAAGAAAAATATCAATAAGCACTCCCATTACTCTGGATGTTTGAAAACTTTTGATCTTATGTGAAATATTCCTCTGAAGTAAATCTTAGATTTCCTCTATATAGGTGGATACATCCTTAATAACTATATTATAATGAAATATGGACAATAACATGATGTATTTTATGTACAAATTCAAATATTCACTAAGGATATTTACTTTTATGGTTCAAGCATTTATTAAAAGGAAAATTTATAAAAATAATACAACCATACTTGTGAATGGATGTGATTCATGGATTGGTGATGAACTGCCCTCGGACTGACATACAACAGCATAAAAATGACCCTGCAAAGTCCGTAGTTATGAACCTGCAGAGTCCATAGTTCTAAAAAGCTTGGAGAAATGGAGAATTTAAATACACTGGATCAAAATTTATGCCTATGCTAATACATACCATACTTAGAACAAGATAGTAGAATAGATCAAAACTGTAAACATCACTCATCTCATTAAACATTCCAGTGCTGACATACTCAAGTGTCACATATCAATCACAAAAGATACATTTCACCTTTACCAAAGGCCTTTACTAACAGGCATGTAACTATTTTCTATCCATCCATGATCCATTCACCAACTTTTACCAAATATAGGACCCCATTGTACAGACTCAACCTACGAGCCTACATCCCAAATGTTCTTAGCCTGGTCTGTGTGCCTTCCATTGAAACCCCACTTCAACTCAGTTTTATATCAATATCAATGCCTTCGCTGAGGCTTAGCTTTATGCGAATACATATCAATATCATTGCCTTGTGGGCTTGGCTTAAAATAATCCTATTTAATTTTTTTTACGAACTTGGCCTTTGCCAAATAGGCACACTTCCAACAAACTCAGATCTGCATAATACATACTTCTCCTACCAATAGATTCATATGGGATTGTATTCCTAGAACTACTTCATATGACAATGGCCTAGGGCCTTTACAAATGGCAAGTATAATATCCTCTGTCCATGGCTTCAAAATATCTTACAACAGAAGTATTATCACTCACCATGGTTATAATGGCTTTGCATTGAAACATATTTATACGTAGCTTCCCCTGATCCCTGCATTGTATCCATGAGTCACTTGGTAAGTTTGAACTCTGTCTTGCTCGATCTAGATCTCCTACTTTGATCTTTCACACTCCCCACGTGTCAAACACTAGAACACAAACAATACCATTGTATTCCTTCCTCAAGGCTGTGCTCCTCTGAGTGCTAGAAGTGGTCTCTACTTTTCAAATTAGCTCGACGCTGGTAGAGTCAAATTTTAGCTGACTAGTCACTACATCACACTCCTTCCTACTAGCTGGTGTGCAGCACCTATCTCCTCTCTCTAAGAGTGATCTTATCCAAACTACTCTTCTCTTGTTGACAGGGCACAAACTACACTCTCCAATGCTAGTCTATTATGCTGGCTCTAATACTAATATGAGAGCTGAAGTAATAGATCACACAAACAAACATAGTGCTGCTACACCAATTGATTAAACTACAGACACCAAAATATAGCTATTGCTACATGTTTCTACTTACTCTAATTGATTCTTCCTCTCTCCTTGAATGAGAGATTCTCCTTCTTTTTGCATCCTTTGAGATCCTCTTCTCTTCTTACAAATCTTCCCTTGAATGAGAGGTCCTTTCCTCTCTGCCCTTCCTCTCCTCTACGTCCCTCTCATCCTCCTTCTTTTCCTCTTTTTTTCCTTCTCTCCCATGAATTTTCTTTTTTTCTCTTTTTTTTTAAGAGCTTCCTTTCTAACTTCTACGCCCAACTTGGGCTCGAAAACAAAAATAGATTTTTAATTTGTAACAAAATACCCAGGTTGAAATACCACTCTTCCCTTATTTCCTCAACAACCCCAATTTTTTTTTTTACCTTTATTTTTTTACAATTACTCCTTCATAACAGTATATTAGAGGGAAAATACAAATTATTGAATTTGAATTTAATCATGACTTGTAACCATGTCTTGCCAAGAAAATGAATGTAGATGCTCTTGCATCATACTCTCCCTCTAGAAACAATTTGAACCATAGTTCAAATGAAATGCTTCCTCCATGCATTAGTCTTCACTATATGCCTGGATCCCAAGGTCTTGTTGCCAATACCAATGCTTGTTTTTGTCTTTGATTTTCTTTGTCTTTCAGCTTCTTGCTTTTCTTCCTTTTTTGGTATGTTCTTCTTCTCATTTATTTCTTAGCTACCATCTCCCGTTTCCATGCTTCTTCATCTTCATACATGTCTTCTAAATCTTCTTGTTGTTTTTGTTGTTTTTTGAGCTTCTCCAATGACTCATGTATGTCATTCACTTTAACAACCTTCATACCTGCATACAAAACATTCAAAGCCACCTTAGAATCAAAATCTTTAGGCCATGAAGCCTCTTGGCTGCCTTCACATTCTTGCTCCTTGATCAAAACTGTCTTGACCTCTTTGTTTTGCTCTTGTCTTGTTCCACTCTTCCCAATGGTGTCTTCACCATGGCTTGTACCTTCATTTATTTCTCTTGAATGACCAAACAGCTCCTCCAACATCCTCAACTCTTCCTTTAGTAAGATCTCATCTATCTCACCATTTTCTTCATCAAATTTGGGCTTATCACTCACAAGTATTACTTGCCCTTTACCTCTTATCTCATCTCTTCTTGAGTTGTCTTTATGCAAACCAAATTCTTCATCAACATCAATATACTTATCAAAAACAATAGGAACACTATTACCTTGTGTTTCCTTGTTCTTTTCAAACATGTGACCTGATTTCACATCTCCACTTTCATCATCCATCTTCTTGGAACTCTCTCCTTGCTGCACATTAGTCTTCATAGACAATTTCCATACCTTATTTTCCATAAAAAGATCATTAAATGATTCAAAAACATCATTATTCCATTCATTGCAAGCAATTGACTTACCTTTCATCTTTATATCTTCATGCTCTACCTCATTATTCTTTGAGAAGGTTTCTTTCTCATCTTCATTCTCTTGGCTGCTTGAATCACCTTCAATCCTCTTCCATTGACTTCTTGGTGTTGTTGCCTCAACACTCACATCTTCACTTTTTGCCTTCTTAGGCACCCATACTTGTTTCTTCTTCTTATCAATTGACTTCACAAGCCATTTAGGCATCACATATCCATGGTTAATTGTAAACTTCACCTTTCTCTTTGCTTCTCTAACATGTATATCAACAGTTCCATGCTTATAAGAATAAGAAAAATCAATTTTTCGATTCACCTTTACCTCCTTAATGGGCTGCTCCATTAGTTATTTGACTTGCATAGCTTCTTGATTGTTTGTACTTTCTTCTTCCTTTATACTTGGTTGCTTTCTTTCCTCTTCTTGGTATTTAATGACATCATGGAAGTCATATTCATCTTCCATCTCTTCTCTTGCTTGTAGGGGTTCTTCAACACCTCCTTTATGCATTAACCAATGCATCTATTCTTCTTTATCAACAGCAACAAACTTTTTCTTTTCTCCTACACATTCACTTGTGTACTTGGTGTCTTCTCTTGCACCAATCTCTTCATTCTTCAAGGCCTTTCTTTTGACCTTCACAACGCTGCTCATACCTGCAATTACCCATTCAAAGACAACATTAGATATAAAAATAAGAGACCACAAGGTCCCTATGATTTTTTTCTTCACCAACACTCTCATCTTTTCAAGTGCTCTTCATGGCACTTCATCTTTTCTTTCTTCTCTCTTTTTTTCCTCAATGATAACCTTCTTCTCCACCTCTTTCTCTTGTTGCTCACTTGGAAACCTTCTTATCTTCTTGCCTCTATGGGCTTCTCTCTTCTTGGAAATCTCATTTTGCCTTCTTATCCTCTTCATTAGGAGATCTATTGGGCATTTCAACCTTTTCCTCATTGGCCATACCCATGCTTGCTTGTCCATCTGCATCCAAGACTCATATTCATTTTTAATCTTAGCTAACTCTCTCTTTAAACTAGAAATCTCTTTATCAATTTCAATACTATTCATACCTCTCTTATTTTGGATGCTTGCTTTCTTCTTGGTGCCCTCATGTACCTTGCTGCTCTGTAGTGCCTTCAACAGTACTTCCATTTTTGAGATATTCATCCAAGTCTTTTCCACCTTGGTCTCTTGATCCCTTGTCTCACCCAAGCCTTTTCTCCTTGACTGGTCTTTTGACAATCTCTTTGATCTCACCTAGGACTTTTGCATCCTAGTCTTTTGATCCTTTTCTCAATCCTGTAGCAACTCTTTATACAATACTTAAACAAACACAAATCACAAATCCAAGCTTACCTTGCTTTGGATCTTCCTCTTGAGCATTCACTTGCTCTTCTTCTAGAGATTCTCTTAGCTCTTCACTAAGCCTTCCTTGGCTTCTTCTCCTCTTAAGCCTCAATGGCTTGACTGCCTTCCTCTTCACCTATTTGCTTCTCAACACAATAAAATTAAATCAAATATCAAAGGTTATACATACCTTTCCTCAAAAAATCCCAAGAGCTTCGCGCTCTGATACCAAATGATGAACTGCTCTCAGACTAACATACAACATCATAAAAATGACCCTGCAGAGTCCGTAGTTATGAACCTATAGAGTCCATAGTTTTGAAAAGCTTGGAGAAATGGAGAATTTAAATGCACTGGATCAAAATTTATGCCTATGCTAATACATACCATACTTAAAACAAGATAGTAGAATAGATCAAAACTGTAAACATCACTCATCTCATTAAACATTCCAGTGCTAACATACTCAGGTGTCACATATCAATCACAAAAGCTACATTTCACCTTTACCAACAGCCTTTACTAACAGGCATGTAACTATTTTCTATCTAGCCATGATCCATTTGCCAGCTTTTACCAAATATAGGACCCCATTGTACAGACTCAACCTGCGAGCCTACATCCCAAGTGTTCCTGGCCTGGTCTGTGTGCCTTCCATTGAAACCCCCTTTAACTCAATTGTATATCAATATCAATGCCTTCGCTGAGGCTCAGCTTTATGCGAATACATATCAATATCATTGCCTTGTGGGCTTGGCTTAAAATAATCCTGTTTAATTTTTTTTATGAACTCGGCCTTTGCCAAACAGGCACACTTCCAACAGACTCAGATTTACATAATACGTACTTCTCCTAACAATAGATTCGTATGGGATTGTATTCCTAGAACTACTTCATACGCCAATGGCCTAAGGCCTTTGCAAATGGCAAGTATAATATCCTCTATCCATGGCTTCAAAATATCTTACAACAGAAGTATTATCACTCACCATGGTTATAATGGATTTGCATTGAAACATATTTGTACGTAGCTTCCCCTGATCCCTGCATTGTATCCATGAGTCACTTGGTAAGTTTGACCTCTGCCTTGCTCGATCTAGATCTCCTACTTTGATCTTTCACACTCCCCGCATGTCAAACACTAGAACACAAACAATACCATTGTATTCCTTCCTCAAGGCTATGCTCCTCTGAGTGCTGGAAGTGGTCTCTACTTTTCAAATTAGCTCGATGCTGGTAGAGTCAAGTTTAAGCTGACGGGTCACTGCATCACACTCCTTCCTACTAGCTTGTGTGCACCACCTATCTCCTCTCTCTAAGAGCGATCTTCTCCAAACTACTCTTCTCTTATTGATAGGGCACAAGCTACACTCTCTAATGCCAGTCTATTATTCTGGCTCTGATACTAATCTGAGAGATGAACTAATAGATCACACAAACAAACATAGTGCTACTTCACCAATTGATTAAACTACAGACACCATAATATAGCTATTGCTACATGTTTCTACTTACTCTGATTGATTCTTCTTCTCTCCTTGAATGAGAGATTCTCCTTCTTTTTGCATCCTTTTAGATCCTCTTCTCTTCTTACATCTCTTACCTTGAATGAGAGGTCCTTTCCTCTCTGTCCTTCCTCTCCTCTACATCCCTCTCATCCTCCTTCTTTTCCTTCTCTCCCATGAATTTTCTTTTTTTTTTCTTTTTTTTTTAAGAGCTTCCTTTCTAACTTTTACACCCAACTTGGGCTCAAAAACAAAAATAGTTTTTTAATTTGTAACAACATACCCAAGTTGAAATATTTTCAACCACTCTTCCCTTATTTCCTCAATAGCCCCAACAATTTTTTTTTTTTTTACCTTTATTTTTTTACAATTACTCCTTCATAACAGCATATTAGAGAGAAAATACAAATTATTGAATTTGAATTTAATCATGACTTGTAACCATGTCTTGCCAAGAAAATGAATGTAGATGCTCCTGCATCAATTGGCTCATTTGTTGGTAGCGTAATGCTTATTGTGGTTTCATAAATGTCATCAAATGAGTTTTATTATTATGAGTGATTTGGATGTGGTCATATTATAATCCTTGATTGTGTATGTAATTTATCTTTTATGAATGTGATCAATTTATTATTCAAAAATGGTTAAGCCAACTTATCACTATGGTTGTGTAGGTTTGAAATGAAATTAAGGTGATTGAGGGAGAGGTTAGGTTGGGTTATTATATATTTTGGAGAGTAAGACTAAATATGGATATTGGTGTTTTTGAACCTAAATTTTTCTTGTGGCTATTATTTTTGAGGTGGTCAATGCCATGATTAGCCTAGATATTTTTTTAATTCAGTTTGTGGTTGTATGTTTTGTCAATGCTCAGATGATAATGTTTTTTTAATTTATAAAATTAATTTCATAAAATTTATGGATAAAATAATCAAATAAATAAGAATTAAATAAAAAAAGGTCACTAGGCATACCAAAATTTGTTTGGATTAGTGGCCATGGTCCGCTTTTAGCTATAAGTTCTACTTGTTCACTTTTATCTCCATCTTCTATAGATTGTATCTCTTTTATAATATTGTCATCCTTTCCAAAATATATTATAAACCTTTTATATATGGAATTAAATCTAATAAAAAACCAAAACATCCTTTTCCAATTACTTTTGAATCATCCACTATATTTTTTAAGGAATAAGAACCTTTGAGGTAAATTATTTAAGTAGAAGAGTCATAAAAATATCACTTTTAGACAACATGATTACATCACCACTATTTGTTTGTATTTGGAAGTGTAAATGGGGTTTTGGGGTTGCATTACCTAGTAGGTCAAGGGGCATATCCCTTTCAGGATTTGGGGAAATAACCTTAGAACACTCCTTGTCATGATACCATATATGGTTGAGGGATGGAGCCCCCAAATCTAGGCACATTTTAAAATTTTATTACCCATTAAATTCCTAAATGAAAAAGGTTTTTTTTTTCAAAATTTGAAAGCATCTGAACCACTCTATAAATGAACCAATTAGTTATTTTTAGATTATTTCCTCCACTCAAAATATTTATGGGATCTTTATGTGTGCTATTAACAACACTACAGATCACATTTTCTTGTATGCATACATTATCAAATGGTGCATGTCTTTTTTCCTTACCAACTTAAACATAATTTATCATAACTAAATTTACTACATAATATTTTATAACTTCCATCATTTCATTATTTTTCTCACAAGTAGGTGTCTGACTATTCATAAAATAATTAACACATGTAAATTTTATTCATTAATGGATGAAAAAGAAACTATAATAGATTGATCCTCCTCACTAATAGATTTCATATATTTATCTTATTTCCCAATAGATTCAGGGTTAATTGATATAGGTTGGTTTTTACTATCATGTGTGCAATAAATTGATATGGGTTGGGTTTCTAGTACAAAAATAATTTTTGTATGCATTGGCATATAAGATGCTATATACACATAATATTGTTAAACTTTATCATTTACTAACACTTTATATCTTGTAGAAGCCTATCCATTTTCAATCTCCTTGATTTCATGCCTCAAAATTTTTACTAGGAAAAGGGTGAGCATAATGATGGTACTTATTAAGAGAAATTATTGTTTATTTAACATGCCTATATCCACTACACTTCCCCCAAACTTAATCCCCTAAGTAATCTTCCTCATTATGACCCCTAAATATACCAAGACCTATATTTTTTTACTAGATCAGCTCAAATTGATGTAGTTTTATTGACTCATAACAAATTTAAAACTAAGTTGGCATTGGTCGATGTAGTCAAAAAGATAAAGAAAAGATTTCACAAATTAATTGTTCTTGGCCAACCTAGTTTGAGGGTAAAGCATCATATTTTTAACTACATCAAGGTTAGATAATGACATAAACTAAAAATTTAGTAAAGGTTCAGATCATCCTTAAATATAAATAAAAATCCCCATTTCAATCCAAATGAGAGGAACATTCATTTTCACATTGCCATTGCTCGTAATTCTACTTAGATCTACATTTGGAAAATCCATTACTTAGACCTTGCTTGGAGGGGAAAATATTATCTTGTGGAATCTTGGATGAATTATGATTATTAATTTTATCCTCAATATTTATTTAACATTTTTTATAATTAAAACCAAAACATTCTCTTATAAATCACCATTTGACAAGGGGGATATTAAGACTTGACATGTATTTTCAAGGTAAGTATGTTCTAACCCTAGATATTTCATTTGATAGATAGAAGTTACATAATTAATAGATTGAATGAATTTATAACTCCTTATTTTTAATATTATATACACTTATACTTATTTTGGCTATAGGTTTTTTAAAACTTTCCATTTTATACCTGAGGTGACTGTTATCACTTAGAAGTGCACCCTGCTAAGAATATGTGATTTGTTCTCCCTTATGTTGACACAATGGAAAATATAAAAGGTGTGGGACCTTATTTTGGAGAGAATATATATATGTATGTATGTATGTATGTATGTATGTATGGATGGATGGTTACCTTTGGTACAATCACATAATTTTATCTAAACTATCTAATTCAGTGTTTTCTTGGCTATGAAAAGGGTAGAAGGGACAATGTTAAAGTTGAAAAATGGAAATGAAAACTAAAAATTTGGATGATGAAAAAATCTGAAGGTAAATTATTAATATAATTTAAACACTTTATAATATTAATAATTTTCACACATTCAATTAATCTTCATACAATGACTCTTTCATTAGTATTTTATACACATGTCTTCATAAACACTCACACTAGCTTGGAAGGAATAAACAATGATTGAATTCACTTCCAGATTAGGTAGAAATCAGAATTAGACACTTTATATGAATTTAAATAGTTATTATTATATTAATAAATGTGATATATTCAAACATAAACATATTAAAATCATTAATTCACTAAGTTACATCAATGAACACTTCATGAAAAACTTGAAAATGAAGGAAAAATAAGTTATTTATTACTTTAAAGGTGAGATAGTACAATTTTTGGTAGATTTTTAGTAATAAAAAATAATAATATGATCATAATACTTAAAAAATTAATGTAAATATATAATAAATAATCAAGGAGAGAGGATACAAGAAACTAGATATGGGTCCCTTGTCTAGTCCAACTTTGCTCCCACTTCAAACTGAACTTAACTGAAACTTCAAACTTCTAAACAACTTCCTCAAATTATAAAGTAGTAATTTTGGAGATTAAAAATTAATTAAAATTTATATGATTTTAATATCTCATGTAAATTATAGAGATAATGTATTTTTAATATTTCGAAATTCAAATATTCTTGCATATGTTTGAATAGTCTTCAATTTGAAGAGATCTTTGACTATCTTTACTTAACTCATTGTGGATAGTTTGAACTCTTTTTGATATTTAGTTAAATATTTTTGATATTAAATTCATTTTTAATTTTAAATTAAGTTACCTTTATTTCATCTTAGAGTTTTAATTTGAAGTATCTTAACTTATAACTTGGAGTTTGTCTTAAGTTATCTCACTTGTAAATTACATGCATGTTTGACTTCTTGACTTTCTAAATTTAGCCCAAAGTGGGTCATAGTATGAGAGAGATTTAATGTTGAATTTATAAGGACTATATTTCATATAAATATTTCCTAAAATTTTAACCAATACTTTAACTCAACTTCTCCACTTTTTCATGTTTCAAACTCCACTTTTTTAGGGCTAACTGAAGACTCATGTTGTTAACTTGATATTTTCCAATTTTAGATAAAAGGGGGAAGAATAAGTTAAAGAGAAAGAATCATGTTTATGTTTAATTTATGAAATATATAAAAATATTATTCTTATTATTATGATAATAACAACTCTTCATACTAGTTCTTCTGGATATGCCCATCTTCTATGGTTTTGGTAAGCTTTTTGAATGCACTATGAGAACTTGGAACTTGATGAATTTACATTATTTTATCATAAAATTAGTGTAAATATAAATATGATATAATAAAAATAGTTTAAAATACCTTTGAACAAAATTTAAGATCCAAACTCCATGTACGACTTCAAAAAATACCATTTTATGCTCTCTTGGACTCGAGAAACCCTGATTTCCCTCATGAACAAACTTATATTTTGGAATTTTATCTCTTATAAGGTAAATTATGGAAATTAAAAAAAAAATAAACCTTAAATTACATACTAAATACTTCCATGTTAATTTTAATGAGAATTCATTTAATAAAACTCTAAATGTGCACTTTTTGGTGCTTCTTAGCTTGCACAATTTCATTTTTGAATGCCTGTAGGTTTAAGTTTTGCCATTTTATTAAGTTTCATGAGGAATAAATATATAATTATTTTTTAATTAGTAATATTTATAACCCATATAATAATTAAAATAATTTTATGTGCTCAATTAATCTCTTAAACCTCTCAAAATTTGTCTTTTTTGACTATCTATTTTGCTTGCTTGAAACCCTGATACCTATATCTTTGCTTTTATTAAATTTTTAACTCAAAATTCTGGTTTAATAATGATTATTAATGTTATTTATGACAAATAATATCTAAAAAAAATTATTTTTCAACAAGGAACTCAAAAATATAATTATATATCTTTAAACTTAGCCATTAGGGTTTAAGAAGGGTTTTAGAGCACCTGTTCTTATTAACAATTGTTAATAAATTTAAACCAATGTAAATTGAAACCAATTCATGTAATATTTTTAAAAAACTTAACCTAATATAATTTTATCCAAATCCTCTTCTCTTTCATGTACTAAGAATTTGAAAATTACCTTCACTAGTTTGCAACTAGCTAGTTAGAGGAACAAAAAAAAATTTATCAAAATTTGGACTTATGAGTTGTTAATAATCATGGTTTTTTCATTATTAAAATTTTATGTCATTTTTATATCTTTTTAAATATTCTCTCCATTAATGGAGTCTTCTTGAAAACCTGCACATAAGTAAATTTGACCAATGGTGGCAAAATTGTCAATAGTAATCTAGGTTCTTGTTTTCCTACCATAGTTCCTTGCCCATTTTATATTGTATTAATTCCAATATTAAAATATATATTTAGGGTTATATAATTATATTTATTTCTTATAGGTTTTTTAACCCTCTCCATTAATATTATGTGATAAGTGATCCTCTTGCTAGGTTTAGCGGATCCATTTGGTAATATCTTGATATATTAAGCATCAAATGCAATATATTTGATTTACCTTATTTGAGTCCAGATATTAGATATGATAGGATGTAAATAAATAATAGATCATACATAAATTTTGGTGAACCTGATGTGAAATAACCATTATTTTATCTTTCATAAAAATATATTAATGTGGATTGATACAATTTTATTTATCTATTTTTTTACAATAAGATACATTGATACAAGTCAACATAGTCTAATATCAATGTATTTTTAGGAAAATACATTGGCATTAGTCGATACACTATTATTTCTAGTGTTTTTCAGTAGGCTACATTGATGTAGTATGATACAATCTTACACTTAGATCTATGTTTTCTTTAGTTAGAAAACTATCAGCCAAGGATGATCTAGTCTTATTTACTAGGTATTCTTCTACCCAAATATATCAACCCAACCCGATATAGTTTTATTTATTATTTTTTCAGTCAACTTGATTAATTAACTAGATTTAGTTATGTATCAACATTTTTAATTTTGTTAAATTTATTTCACTCAAATAAGTATATTAAACTTGTCTGATTCTGTTATAAATTTATTTTATTGCTATATCAAACTATATCGACCCTGGCTGATATAGTTGTTAGGTTGTGGAGCTAAAAGCTTCACCAGGATGCAAACAGGAGAAGTTATGGAAGATGCAGAGTTGCGGGGAGTTGTAAAATTAGTTGCAGGGAAACTGGCGTCGGTCTGATCAACCGACGTCGGTCAGATGGCAGTGAGGAAGCAATCGGCGTCGGTTACCAGTTGGCTGACATCGGTCATGGAGGAACCAACGTCGGCAGCCTGTGCGTGAATAGGCAGTTCGCATGTTGATCTAAGAGAGTCTATTTTTGGACTATTTGTTTGCATGTTGAAGGCTAGTCTTAGTCTTGAGTTGCATGTCTAATTATTGTAATTAGATTAGTCTAATTATTGTAAGCATGAGATCTATATATGGACTCATGGGTTGTATTGTAAAAGTGTGCTAGAAAGCCATAGATCTTTTAGAGAGAGCTAGTGTAACTCCTCCTAGTTCCAAAGGGGTGCTGAGAGTGTATGATCAGGGAGAGTTGTAGGGTCTACAAGGTCAAAGAGCTGATCCACCGAGGTACTGGCTGAAGAATCATAAGGACTTGGTGAGGCAAGGACAAGGGTTCTTCAGGGGTGTAGAGATATCTACATGGTGAGTAAGGTCTAGTGATTTGCAGGTAGCAGTAGAGAGCAGGAGATATACTTGGAGTACGGTTGTTTACTTGGTGTACTGGTAGCGTGTTACTGACTGGTTGGAGAGGTGAACAACAACTCTATATTTGAGTTGTGTGTTGGGACCGAGAGAGAGAGGGAAGAAGGTCTTGAGGTGTGGCGAACCTTTGAGGTGGAGGAAGAAGTGGCATCTTACTTATTGTATATTCTTGTGAGTGATTATTAATACAATTGTGTATTGTCTCTCAATTCCTGTGTTGTTTCATATTTCTAGTTACTTATTGATTCTGGTTGAATTCCGTGTTTAGTTGCTAATACAAGAAGTAATCATATGTGCTCTATTGGTAGAGAAAGATCCTGACTAAGTAGGCATCAGAGCATGTTTATTGTTCTAGGTTCTTGACAAGTGGTATCAGAGCTTTTGGTTGGGTTGACTAACAGGTGGTTTCAGATCTGGTAGTGTTTGTTGATTATAGGTTACTCACAGGGGTTTTTGATTGAGTGAGAGTATAGCAATGGCAGAAGAAAGTAAGCTACGAATGGAGAAACTGAATAGCATGAATGGTCTGATTGATGGAAAGAAAGAGTAGGTAAATAAAGATTGTTGGTTGGTAGTAGATCAGCAGGGAGGAGCAGATGTTGCAGGGGATGTTGCATAGGATGTTTTGGATAAAGTGGAATCTTGGTTCACAGATTATTTTGCTTCTTTCCATGTAGTTCAAAATAGAGCATATTTTCATGGGTATGTCTTTGGAGACTTTGGAGAGATTTATTTAGGAGCTAAAGAGCCTTGTCATATTATTGACAAAGGGGAAGTGAAGTTGAAATTGCAGATAGACGACACACAGTGGTTGAAGGAAGTCATGCAGGTACCAGTCTTGGAGATGAGTCTAATTTCTTCAAGAAATTTGGGTGATGAGAGATGCACTATAACTCTCATAGTGGATACACTTGAATTAGATGGTGGTAAGAAAGTAGGTATCCTTTATCTATCTACTTATATTACTGATTCACCTTCTATTGCAAAGATGTGGCTTCATGGGCTTGGTCACATATGTAGGAGGGGAATGCAGGTTCTCAAGCGGAAGATAGATGTTTTTGACAAGCTAAAAAACTAGAAAGCCTTGGTGTTCATGGAGGAGATGACGGACAGAGATCAGGTGAGGGAACTGAATTATTCTAAGTAGGGCTATGTTGATTTAAATAGGGTTTTGATCCATGGAGAGCTCACGGGTAAAAAGTTATCACTCACAGATGAACACAGGTACCAGCATCAGTCAGACAGTAACCGACATCGACAATAGGAAGACCGAAATCGATCATGAATGAACTGACATTGGCATAAATGATACCGGCGTCGGCCAGGGAAATGATGTCAACAGTCGAGATCAGTGTAGGAAACCAACATCGGTCGGGAGCAGACTGGGAGATGGCTGAGATCGGTCACTAGAATGGATATTGGGCAGACAACAAGCTATCAACAAGTCTCAAATGCTCATGTCGAGGTAAAAAAGGGTAAGTGAACCTCATATTCATTTTTCACCTTCTTTATATTGCTTATTGATGGTCAAGAACCAAGAAGATGCGAAGAGGCAATGCAGGTAGAATCCAGATACAGTGGGAGCTTGGCATGGATGAGGAGTGTGAGTCCTTGGAAAAGAACCAAATAGGTATTTGTTGGTAGAGTTGTCAGTTGGAAGAAAGCACTGAGAGATGGAATGGATTCCCGTGTTAAAGAAGAGAGTGGATGGATACGTGAGGTGGAAGGCCAAGGTATATGGTCTTGAGGAAGCTGCAGGACACTGGTACAGGTTTGACAGGGGGATGACTAATCATGGCTTCAGTCAATTTCAGTGTAAATATTGTGTTTATCTTACCAGGTGGATAATGATTACAACATTATTCTGTTACTGTATGTGGGTGATTTGCTAGCAGGTTTGTACATACAGGGTTTTGCTAAGCTAAAGGTAAGGTTAGTTCAGAGGTGTGTCATGAAGAATTTGGAGCAGCAAAATTCTTTGGCATAAGAGTCATGGAGATTTTATCTCCAGTGGGAGCTAATGTGAAGATGGTGTTGGCGAGGTTCACTACGTAGGTTGCAGAATCAGAATGCACACCAATGGCTGGATAGTTCAAGCTTAGCTTGAAACAGGGTTTGAAATCACATGAGGTCTAGTGTAGACCTGAGTTTTCCCAATCAGTGGGGGTTGTCGGAAATTATGGAGCCAATTTGGGGAAGGAGTATTGGAGGGCAGTTCAGTGGGACTAGCAGTAGGAATTCTTGTTATGCAGGGTCAAGTTGTTCACTACATGGATATGTAGGTTCGGATGTGGCAGGTTATTTGAATGACAGGTATAGCATCATAGGTTGTGTGGTGGTTAGTCTTCAAGATTGATCTTGAAGAGGGATACAAGCCAGGGAATAAATTAGATGGTGTATAAGTACAGGTACAGGTGCAGCTATTTATCTCCAAGTGGGAGATTGTTAGGTTGTGGAGCTAAAAGCTTCACCAGGATGCAAACAAGAGAAGTTATGGAGGATGCAGAGTTGTGGGGAGTTGTAGAATCAGTTGTAGGGAAACCAGCATCGATCTGATCAACTGACGTTGGTCAGATGGTAGTGAGGAAGCAACCGGCATCGGTTACCAGTCGGCCGACATCAGTCATGGAGGAGCCGACATCGACAGCCTGTGCGTGAACAGGCAGTTCAGATGTTGATCCGAGAGAGTCTATTTTTGGACTATTTGTTTGCATGTTGAAGGCTAGTCTTAGTCTTGAGTTGCATGTCTAATTATTGTAATTAGGTTAGTCTAATTATTGTAAGCATGAGATATATATATGGACTCATGGGTTGTATTGTAAAAGTGTGCTAGAAAGCCATAGAGCTTTTAGAGAGAGCTAGTGTAGCTCATCCTAGTTCTAAAGGGGTGCTGAGAGTGTATGATCAGGGAGAGTTGCAGGGTCTGCAAGGTTAAGGAGCTGATCCACCGAGGTACTGGCTGAAGAATCATAAGGACTTGGTGAGGCAAGGACAAGGGTTCTTTAGGGGTGTAGAGATATCTACATGGTGAGTAAGGTCTAGTGATTTGTAGGTAGCAGCAGAGAGTAGGAGATCTACTTGGAGTATGGTTGTGTACTTGGTGTACTGGCAGCGTGTTACTGACTAGTTGGAGAGGTGAACAACAACTCTATATTTGAGTTGTGTGTTGGGACCGAGAGAGAGAGGGAAGAAGGTCTTGAGGTGTGGCGAACCTTTGAGGTGGAGGAAGAAGTGGCATCTTCCTTATTTTATATTCTTCTGAGTGATTATTAATACAATTGTGTATTGTCTCTCAATTCCTGTGTTGTTTCATATTTCTAGTTACTTATTGATTCTGGTTGAATTCCGTGTTTAGTTGCTAATACAAGAAGTAATCATATGTGCTCTATTGGTAGAGCAAGATCCTGACTAAGTAGGCATCGGAGCATGTTTATTGTTCTAGGTTCCTGACAATAGTGTTATGTTTACATCATTTTAAATAGACTATATCAGCCATATTTTATCTATTTTATTATTTCTATAGTTATACTTATAACATTATGTATTGACTTATGTTGATATAGTTCTATACTATGTGAAAAACTACATCAACCTATAACGATATAGTTTTATGCATTTTCATTTATTTAACACAAGGTAAATTAACCTTTCTTTTTAGTAATTAATCAAACATTTCCTTTCAAGATGGTTTCTTGTTCATTTCAATTCATTAAATGTCATAAATTAATTTTTGACATTGATTTTAATGTTTTATTTTATATTTGTTTGGATTTTTCTAGAAACTATGTTTCAATAGTTTTCAAACTATTTAGCTATTATTGTGAAGGCTTATGTGGTATTCTATTTACAATCCTTGTCTATTGTTTAAAAACATTGTGGTGTGAGGGGCTTGCCCCAATATCCTAGCCATAGTACATATCTAAACATAGACTTTAGTTTCCATGTACCTCATGATATTTAATAAACACCAAAGATTTCCTTCTTAATTTAACCTTAGGAAGCATTTGATACCAAAGTACAATAGTTATCAATTATCACTACAAAGTGACTCTCAACTTACCATTGAAACTAGGTTTAGTGGTATATATGAATGATACTTTCTCCATAGCTAGTACTTTGAAATATTGGGCTGATACTCTCCAATAGATAATAAAGTATCTTTAAGAGCCTAAAAATTAGTTACATCCTTTTAAGACATCTACTTGATATTTATTTTAGATAAATAGTTAAAAAAAATAGTTAAATTTCAAATTTATTTCTTTCTATTATATTATGTATTGTAGACTATATCAACTTGTATTGATATAATTATATGTTGTGTGTTCCAACTACATCAATGAATACCAATATTGTTATTTGTGTGTTTATATACAATATCAAATAGGATCATTTAATTTATTTTTTCCTCTATTTATCAAACTATATCGATCAGGACTGACATAATTTATTCATAATACCGATAATTTTTCCTATTTTTGAATACATCAACCAAGCTTGATATAGTATGTATATTCACATTTTTATTTGTGTAACTAGATAGGCCAAGGTTAATATAATATTTTTTGATCATTATACCCCATTTACTAACTACATCAACCAAACTCGATATAGTATATATTTTACATTTTTGTATGTGTAACTACATTAACCACATTTGATATAGTACATCTTCTGATCACTATTTCTAATATTTATACCCTCTACTGACTACATTGACTAGGATTGATATAGTCTATATTTCTTATTTTTGTCTATGTAACTACATCAATCATAGTTGATATAGTACATTTTCTTCTTTACTAAGTTGGATGATATATATTTTAGTTTAAACTCTCCATCATCAAGTATATCTTTGACAATTTTGAAAAAAAAACAAAACAAAATATGATGGATTTGACTAACTCCCATAAAAATCTTAAATATATTTTTAATATTATCAATAATTAATATTCATATAAGTATTATAAAAATTAATTACAATTCACTCTCTAACTCCCAACCTCTAGATATTTCTAATTATCATCCTTATATACCTATGATTGAGGATGAGAGTGAGCTTAAATACACTACTAAAATGATCCTTTTCAGTGATGATTACTCTCAACATAAGGGAAAGGATCCTATGGTCATCTATAACCTCATTAAGGGACCCCACATAGGAGGCCCCCATCACCTACACATATCATTTCAATGGTAGTTGAGGCAAGTGAATACATTACTTATTATCTTCCTTTCTCTTTCACTATGTCAGGTATAACCACTTCTATGGTCATTATTTCCTCTAGTTTATCTACTCAAAGTGCCAATATTACTTATCACTTTGATGCTACCACTGGTGTATCTCAATTTTTTTCTACTAGCCAACAAACTTTAAATACTAATCAAATATTATTTCAAACCATGAATCAAATGGATAATTTTTAAAATTAATAATTATAACCAAGTGATGCAAATTTAAAATCAAATTTTGTAATTTCATATTCATCCTTAACACCCTCAATGGGGACTGAAAAATTAAAATCTCCTCCCAACCTCCCCTTATAGATACACATGGTAATCTTATTCCTCAACCCCCACTTCTTAGTAAAGTCATCAAGCTTTTTTAAATGAACCACTAATCCCTCAAATTAAAATATAAAAATAGGAGGCATCAATATTACTATCACTTATAATGGAACTACTAATATTTATTTGCATTTTAAATCTTTTGGTAACCTTTACAAATATTTGATTAAGCTAAATACCTTTTTTGATACCAAAATTATAACCAATACCTTTTTAAGTGATGCCCTAAATTGTTACAATCAACTTAAGTTTCATACTATCTCTAGTTTATTGGAGTTAGTTAATGCATTGGTTTGGGAATTTCAAACCAATGATTTACCTAAAAATAGATTATCCCATTTTATTAATTGTAAATTGGTAGAATATAAAATTTCTCAAGTTTTCATTAAAATATGGATAGCCTTATTTAACAAAGTTGAACACAACATGTTAGAAGATAACATCTTGCATTTTTTAGCTAATGTTCTTCATCCAAAACTCTAATATCATGCTAGGATTCTCTCTCCAAAATATTTATAAGAATCCCTCAATCAAGTTAAATTTCAATATTTTCTCATAAGACTATTTGAGCCTTCCCAACCTCTACTAAGAAATGTTATGTTTATGAGATCTAATAAAAAATATGCTACCAATGATTGTGTTATAGACATTTATTATTCTATACATGTTAGTCATGTTATTCTTCCTGGTGGCTTTAATAAGGAAACTCCTTCCCCACCTTTCATGAAAATTTCCTCCTAGCCACCTCCCTCATTTTCATCATATGTAAATAATGTTAATGTTCATAAATTTATTTCCATGGTAGAAATCCAAAAAAATATTCCTAAACCTTCAGAAAGATAACTTGACCCTTCTATCTATACTAAACATTAGTTTGGTCCACACAAATTTTGTTGGTATCATACAAGTTAGGGACATTCTCATGAAACCTCTAAACAATTGGGGAACTTTTATCTTGAATTTCTCCTTGTTCCAAATTTTGATTATGAAACTATGATTTGAAAGGATAAACAAACATATGAAAAGGTAGTTAAATATAATCAATTTAAAGTCAACCATGAAGCTCTTAATAAAGATAATGCTCACCTTACTATCTATAAAAATCCACTTCCCAATCATCAAACTAATACTTCTCAACCCCTCACTTCCAATGTTTTGGAAACTTCAATTGACCCTAATTATCTAACCAATGATGAAAATGTAGTAAAAATGAATAACATAAAGTGTGTAGTATTATATATTGATCTTTATCCACATTATAACTATAATAAATTTCCTACTTTATGCATTATTCAATATACTTATCCATATCACTTCATGGATATTGAACATACATGAACACACTCAACTCACTTACCGTATATCCAAATTATATCATAACATGATATAGATTTATTCTCACCTTTACATTTATATTACATCTACTAATCCAATACCATTAGCTTATTTTCACTCAAAACCAACTACTTCAAATAATATGAATCAATCTACATCTTATAAACATTATTTATGAATTATATAGCACCTCAATCTTGTGCACTTGAAAAATACATATAATTTATGTACCTTCAAATTTTTATACCTTATAGCTATACAAAGGCTTGCATTATTGGTTTGATCCACACAAATGTTTTGGTATCATGCAAGTTGGGGACATTCTCATGAAACCTCTAGGCAACTAAGGAAATTTTATCTTGAATTTCTCCTTGGTCCAAATTTTAATCATGAAACTATGATTCAAAAACATCAACAAACATATAAAAGGTACTTAAATATCATCAATTCAATGTCAATCATGAATTTATTTAATCATGCTAATGCTCACCTTACTATCTATAAAAATACACTTCCCAATCATCAACCTAATACTTCTCAACCTCTCACTTCCAATGCTATGGAAAATTTAATTGACCCTAAATCTCTAGCTGATGATGAAAATATAGTCAAAATGAATAACATGAGGAATGTAGTATTATATATTTATCCTTATCAACATTATAACTATAATAAATTTCTTGCATTATGCATTATTTAATATAATTATCCATTTGACTTTATGGATATTGAAAATACACGATGCACTCCAATTCCTTACCATCTATCCAAATTTTATCAAACAACATGATACAATTTGATTCTCAACATTACATTTATATGACATCTACTAATTCAATGCCATTATATTATTTTCACTCAAACCTAACTGATTTAAATACTATGAATCAATCTACATCTTGTAAACACTATTTATGAATTATATAACACCTCATTCTTGTACACCTAGAAAATACATATCATTGATGTACCTTCAACTTATATACCTTATAGCTATATAAAGGCTCACATACACTATTTATCTATGTCAAATTTATTATATTTTAGTCTAACCAATGTTATTATAATCACTCAAACCTTTTATCATGATCATAATGTTATAAGCCTACTTATCTTCATTCTCTAAAAGTTCTAGACCTATGCCTATTTTGTAGCTACCTAAATACTTGCATCCAAGTCAAACATCTATGTTGACATAAGTCTCTAATCCCATTTTAAGTGTCTAAGGCCACAAATTTATAATTTATAAAATGAGCTATTCCATATTAGATATTTTTTAGCATCAGAACTAGCTCAGTATCTTCTTTTCATTATCATTGAAATGTCTAACATAGTTGTACTTTTTATTTTTAGAATATGTCAACATATAAATTAAAAATATTTTAAATCTAGGTTTTAAAAATAATTGGCCTATGATATAGTTTATTAACCTTATGCCCTAGGATATCTATATCTCTTTTAACCCTAGATTGACTAATCTATATTTTAGGGTTAAACATTTAGTGAACCTGACCTCCAGTCCCCAAAACCATAGATATTGATCTAGGATTTTACTAATTCTTTATTTATGGTTTTTGATTTAATAAAATTTCACACTTTAAAAATTAGATTTCATTTTATTACCAACATGTGCCATATAGATGCACGTATAGCCCATTTCGGCTACAATTTATGATTATAACTTTGGTTTGTTACTATAATTCCTTATTATGACATATAATTCAATGAAATAAGCAAATTCATCAATATAATGAGAGGTTTTTAAATAAAATCAGAATTTAATCTCTCTTTACAAGTCTTATTATAATATTATTTAACCTCTTCCTCCTAACCCCAAGGAGGGTGATAGTGATCTAAGTAGGTCCATTCTATCACTCCTTCAAGGGATAAGGTATATGTGTGTGTGTGTGTGTGTGTGTGTGGTGTGTGTGTGTTTTCAATATGAGGTACTTAGGTGTTTTTCTTGTGAATCCTTAAAAGATAAAATTATTCTTATGATCAAGTTAATAGAAGAGTGAAAAAATAATTTCAATTTAAAGATCATATTTTTGTAAAATCAAATTACATACCTAAAAAATATAACACATGGTAGTGTTAATCATGTGTTTTCATCCCCAGCTACCAATGTTTTTACAAATAATGTCTCACATCCAAATGAAAAGCTAAATTAGAATAAATATAAAAAAAGTGATTCAAAAAGTGACCAAAAGGTTATTAATCATCCAAGTGAAATCTTAAGAGAAATGATTCAAGACAATGTGATAAAATTATCTCGTCCACATCCTATAAGGTGATTCAAATACTATTATGCATATCATAGAATGTATGGGCTTCATACAAATATTTTTTTTTCATTAAATACCAAAATACAAATTCACAAAGGTAGTGGTGGTCATATGATTCATAAATCACTCAATCAAACCACTCACATTATGAGTACTTCTCCTAAAACACAAGTGTCAAAACAAAAAATATGGTTACCAAAAGAAAATTAAAATAAAGAGAAAGAACAAAATAAAAAATAAATATATAAAATACCATTACCAAAGGCATAAAAATTTCCAAATAACACATAATTACCAAAGGAACCAATTATATTCAAACGACCAAAAACTGAATCATGTGAGATCCCTTTGTTGATCAATACTGAATAACAAAAGGGCACAATTCTAAATCATTATTACAATGGTGATATTATTACTAATACCAATATGGTAGATTAACAATTGATAAATATTTGTTTTGATCCATTTGATAACTTACCACATGATCTATTTATACCTACATGACCTAGTATATATTGGTTGAATCCATCTCTACAAAGTACATAACCAAATATAAATAAAGGCAAGATAAACCATATAAATCAAGATGTTCATAAGGTATTAACATTTAAGGTGCATAAAAATTAAAGTAATGGTATATCAGTAAAGTCATGGGACATAGAACATACTAAAAAAGAGAAACCAAAAGCATCTTGGAATAATTTTTTTGGTTAAATATAGCATCACTACAGAATAAGAAGCAAAATATATTATTAATTGCATCCCCTTGATAAAATAACATGAAACACTTTATAATTATACTATGCACACATATGACACATTTAATTTAGCAAGTGTTATTCATTTACCACTACTCAAATATTTTCATCCTCCTCTAAAAAATTAAAAAACTATTTTAGCATGCACATGTTCTATTATCTCCTTGGCATATATCTTATTGGTTCTATGACATATCATTTTTTTTTATATATACACATGTTTCATACATATTTTAAGTGTAATACAAGCATACACAAATCTACAATATTTGCACTTACATATGTTTGTCTTTCCTTCTACTCATGTCATGCAGACATTGGGGACATCCACTCATTTGATCATGATACACCTAGGTTATATCCTTTTATGAGCATTTTACATTATCACGTTTTAGCTTATATATTTACACATGCCTTTATGTTTATATATCTTTTAGTGTACTTGATATGCTATGTATTTAACATTTATTACTAACAAATATATCCTAGGACTAATATGATATGCTTATGTTGGTTGCTTATTATCCATGCTTTATTTTTTCAATTCTTTGAGTGTGTTACTTGATTAATATTTCCATGCATTGTATTAATTATTCAAGAATTTGAATATGCTCAATTATTTGTGGCTTCCATGCCTATGATTTCCTATTGTGACATTTACATATGTCATGATTTGTTGTATGGACATTTGTATATGTCATTACTTGATATATGGACATTTGACCAAGTCATGTCTCTTCAATTGTGAAAAATTTGAACATGCCCATTGTTTGAGGTCTCCTTAGACCATTGTCATTTGATTTTATTTTGAGTTCTCTTGTGTGTGTGCTTGATTTTTTATTGAGATGATACTATTATTATTTAGATGTTTCCATGATCTATATCATGTATTTTAGGACTTGATGTGATCACATTTTTTGTGCTTCAATGATATATCTACCTAGAGATGTTTATCTTATGTGTTTCATGATAAATTCACAGTTTGAATGATTATCTTATCCTTTTAAGGTAAGGTAATTACTAGTTACTACTTCCCCTCACCTCAAAAGAGGGTGAATATTAATGGGGCATGCCATAGAGGCATGGATTCCACATTATTTATAGATTTAAATTGTAATTGGATCATGTTTTCCACACTTACACCAATTTTTAGTTTTAGATATATAGTGGGTGAATGTTTTAGAAACATGTTCTCTAACACAATTTTCAAATTGGCCAAAATTCACAGTTATATGATTTAAATACATAATTGTGGCAGAATTCTATAAATTGGTACCATTGTTATACCCAAGTTTCAACATGAGACATACATAAGGTGCATATACTATTAAAAGGGCACCTAAAATTACAAAATAAAATTATACTTCATATTTAAAATACTTATACAAACTTTAGGTCACTAGGCTAGATTATTATAGACTATATTTATCTAATATATTACAGTAGTTGGTTCAATTTTTTGTATGGTTGAGGTGATTAAATCACTCAATATTTCCAAGTTTATAGGTCAGAATTTTTTACATCATCCAGCCTCACCATATTTATAGTGTGAGTTAACTTGGTTCACTAACACTCACCAAGTTATAAATATGATTGGGTTGCATGGTTGAGCTAATCTAAACTATTGAGTGGAAACTCACATATACTCTAAGATTGGGGGAATGTGTCCTAAAATTTATATATATATATACATATATATATATATATGTGTGTGTGTGTGTGTGTGTGTGTGTGTGTGTGTGTGTGTGTGTGTGTGTGTGTGTGTGTATGTATATATATATATATATATATATATATATATATATATATATATATATATATATATATATATATGTATATATATATATATATATATGTATATATATATGTATATGTATATATATATATATGTATATATATGTATGTATGTATATATATATATATATATATATATATATATGTATATATATATATATATATATTTTGATTTTACATATTTATTTATGTCTTAATCTCATATTTAATGGTTCATAATGATACATCTTTTCAAATCAAATTACCAAAAGGCAAGGTAGTTTCATCGATACATACGTGTACTCCTAAACCTTTCTCTCTTTATATTTAAATAATTTAAATACTTTTTATTTAATATTATATTAAATGATTATATATTGTAACATGATCTTGATTATAGTCTAGTCACCATCAAAGAGCACAAGTTGGACTCACAAAGGTAAGGTGTGTTATAGACACCTAGGTACACATTTATTTTCATTTAAATTAGCAATTTCATTACTAGATTAAGGAGTAAATGTAGGCACTATTTATTAATTATATATCATTTTAGTCTTATACACTTAAAAAATACATATCATGGATGTATATTCACCTTATAGACCTTACCATTTTTGAAAGGCTAGCATACACTATTTATTTATGAAAAATTTATTATCTCTTAGTTTGACCAATGTTATTTTGATGACTCAAACCTTATATCATGCTTATAATGTTATAAACATACTTATATTATACCTCTACAAGTTTTGTACTTGTGCTTATTTTATAGCTTCCTGAACACTTGCATCCTAGTTAGATGCCTATGTCAACACAAGTGTCTTATCTCAACATAGTTTCCAATGCCATAAAATTAAAATTAATAGAATAAAATAATTAATCCAATATATTTTCAACCTATTCCATATTAAATATATATTAGCATCAAAATAAGTTGAGTATTGTTAGGATAATAAAACCCATATTTATCCCCAAATCACATACAAGAGAAATTATTAAATGAATTAATAAAAATTAATCTAAAAATAAACATAAACATGCACATAAAAGGAGACACTAGATTTGATGTGGTTCACCCAAGATGAGCTACATCCACCAAACTTGTCCAGTATATCATTTCCAACAATACAAGGGAGAAATAAAATCTTGTAACAAATCCTATTACACATCTCTACTTTTACACCTCCTCTTTGTGTACTATATTTCATTTTATTTTCACACTCATACACTTCATCCATATATCAATACATTTTAGGGTAAAAATGCCTAAATATAACCTTTGCTATCAGATCTATAAACCTTTAATTAACAACCCAAATTGACTACAAAGTTACAATTTAATAAGGAAATTTTAATTGACCTCTTTATTCCCCCCTTGAAAACCCCCATGCCATCAGGGATACAAAATAATGGGATATAAGCCCAACTAAAATAATATCAAAATTTTAACCTCTGATCCTAGAAGATAATCAGGCTCTACACCTATCAATCTCCCACTTAGAGATTGATTACAAAAACTCCACCACTACTGTATCCACTGTACTATCTAGAACTTGGATAAGTTCCTTAATTTAATTATCATCCATGAAGATAAATTGAAGTTGAAAAAATCTTCAAATTCTCTCTTATAACTACCTTGGTTATTATATCTACAAGATTTTCACTAGTATATATCTTCTCCAATTTTGGTTGTTCTTCCTCTATCACTAAATGAATGAAATGATACCATAAATAAATGTGTTTTTTCTTAGAGTTAAAAGATGAGTTTTTTGGCTAGATGGATTGTACTCTGACTATCATTATATGGTGTACATATTTTTTGACTATGTCCCAATTCTTTCATCAACCTCTATAACCAAATTATTTCCTTGCTTGCTTTTGTAGCAGTAACACACTCAACCTCTATGTTTGAGAGTGCCACAACCTTCTATAACCATGATACCCAGCTAACTACTATACCACCTATGATAAACACATACCTTGTAGTTCTTCTTCTACCATCTAAGTCACCTACCATATTTAAGTCAATATATCCCTATAATGTCACATTTGATCCATCATAACTTAACATTGTATCTATGGTCCCTCTTAAGTAATGAAGGATCCATTTTACTACTTTCCAATATTCATTTCCTAGATCACTCATGAACCTACTCAACACTCCCACTGCATGTGTAATGTCCAACCTCATACACACCATTGCATACATTAAATTGTCAACTACTGATGAGTATGGAATTTTAGATATCAAGTTCTTTTCTTCTTATATTTTAGGACATTATTCCTTTGTTAATTTAAAGTGTGCAGATAAAGGTGTCCCAACTAATTTTTCATCTTGCATATTAAATCTTTCCAAAAAATTTCTAATGTACTCTCCCTGTGATAATTCCAACTTACTATTCTTTCTATCTCTATTTATCCACATACCAAGGATGTGTTTAGTTACAATTAGATCCTTCATAGAAAATCAATCACTTAACTATTTCTTGAGTACATTAATATTGTGCATGTTGGAACTAGCTAAAAACATATCATCTACATATAAATGTAAAATAATATATCTTCCATTTTTAAAAAATTTAAAATATACACAATGGTTTGAATGACATCTACAATAACTCTATTCTATCATAAAACTATCAAACTTAATATACCATTATTTTGGAGCTTGTTTCAAGCCACACAAGCTCTTCTTTAATTTTCACATCAAATTCTCCTTACCATTAACTTCATAACCTTATGGCTGATCCATGTATATTTCCTCCTTGAAATCCCCATGAAGGAAAGCAATATTTACATCTAACTATTCTAAGTGTAAATATTCAATAGCTACTAAGATAAAAATAGTTCTAATTGAAGTCATTTTAACAATTAGAGAAAATATCTCATCAACGTATATACCTTTCTTTTGTATAAAACCTTTAACCACCATTTTAGCTTGAATTTATTTTTATCTGCATTCTCCTCTTTTATCTTATATACCCACTTATTTTGTAATTCCTTCTTTCCTTTAGGAAGATCCACCAAATCCCATGTTTGGTTTTCCATTATATAATCATACTTCTCATCCATACCTTACTCCCACTTATCCTTCACATCAATCTACACTGATTCTTCATAGCTTTCTAGCTCACCACCATCAGTAAGTAATAAACAATCATAAAGAAGGTGAAAAATGATCAAGTGGTCTACTTACTCTTATAGATCTTCTAACATGGGTTTAAGGTAACTATTACTCTTACACATTTTGATCACGAACCTTTGGGACATATTTTTGTGTAATGTCTTCTAATACTATATATTCCTTTTTGGATTCTTTTTTGTTCTTTTCTTGCAACTAGTCCCTATACATGACTTTGTTGTTGAACACAACATCTCTACTCCTAATTATTTTTTTATCTTCCGTATTCCACAACCAAAATCCAAAGTCATCAATTTCATAACTAATAAATGTGCATTTATGAGACTTAGCTTCTAAATTATTCCTATGATCTTTGGAAATATAAGAAAATACATCACAACTAAAAACTCTTAGAAAAGAATAATCTACCTTATTTATATTCCATTCCTCCTCTAGTATTCCACCATATAAATACTTGAAGGTCCTCTACTTATCATATAAACTATTATAGTTATAACATCTACCCAAAATTGTAAAGGCAAACTTGAATTCAATCTCATGCATCTGACATGCTCCATAATAGTCCTATTCATTCTTTCTAACACACCATTCTATTGTGGTGTTCTTGGAACTATTTTCTATACATGAATTCCATTTTCTAAATAGTAATTATTAAAAGCGTTACTACAATACTCACCTCCATTATCTAATCAGAGACATTTTAATTTTAAACCTATTTCATTTTCAACTAAAGATTTTCATTTCTTGAAAGTATCAAAAACATCAGACTTCCTTTTTATATAGTATACCCAAACCTTCCTAGTTACATCATCAAGAAAAGTAACATAATAATATGAATCACTAAGTAAAGATACCTGAGCTAGTCTTTATACATCTGTATGTACAAGCTCTAATTTTTATTCCTTCTTGGTTGGTCCAACCCTAAGAAACCTCACAAATTTTTGTTTTCCATATACACAGTGCTCACAAAATTCCATATCTAATTATTTAAAACCTCATAATTTATCATTTACATGTAGGGTCTTCATTACCTTTTCACTTATGTGGCCAAGTCTATAATGCCACAAAACTATGCTTTTATCTATAATAGTTACCACACAAGATGAATTAGCATTATTTGTAGATAAATATAAAGTGTCTAATTTTTTAATTTTTACAAACACCAAAGAATAATTTGTAACTTTCCATGATTTAACTATAAATGTGACCATATAACCCTCACTACCCAACTGTCCTGCAGAGATTAGATTTCTCCTCAAGCTTAGAACATGCTTGACATACTTCAGCACCCAAGTGTTTCTACTCTATAATTTAACCTAAACACTTCCTTTTCAAATAATGTTATAGGTTTCATCATCACCAAGGTAAACATTCCCATAATTACCTTGAACATAATATATAAAATAATGTCTATGAGGGGTAGCATGAAAAGAAGCACCTGAATCTAAAACCCAAGATTCAACAATATTATCTAAAAAAAGTATAAGAGTATATTGTAATACATCACCTGCTATATTTTCTTATCTATTACCTTCATGTTGGTCCTTACCCCATTTATCCTTTTTAAACCAACACTCTTTCTTTGTGTGTCCTGGCTTGCCATAAATCCAACATTCCATCTTGCCTCTTGATTTATATCTTGCACCCCCTTTTGATTTTCCATGGTTTCCTCTTCCTCTATTCTTCTTCCTTCCTCTATTCTCCACTGTTAATGTGTTTCTAGATAAGGATGTTTCACATGTGTTTTCCTTCATATTTACTCACTTAGGATAACATGCACCATATCTTCAAACTTTAGTTTAACATTGTTAGACACAAAGTTTCTTATTGTCATTACCAAACTATTCCAACTTTCAATCAAGGAACAAAGAATAAGAAGAGTCATGACTTCATCATCAAATTCAATATTTATATAATGTAACTGATTAGTAACTATGTTAAACTCATTTAAATGATCTGGTATTGAACCATTTTTAGACATTTTCATATTAAATAATTATTTCATCAAAAGTATTTTATTTGAGGTAGAGGGTTTTTCATATAACTTGTCTAATGTACTCACAAGACCTTTTATTGTCTTTTCCTATGATATTTTTAATGATACAAAAGATGCAAGGAATAATTATATGGTTCCAAGGGATTTTCGATCCAATAGTTCCCAATCTTCATCTAACATTATCAATGGCTTCTTGGCTTGCCCTCCCAATGGCAAATATAGGTCCTTATGGTAAAGTTAATCCTCCATCTACATATTCCACAATCCAAAGTTTTATCCATTGAACTTCTCCACCTTAGATTTATTTTCATTTGCCATAACTCCCACTTGAGGTCAAACCCTTTTCTTCATATGATTTAAAATTATACAAACAAAACCTTTTCTCTGATACCACTTGTTAGGATAAAATAAAACCTAGATTTATTCCACAAATCACATAAAAGAGAAACTATGAAACAAATTAATCAAATATTATAAAAAAAACATAAACATGCACATAAAAGGAGACACTAAGTTTAACATGGTTCACCCAAGATGGGTTATATCTATGAAAATTATCTAGTATATTATTTCTAGCAATACAAGGGAGAAATAAAATCCTATAGCAAACCCTATTACACCTCTCTAACTTTTCTTCCTCCTCTATATGTATAATATCTCATCTTTTTTTCACACTCATACACTTCATCCATATATCAATATATTTTAGGGTAAAAATGCCTAAACATAACCTCTATCATCAAATCTAGAAACCTTTAATTAACAACCCAGATTGACTATGAAATTATAAATTAATAAGGGAATTTTAATTAACCTCTCAGTTTCCCCCTTGCAACCCCCCATGCCATTAGGAATACAAAATAATGGGATCCAAACCTATTTGAAATAACATTAAAATTTTAACCTCTGATCTTGGAAGACAATCAGGCTCCATACCTAACAAGTATCTTGTTTTCATTATCATTACAATATCTAGCATAGTTTTGTTTTATATATTTAGTGTATCTTAGTATATAAATTTAGAATAGTTTTGATTTGTGTTTTGAAAATTTATTGTCCTATTATAGAGATAATTTATTACCCTTATAACCTAGGCTATCTCTATCCCTTTAACCCTAGATTCATTAACTATATTTTAGGTTAAACACTTGATGCCTACATCTACACTCATAGCACCAACTAACTCAAGGGAGTCAGTTATTAACCCACCTATCCCATAAACAAATTAAATCATGTCAATGTAATTTTATCCATGTAGATAACCTATGGTGACCAAGCCCAAACATAATACTCCCAATTTTCATAAATTTAAATACACCTCCACTCCCCCTTCTATGGACTTCCTTCAACATTATGCAACTTTATTTGATATGGTTCTAATTAGATATGATTAATGGGATCCTATAACTAAAATTTATCTCCTAATATGGACTTGCATTGGATCCCTAATCTACACCTCCCACATCAAATTATTTTTCTAGAAATCATGAGTACTTCCCTTCATCATATGAATTATTTAATACAAATTTTATTTGATATGAACATCTCTTAACCTCCACACATGAGGCAAGAAGATACCTTGTTTAGGTATAAGGATAATATTCTTTAAAAATGTGAGAAAATGTGTATGCATGTTGATCAAACTATATATATTTATATTTTTTAGTGAAGGTTTTTTTTTCAACTATGTGGTTTTACCTACATGATCTAATTAGTTTGCTTACATTAATAATAGGTCATTAGGGAAAATTTACTTTAATTAATTTTATAATTATGAATTGAGTTAATTAAATTTTTAGGTGACATAATTCCACACTATATAATAGACCTTCCTATGTACTTTTTGGCTAATTATGCTAATAAACTTTTGGTTGTGAAGACAAACTTATTCCATTTTGAGGTGTTCTTCTGATTTCACTACTCCATATAAGATATTATTCATGCATTTGATTCTATCCAAAATGATCCTCGATTATGGCCCACTTCGATATGGTATCAAAGTGGTGTCATTAGATGAATGCTATGGAATCTATTATGATATCACTTGCATTTTAGACTCCTTCTTTGTGTTCTTCATGATCTCAACTATTTTTAATGGTGTGATGGGTTTTCATGAAAATATAGATCTAAGTCTCCAGATGAAAAATGGAAAGTGTTATTAGATTCAAAAGATGTCAAAACCCTAAGAATGGTTTTAAACATGACCTAGTTTCATGATAGTATATATTTCACCATTTTCAAAGGTTTGAAGACATTTTTTAAGATTTTGTCCATATCCGTACAAGCTGGTGGTCAAATAAGATAGATTTTTGGGTTTGGGTTTTTTAACATTGTCCATATATTTGGTGGTTCTCTAATATTTTATGCGTAAGACATAAATGTTTTTCAAGATCTAGAATTTTCCTTGTAGTTTTCTTGCCATTTACAATCTTCTATAATTTTTGGTTGGTCGGTGAATTTTAGGAGCTTGATAGACATTATCCTTTACCCAAAAAAGTGTTGGGTTCTACCCCTCCCTGTAGTTTTTCTCAAAATTTTTATACATGTAAAAAAATTTGACCCCTCTAAGCATTTCAATAATTTTTGGCCCTTATCAAAACACTTACTAAGTTTTACAATCCCTACTAGCATAGGTAGTAGGATCCATGACCCCTACCAGCACAGTTGATAGGATCTAAGACTTGTACATTAACTATTATCAAAACTAAAAAAATTTACATGCATTAATATTATACCCTAACACTCTTAAATGTACTATTGATAGACCTCGACACCTATGCATGCACTATTGCTTGAATTCAATTACTATTCATAATCTTTTTAGAGATCTTATTGAGATTTATATCACTAATCCTCTTTATCTTTTTATTATCTCTTCAGAGACTATTTTACTCTCTCCTCCTACTTTTATTTCTTGTTATGGCACATTCATGATAGATAATGTTCTTCCTTATTTTGATACACCACTACGAGATGAGAATGTATCAAACCTTATCTATCTTATTTTAGATTCTACATTCATTCCTATATATGATATTTCTCTTCTAGATCCATCACATATTTGTACTTCAGATGACTCTACTATTTCTATTGAGAGTACACCTATTGAGAACATTGATGACTCATCTCTTCATATGGATATTCATTCTATATATTTGTGTGCTTCATCTATAGTCTCTTCTTCATTTTTGAGAGTTGTTGAGCCATACTCCACACATAACATGAATAATATTTTAGATAATTTTCCATGCCCTTGTTTTGATAGGTTTACTTTAGTGGCATTACATTCATTTATTGTGCATGGTATTTCTAGACCTATGTCAACACTTCAGTTTGTGACCATATTCAAAGATATTAATATTAATTCCTTCATCTTCCATCACATATCATTTTTTTCCCTTTATCAAAGGGAATACACATTATTTTATGTTGATAGAGAATCTTTAGTCTTTAGGTAAAGGATTTCATCATTAACCTTGGTCATTTTGTGAGATCTACTATAAATAACTACAACATCATTTAGGGTTCCTTCTAGTATTCTATATTTGTTTTGTACTTGGGTACCTCATCAATCCTTTGCATTAGGATCTAATTCTTATACCCACCTAAGCTATGCTTAAGGGGGTGTTAGTGTAGAATTTTTACCGCTATGTGGTTTTACATACATGGTATAATTAGATTACCTATGTTAATAATAGGTCATTAAAGGGAATATACTTTGAGTATTTTTTTAATAATTATTTGAGTTAATTAAATTTTTAGGTGACCTAAATCCTCACTATATAATGTAGCTTCCTATGTACTTTTTGGATAATGATGCTAATATAACCTTTAGTCATGAAGACAAGCTTCTTCCATTTTGAGTTTTTCTTTGATTTCACTACTCCATACAAGGAATTATTCATACATTTGATCCTATTCATATTTATCCTCAATTTTGTCCCACTCTGACAATCTCTCACTCAAATTTCTCATTACGTAAATGGTTATAGATGAAAAATTACTATGTGCAGTCTATCCTCCCTTATTTATTAGATTCCAAATAAGTGATATTGAAATCAAAAATTCCTTGATCAATCAAGAATATGAATATGTTTTATCTTCCTTGATTTCATTATGATTCTTGGATTCTTTAAATGCAATCTTAAATCTACCCAAATCACATGCCAAGGGTATGATCAAAGATAAATGCCTTCCCTTTGGTTTTGTTTGGATTCCAATCATAGTCCCTCCTATCATAGTTAGAGTTCAAGTTATGATTTCAATTTTCCTATATCATATAACATCTTACTCAATATACTTTTGAGACACAACATTAGATATATTACCTCTTCATCATGCAAATGTGTCAAATTCACCCATAACGGTGTTATATATAAGATTTAAGGAGACACTAATGCTTGAAATTTTGAACAATTCCAAGATTGTGGTGTTTTTAAAATACCTACCCTTAAACCTTTGCGTAGCATACCCTTTTATTACTATTAATTATTTAACTATCCCATCAATTATGGTTACAACAAACATCCCTAACTTGAGGGAAACTTCCCTCGTAACCTATTAGATTAAGATGATGATGAACCCAATGAGATTAATTTAAAAATAAAAATTTAAAATCTCCATCCATATCTAAATTACCTCATTATTTATGATGTAGGTCTCATCAAGAGCTAATGGATGAAATTCCTATGTCACAAGTCAGGCCTAAAAAATAAAATCCTTGGTCTTCTCCAACCATTATAATAATTGATGCTTAAACTATTGGCCTTCATATACATGATTCTAATGATGGATACTCCATTTATGATCCATTGTTAGTTCGATATGCCAAATCCAAATATGAAGAAATTATTTTTTTATAGATCATCTTTATAACATTCTTATGAGTATACTTTACATGTACATAACATTCACTTGGTAGATATAGTTTCTTCTCCTTAGAATACACTTGACATTATTTATTCTTCCATTGATGTTCAAAAATTTTAGATGGAACAACTACCAAACTATAATCACTCTACTCTAGTCACCTTTGATCCTCTTAGAGTTATACTCTTGGATCATGCCATGATAAGAACTTACCATTTTTATAGATTTTATGATCCTTTGAGCACCCTTAACCTAGAGATGTTAGATACATTAATCTAACCTATTCCAATGCTATCTATCACAACTATATATCATAATTATAATAATACTCAATAATGCATATATAATGATGATTTAACTTATGAGTTTTTATCCATGCCTTTCTACCTTGATGATTAGTAGATGAGCCTTATTATGAATTTCATAAGATAACTAGTCATTGGGCCAAATATTGTAGAACATACCAGAGATTATTAACATAAAAATAGGCATAGAAATTTTTTAATACCATATATAATAGACCTTAACACTTAATTACTCCCAGGAATAATTTTTTCTTACACAACATGACTATGCATACTTCAATACACTGCCAATAATTTTGATAGTACATTGATGGAATTTATCTTGAAACAACAAAGGCTTATAATGATAAGAGTTTCCACCTCCTAATATATCTCAATAATATATTCATAAACATGGGAAGGTAAATTTACTTTGGCATCAATCTACTACACTTCATATATATTGATTTAGAGCACTCTAATAGCATTTATATGATTTTTTATGGCCTACACATTCAAATTCATATTAGCATCACTAAGATCATTCTTAGACAAAGGTTTAGGCTTATCCTAGACCCATAAATTCTCAAATACCAGAGGATATCAATCATATTTTAGTACATATTCCTTGTATTGATTATCCTTCATAGGAGGTACCATGTCCACCTCTTCATTATTCTCAATCTCCTACTTTCTCCATAGAACTTGTGCATTAAGAATCCTTGAAAAAATCTCTACAAAAATTGATGAGACCATGATCAAAGCTAAATGTCATTTACAATAGGATTTATCATATTTTATTGATGATGTATGTTAGGATATCTATCAACATTTATGAGCACATATTTATGTGATATATCATATTATTATTCACATTATCATATGATTAGATTTGATGTTTACATTTTATTATGAGCATTGATGATGCCTTGTGGTGTATATCTCATTTATATCTTGTTTTTATTTCATTTTTTATCATTTTAATTCACATATATAAATCAAATTTATACTATGATTTATTTCATGCTCTTAAAACATTGTGATTTGAATAAACACATCTAGGTCCTCTTTGTCCAATCTCACTTTAATTTCATAATTTCCCACTCTATTTGGGATGATTATTAATTTCATAGGTACTTGTACTAGATATTTAGTATGATAGTATACTCTCCAAGTGACATGGAATCCAAACTATTTACATGACTCTTTGAAAAATTATGTGACATCAAAGGCTCTAAACTATTTGTGTGACTTTTTGAAAAATTATGCCTTCATCCTCACCTTTAACCCTTGGTCACATGGGAATTTAGGATTTGTTCATAACCAACCCAAGGGGGCTTCAATTTTTAATGAAACATTTTGTAAGCCTAAATTCTTCATTTTGTAATGTGAAGTTCTTTTAATAATTTCAAACTCACATAATTTTTATCTTGTGGATCCTTTTCAGGTATAATTTATTTGCAAGTGTGAGTTTTATCAAGGTTTATGAATTTATGATATTCTAAAACCTATTAAAATTGATCATCTATAGTTATAGGGGGTTGAATTTATTCTTATCTTTTACATACTTGTGTTGTTTTTACGTATGCACTAATTATATATGCACTTAAATGTGTTGATTATTTATGCACTAAAATATAAAGTGATAGCCCATGAAATATTAGACAAAATTTGGTGACTATTACACATAATGTTCATTTGGACACATTTTTAGTTGAGTCTAATGTCAATCACATTGATCATTCATGGTTACTTGTGGTCATGTCAACTCACCTATCTCCCATTGAGAGATACAAGATGATGATAACTGATTCTACTGTAGTGGTTATTCTTTGGAAGACCAATTATGATTCATAGTAGATGTACATATAATGATTGTTCATGGAAGAAGACCTTATTCCATTTTTATATGGATAGATTTATATTTCCACTAACTCTTGTCAATATAATGATTGGGGCAACTCTTGTGACTATATATATGGTCACTTATTGATGCAAATTTCATGGGATCAACACCATCATGTAGAGTAAATAGAGTGTTCCTCTACTATTTTAATTACTCTTCATAATATTCTTTAGAGATATTATTGAGATTTATATCACTAATCCTCTTTCTATTTATATTCTCTTCAGAGACTATTTTACTCTATCCTCCTACTTTTATTTCTTGATATGGCACATTCGTGATAGATAATGTTCTTCCTTATTTTGATACACCACTATAGGATGAGATTATATCAAACCTTAGCTATATTATTTTAGATTCTACATTCATTCATATAAATGATGTTTCTCTTCTAGAGCCATCACATATTTCCACTTCAGATGACACTACTATTTCTATTGAGAGTAAACCTATTGAGAACATTGATGACACATCTCTTCATATGGATATTCATTATATAGATTTGTGTGCTTCATCTATAGTCTCTTATTCAGTTTTGAGAGTTGTTGAGCCATACTCCACATGTAACATGAACAATATTTCAATGAATTTTCCATGCCCTTATTTTGATAGGTTTACTTTAGTGGCATTACATTCATTTATTGTGCATGGTATTTCTAGACCTATGTCAACACTTCAGTTTGGGACCATATTCAAAGATATCAATATTAATTCCTTCATATTCTATCACATATCATGTTTTTCCTTTATCAAAGAGAATAAACATTATTTTATGTGGATAGAGATTATTTAGTCTTTAGGTAAAGGATTTCATCATTAACCTTGGTCATTTTGTGAGATCTACTATAAATAGCTTCAACATTATCTGGGGGGGCTTCTAGTATTCTATATTTTTATGTTCTTGTGTACCTCATCAAGCCTTTACATTAGGATCTAATTCTTATACCCACCTAAGCTATGCTTAAGGGGTTTTTAGTGTAGAATTTTTACCACTATGTGGTTTTACATACATGGTATAATTAGATTACCTATGTTAATAATAGGTAATTAAAGGAAATATACTTTAAGTCATTTTTTAATAATTATTTGAGTTAATTACCTTTTTAGGTGACCTAAATCCTCACTATATAATGTACCTTCCTATGTACTTTTTGGATAATGATGTTAATATAACTTTTAGTGGTGAAGACAAGCTTCTTCCATTTTGAGTTGTTCTTTGATTTCACTACTCCATACAAGGAATTATTCATGCATTTAATCCTATTCATATTGATCATCAATTGTGTCCCACTCTGACAATCTCTCACTCAAATTTCCCATTACTTAAATTGTTATAGATGAAAAATTACTATGTACGGTCAATCCTCCATTATTTATTAGATTCCAAATAGGTGATATTGAAATCAGACATTCCTTGATCAATAAAGAATATGAAACTTGTTTTTCTTCTTTGATTTCATTATGATTCTTGGATTCTATAAATTCAATCTTAAATCTACCTAAATCATGTGCAAAGGGTATGATCAAAGATAAATGCCTTCCCTTTGGTTATGTTTGGATTCCAATCATAGTCCCTCCTATCATAGTTAGATTTTAGGTTATGATTTCAATTTTACTATATTATATAACATCTTACAAGATAGACTTTGAAAACACATAATAAGATATATTACCTCTTCATCATGCCAATGTGTCAAATTCACCTATAATGGTGTTATATATAAGATTTAAGGAGACAAAACTACTTGGAATTTTGAATAATTCTAAGATTCTAGTGTTTTTAAAATACCTAACCTTGATCCTTTGTGTAACATACCCTTTTATTAATATCAATGATTTAACTATCCCATCAATTATGGTTACAACGAACATCCCTAACTTAAGGGAAACTTCCCTCATAACCTATTAGATTAATATGATGATGAACCTAATGAGATTAGTTTAAAAATAAAAATTTATAATCTCCATCCATATCACAATTACCTCATTATTTATGATGTATGTCTCATCAAAAGCCAATGGATTAAATTCCTACCTCACAAGTCAGGCCTAAAAAAATAAAATCCTCAGTCTTCTCCAACCATTACAATCATTGATGCTTACACTATTGACCTTCATATAATTTATTATAATGATGTCTACTCCATTTATGATCTATTGTTAGTTCGATATGCCAAATCTAAATATGTAGAAATTATTTTTTATAGATCCTATTTATAACATTATTATGAGTATACTTTGCATGTACATACCATTAACTTGGTAGATATGGTCTCTTATCCTTAGAATACACTTGACATTATTAATTCTTCCATTGATGTTCAAAAGTTTTAGATGGAACAACTACCAAATTATAATCACTCTACTCTATTCACCTTTGATCCTCTTAGAGTTATACTCCTAGATCATGCCATGATAGGACCTTACCATTTTTATAGATTTTATGATCCTTCCATCACCCTTACACTAGAGATGCTAGATACAAATTTTAACCTATGCCAATGCTATCTATCACCACTATATATCATAATTATAATAATACTTAATGATGCATGGACAATGATGATTTAACTGATGAGGTTTTATCCATGCCTTTCTACCTTGATGATTAGTAGATGAGCCCTATTATGAATTTCATAAGATAGCTATTCATTGGGCCAAATATTATAGAACATACCAGAGATTATTAACATAGAAATAGGTAAAGAACTTTTTTACAACCATATCTAATAGAACTCATCACTTAATTACTCCCATGAATAATTTTTGCTTACACAACATGACTATGCATACTTCAATACACTGCCAATAATTGTGATAGTATATTAATGGACTTTGTATTGAAACAATAAAGACTTATAATGATAAGAGTTTCCACCTCCTAATATATCTTGATAATATATTCATAAACATGGGAAGGTCAATTTACTTTGGCATCAATTTACTACACATCATATATATTGATTTAGAGCACTCTAGTAGCATTTATATTATTTTCCATGGCCTACACATTCAACATCATAGTAACATCACTGAGATCATTCTTAGACAAAGGTTTAGCCTTATCCTAAACCCATACATTCTTATAGATAAGAGGATATCAGTCATATTCTAGTACATATTCCTTGTATTGATTATCCTTCATAGGAGGTACCATGCCCACCTCTTCATTATTCCCAATCTCCTACTTTCTCCATAGAGCTTGTGCATTATGGGTCCTTTTAAAACTCTCTAATAAAATTGATGAGACCATGATCAAAGATAAATGTCATTTACAATAGGATTTATCATATTTTATTGATGATATATGTCAGGATATCTATCAACAGTTATTAACACATATTTATGTGATATATCATATTATTATTCACATTATCATATGATTAGATTTGATGTTTACATTTTATTATGAGATTTGATGATGCCTTGTAGTGTATATCTCATTGATATCATGTTTTTATTTCATTTTTTATCATTTTAATTCACATATATTATATCAAATTTATACTATGATTTATTCCATGCTTTTACAACATTACAATTTGAATAAACACCTCTAGGTCCTCTTTGTCCAATCTCACTTTAATTTAATAATTACCCACTCTATTTGGGATGATTATTAATTTCATAGGTACTTGTATTAGATATTTAGTATGATAGTATACTCTCCAAGTGACATGGACTCCAAACTATTTACATGACTCTTTAAAAAATTATGTGACATCATGAGCTCCAAACTATTTACATGACTCTTTGAAAAATTATGCCTTCATCCTCACCTTTAACCCTTGGTCACATGGGAATTTAGGATTTTTTCATAACCAACCCAAGAGGGCTTCAATTTTTGATGAAACATTTTGTAAGCCTAAATTCTTCATTTTGTAATGTGAAGTTCTTTTAATAATTTCAAACTCACATAATTTTTATCTTGTGGATCCTTTTCAGGATATTTTTTTTGAAAGTGTGAGTTTTATCAAGGTTTATGAATTTATGATATTCTAAAACCTTGTAAAATAGATCCTCTATAGTTATAAGGGTTTACATTTATTCTTATCTTTTACATACTTGTGTTGTTTTTACATACATACTAACTATATATGCACTTAAATGTGTTGATTATTTATGCACTAAAATATAAAGTGCCAACTTATGAAATATTAGAGGGAATTTGGTAACTATTGCACATAATGTTCATTTGGACACATTTTTATTTGAGTCTAATGTCAATCACATTGATCATGCATGGTTACTTTTGGTCATGTCAACTCCCCTATCTCCCATTGAGAGATACAAGATGATGATAATTGATTCTACTCTAGTGGTTATTCTTCGAAAGACCAACTATGATTCATGGTAGATGTACATAGAGTGATTTCTCATGTAAGAAGACCTTATTCCATTTCTATATGGATAGATTCCTATTCCCACTAACTCTTGTCAATATAATGACTGGGGGAACTCTTTTGACTATATATATGGTCACTTATTGATACAAATTTCATGGGATCAACACCATCATGTAGAGTAAATAGAGTGTTCCTCTACTATTTTAATTACTCTTTATAATATTCTTAGAGATCTTATTGATATTTATATCACTAATCCTCTTCCTCTTTTTATTATCTCTTCAGAGATTGTTTTAATCTCACCTCTTACTTTTATTTTTTGTTATGGCACATTTGTGATAGATAATGTTCTTCCTTATTTTGATACACCACTATAGGATGAGATTCTATCAGACCTTAGCTATCTTATTTTAGATTCTACATTCATTCCTATATATGATGTTTCTCTTCTAGATCCATCACATATTTGCACTTAAGATAAGTCTACTATTTCTATGGAGAGTACACCTATTAAGAAATTTGATGACTCATCTCTTCCTATGGATATTCATTCTATAGATTTGTGTGCTTCATATATAGTCTATTATTCATTTTTGAGAGTTGTTGAGCCATACTCCACGTGTAACATGAATAATATTACAATGAATTTTCCATGCCTTTGTTTTGATTTGTTTACTTTATTGGCATTAAATTCATTTATTGTGCATGGTATTTCTAGACCTATGAAAACACTTCAGTTTGGGACCATATTCATATTAATTCCCTCATCTTCCATCACATATCATGTTTTTCCTTTATCAAAGGGAATAAATATTATTTTATGTGGATAGAGCTTTTCCAATCTTTAGGTAAAGGATTTCATCATTAACCTTGGTCATTTTGTGAGATTTACAATAAATAACTTCAACATCATTTGGGGGGCCTTCTAGTATTATATATTTGTTATGTACTTGGGTACCTCATCAAGCCTTTACATTAGGATCCAATTCTTATACCCACCTAAGCTATGCTTAAGGGGGTGTTAGTGTAGAATTTTTACCACTATGTGGTTTTACGTACATGGTATAATTAGATTACCTATGTTAATAATAGGTCATTAAAGGGAATATACTTTAAGTCATGTTTTAATAATTATTTGAGTTAATTACCTTTTTAGGTGACCTAACTCCTCACTATATAATGTACCTTCCTATATACTTTTTGGATAATGATGCTAATATAACTTTTAGTTGTGAAGATAAGCTTCTTCCATTTTGAGTTTTTATTTGATTTCACTACTCCATACAAGGAATTATTCATGCATTTGATCCTATTCATATTGATCCTCAATTGTGTCCCACTCTAACAATCTCTCACTCAAATGTCCCATTACTTAAATGGTTATAGATGAAAAATTACTATGCGTAGTCAATCCTCCCTTATTTATTAGATTCTAAATAGGTGATATTTAAATCAAACATTCCTTGATCAATAAATATATTAAACTTGTTTTGCTTCCTTGATTTCATTATGATTCTTGGATTCTCAAAATGCAATCTTAAATTTACCCAAATCACTTGCCAAGGCTATGATTGAAGATAAATGCCTTCCCTTTGGTTGTGTTTGGATTCCAATCATAATCCCTCCTAGCATAATTAGAGTTTAGGTTATGATTTCAATTTTCATATATTATATAACATCTTACTTGATAGAATTTAGACACACAACATAAGTTATAGTGCCTCTTCATCATGCCAATGTGTCAAATTCACCCATAATGGTGTTATATATAAGATTTAAGGAGATACTAATGCTTAGAATTTTGAATAATTCCAAGATTTTGGTGTTTAAAAAATACCTACCCTTGAACCTTTGTGTAGCATACCCTTTTATTAATATCAATGATTTAATTATCCCATCAATTATGGTTACGACTAACATCCCTAGCTTGAGGTAAACTTCCCTCGTAACCTATTAGATTAAGATGATGGTGGACCCAATGAGATTGTCTAAAAATAAAAAAACTCTAATATCCATCCATATCTCAATTACCTCATTATTTATGATGTAGGTTTCATCAAAATCCAATGGATGACATTCCTACCTCACATGTTAGGCCTAAAAAACTAAAATCCTCGGTCTTCTCCAACCATTACAATCATTGATGATTACACTATTGACCTCATATACATGATCTATTGTTAGTTCTATATGATAAATCCAAATATGTATAAAATATTTTTTAAAGATCCTCTTTGTAACATTCTTATGAGTATACTTTACATGTACATAACATTCACTTGGTAGATATAGTCTCTTCTCCTTAGAATACACTTGACATTATTTATTCTTCCATTGATGTTCAAAAGTTTTAAATGGAATAAATACCAAATTATAATCACTCTACTCTAGCCACCTTTGATCCTCTTAGAGTTATACTCCTGGATCATGCCATGATAGGAACTTAACATTTTTATAGATTTTATGATCCTTTCGAGCACCCTTACCCTATAGATGCTAGATACATTAATCTAACCTATGCTAATGATATCTATCACAACTATATATCATAATTATAATCATACTCAATGATACATGGATAATGATGATTTAATTGATGAGGTTTTATCCATGCCTTTCTACCTTGATGATTAGTAGATGAGCCCTATTATGAATTTCATAAGATAGCTAGTCATTAGGCCAAATATTGTAGAACATACCAAAGATTATTAACATAGAAATAGCCATACAAATTTTTTACTACCATATATAATAGACATCATCACTTAATTACTCCTAAGAATACTTGTTGCTTACACAACATGACTATGCATACTTTAATACAGTACCAATAATTTTGATAGTACATTGATGGACTTTGTTTTGAAATAACAAAGGCTTATAATGATATGATTTTTCACCTCCTAATATATCTCAATAATGTATTCATAAACATGAGAAGTTTGATTTACTTTATGAATTAATGTAATACACATCATATATATATTGATTTAGATCACTCTAGTAGCATTTATATCATTTTCCATGGCCTACACATTCAACCTCATAGTAGCATCACTAAGATTATTCTTAGAAAAAGGTTTATCCTTATCCTAGACCCATCCATTCTCACATATCAGAGGATATCAGTCATATTCTAGTACATATTCCTTGTAGTGATTATCCTTCATAGGAGGTACCATGTGCACCTCTTCATTATTCCCAATCTCCTACTTTATCTATAGAGCTTGTGTATTAAGGGTCCTTACAAAACCCTCTAAAAAATTTTATGAGACCATGATCAAAGATAAATGTCATTTATAATAGGATTTATCATATTTTATTGATGATGCATGTCAGGATATCTATCAACATCTATGAGCACATATTTATGTGATTTATCTTATTATTATTCACATTGTCATATGATTAGATTTGATGTTTACATTTTATTATGAGCATTAAGGATTTATTTGTTGTGTATATCTCATTTATATCATGTTTTTATTTCATTTTTTTATCATTTTAATTCACATATATTATATAAATTTATACTATGATTTATTCCATGCTTTTACAACATTGCAATTTGAATAAACACCTATAGGTCTTCTTTGTCCAATCTCACTTTAATTTCCTAATTTCCCACTCTATTTGGGATGATTATTACTTTCATAGGTACTTGTACTAGATATTTATTATGATAGTATAGTCTCCAAGTGACATGGATATATTCAATATAGCCCATGACATTTTCTATAACACTACCTTACATCTTTGTGTTCACCTACAAGTATACCCATCATTGTACCATTCATTATATTAATGGATATTTTATGATTTCCATATTTATTTTTATTTTCCCCTTAATTATAAACATGCATGGTTCAATTATGAGATTTCACACTTACTTGTAAGCAAGTGTAGGAAATTTTTGATACCATGATCTTTGATACTCTTCTATAGTGACCAGATGCGATCTCTCTTATGTATTTAAATTATTTCACTTATGATTGGTATGAAGCAAGAATATAAAAATCCATAAACATTTAAAATCTATATTATAAAAGAAAACAAAATACATTGATCAAAAAATAATTATAATTAAAAGGGTTGTAGCCCGATTGGTGAGGATGATGGTTGCTTATATCCATCCACCAAGGTATAAATACCTCTAGATACCTAACTTAGAGAGCCAATTGGTTAACTCCAAGATCATTCCCTAGGTGAGTTTGATGGCGTGGATGCCCCTTAGTAATGGATACTTAGCTAAGGATCTCACTAATTTATACATATGCTTACTCATCATTGTCATTTGTTATATGTTTACTCCTGGAATATGGGAAGAGAAACTGACACTCTATGTAATTCAATGATTCACTATAATTCTTAGGAAATAAATCTAAAAAACAATTATGGTCTAAACATGTTAGATCACACTAAAAAAATGCCAATTATGGACTTTGAGATTCAAATAGGATAGGATATGTACCAATATAATCAATGTCCATTGCGGATGTGATAAGCCAATAGACTAGGATATGAGATCTCATTTTATAATCTATTTCTACCTAATTTCTCACTCAATTACCCAATCTTCATAGTAGACCGATGACTCTATAAGGGATCCTATGGAATGGGGAACACATTATGGGAAGGTATGTCTATTTTAATTTTATTTTATATAATCTTCATGGGATGATCTATATATTTCATCCATTATCCTAATAGTTTTATTCAATATTTGTCATGTCCTATGTCATTGATGTATATAACTCCTATCACTAGCATACTTGTTTTGTGTGTCTCATCATTGGTAAGGATTTATATATAACTTATGTATCACTTTAATCTCTCTTCTTCACTTTATCCCTGATATTCCCATTGATGGATATCACTTCTAGATGACCACATCCTTGATCACACTTTCTACATATACCTTTTGATTTTCCTTTTTGTGAGTTGTAGTGTAAGACCTCTGATAGGACAAGGATTTCCTCATAGATTACCCACCTTTTCATGCCTCTTGAATTAGTTTTTGACTTACTATATAATATATTAGATAAGATCAAGATTTCCTAAAAAAATATTTTCATTCATATTGTGACCATCATTCATATGTCATTCAATGATCATACTTTATTCCATCACACTCTAGCACAAACATTGAATCTAAGTTATTTATTTAAAATTTATCCCTACTTTCATTATTTATTTTTGACTTACATTTACATCTCTAATTAAAATTTATCATTTTGATTTAATTTTCTTACAATGTTTTAGATATCTCATTTTTTGTGATGTGTTTTACATTCATTTTTACCATTCATTATTTATTTTTCAAAAACTTTCTCCCTACTTATATTTTTTTTTCTTTTTATGTATACTATTATTTTTAACCATGCATTTGATCACATTTGTTATTGTTAGGTTGTGGAGCTAAAATCTTCACTAATGCAAACATGGAAGAGGTTGTTGAGTTATAGAGAAATCGACGTCAGCAATGCAACCAACATCGGTCATCTTCAGTGTTCACAGTAACCAAGGTTGGTTATGGGTCAGTTGACATCGGTCAGATAGGCACCGGTGTCAGTAGCTTGTGTGTGCATGCATTTGCATGCGCTTCTAGAACTGGTCTTATTTTAGACAGATAGTTTGTTTGCATGTAAAAGACTAATTTTAGTCTTGAGTCTGCATTTCTAATTATTGTAATTAGGAAGTCTAATTATTTTTTGCATGGGATCTATATAATAGACTCATGGGGGTGTATTGTAATCAAGGACAAGGAAGAGATCCTTCCAATTGTAAGATCTAGGTTTGTAGGTGTGCAAAACTAGGTTGATCTGCAAGTTGTGCAAGATCAGGTAGAAGATCTACATGGTAAGTAAGATCATTTGATTTGTAGGTAATTGCAAGTTCAAGGGAGATCTACTTGGAGTACTTTGAGTACTTGGTGTATTGGCAGTATTGTTACTGACTGGTGGAGGGTACAACTCTGTGTTTGAGTTGTGGTTGTAATTGGTTGTGAGAGAAAGAAATCTTGAGGGAGAATTATTGGTACACCCAAGAGGTGTGGGAAGAGTGTGATCTCTTCATTGTATTTCCTTCTGGAATGAGTTGAATACAATTATGTATTGTCTCTCAAATTCTATGTTGTTTCTAATTTCTAGTTACTTGTTACTTCTGGTTAAAATTCCATGTTTAGTTGCTTATACAAGGTAATCAATTGTGCTCCTAATCCTAACAAAGTGGTATCAGAGCGAGGTTGCAGGTTCACAGAGCCTGGTTCAAAGTAGGTTAGTGTTTGATTATAGGTCACTCTTAGGGGTTTCTAATTGAGTGGGAGTAAAGAAATGGCAGAAGAAAGTAAGCTAAGAATGGAGAAATTCAATGGCAAGAATTATCAATTATGGAGGATGCATATAGAAGATTATCTATATTAGAAAAATCTGTTCTTACCATTGGGCGGGGTCGCATGCAAGTCCATGGATATGAAAGATGAAGAATGGAATGTTCTTGATGGGAAGGATCTGGGATCTATAAGGTTAAGCCTAGCATCATCTGTGATTTCCAACTTATCACAGGCTAAGACAATGGTAGAGTTAATGGAATCTTTGCCAAATTTATATGAAAAACCCTCAGCTTTAAATAAGGTATTTCTTATGAAGCAATTATTTAATTTGTAAATGTTGGAAGGTGGATCTATACACAATCATCTTAGTGATTTCCATGGATTAGTAAATCAGTTAGTTTTAGTCAATATTACTTTTGATGATGAAATTAAGGCTCTCTTAATCTTATGCTCATTACCTAAAAGTTGGGATAGTTTGGTAATGGTAGTTAGTAATACTGCATCTGCTTCAAAAATCTCAAAAGTTGATAATGTTGTTAGTGTAATCTTGAATGAAGAAATTCGTAGAAAAAGCATAGGGGAATCATTAGAAAATGCTTTAAGTGTTGAAAGTAGGGGAAGGCAAAGAGAGAAGATCAAGCAAGGGAAATCAAGGTCAAAGATAGGTAGGAGATCTAGTCTAGGCATGGCAGGAAAATTTGCTAAAATTGTGGAAAGAAAGCGCATGTAAAGAGAAATTATTGGTTGGTAGAAGATCAACATGAAGGAAATGAAGAAGTAGATGTTGCAGATATTGTTGCACAAGATGCTCTTGTATGTTCCTTGGATAAAGTGGAATCTTGGGTTTTAGATTCTGGTGCCTCTTTCCATGCAACCCCAAATAGAGAATTTTCCATGATTATGTCCAAGGAGACTTTGGAGAGATTTATTTAGGGGATGGCAAGCCTTGTCAAATGGTTGGAAAAGGGAAAGTGCAGATAAAATTGCAAATGGGCAACACATGGGTGTTGAAGGAGGTCATGCATGTCCCAGTCCTGAAGCAAAACTTGATTTCTATTGGAAAATTAGGTGATGAGGGATGCACAGTAACTCTCATAGTGGATTCTTGGAAAGTTTCCAAGGGTGCACTTGTTTTAGCAAGAGGTAAGAAAGTAGGTACTCTTTATCTATCTACTTGTATTACTGATTCTCCTTCTGGTTTATCTACTTCAGATGTAGATTTGAAGATGTGGCTCTGTAGGCTTAGTCACATGAATAAGAAGGGGATGCATGTTCTTGAGTCAAAAGGTAAGAGTTCAGATATGGAGAGCATAGATCAAGATTTTTGTAAGCAACAGAAGAAAGTGAGGTTTATTGAAACACATGCTACAAGAAAGGATCGGGTTTATGGCATAAAGAGGAAATTTGATGTTTTTGACAAGAATAGGAAAGCCTTGGTTTTCAAGGAGAAGATGACAGATAGAGATCAGCTCAAGGGGCTGAATAATTCTAAGCAAGGTAGTTTAGACAAGGTTATGATTCAAAGTAAGCTCATGGGTAAAAATTCATCACTCACAGGAAAACATAGTTACCGACGTTGGTCAGGTGGAACCGACATCAAACAAGAAGGTACCAATGTCAGTCATGTGTAGACCAGATTTGGTGGTGTCGGGCAGGTGGAGACCATGTCAGTTAGGGAACTGACATTAGCAACTAGGTGGACATCGACATTAGTTAGGGAACTGGCATCGGTGATCAGGTGGGATTGACATCAGTCGGGTGCAGACCAGGGTCGACCAGAAAATAGATTTTGGGCAAACAACAAGCTGTCAAGGAGTCTCAAACACCCATGAGGAGGATTGAAAGGATAAGTAAGACTCAAATTCATTATTCCCCTTCTTTATACTACTTGTTGCTCACTGATGGTCAAGAACCAAGAATTTTTAAAGAGGTAGAGCAGGTAGAATCCAAGAAATAGTGGGAGCATGGCATGAATGAGGAATTTGATTCCTTGGATGAGAACCAAATGAGAGATTTGGTAGAGTTTCTAGCCAGAATGAAAGCAATAAAAGATGAATGTATTCCCCGGTTAAAGAAGAGAGAGAATGGACATGTGAGATGGAAGGCCAGGGTATATGGTCTTGAGCAAGCTTCAGGACAATGGAGGTTTGATAGGTGTATGACAAATCATGGCTTTAGTCAATGTCAATGTAACCATTGTGTTTCCTTTACTAGGTTGGATAATATTAGCTACATTATCCTATTATTGTATGTTGTGTGTATGCTTGTTGCAGGGTCACACATGCAGAGAGTTACTGAGCTAAAGTTAAAGTTAGTTCAGAGGTGTGTCATGAAGAATTTGGGAGCAGCAAAATTCTTTGGCATGAGTATTCCTAGAGACAGGGAAGATCATAGGTTGATGTTGTCTCAGGATGATTGTGTGAATAAGTTAGTGGAGTGGTTCAAGATGCAGGATGCAGAATTGGTTAGCACACTTATGGATGGACAGTTCACAAAATAGTGTCCCAATTCACATGATGAGGTTAAGTACAAGTGTACTAGACCTGATGTTACCCAAGCAATGGGTTTTGTCAGCAAGTTCATGGCCAATTTTGGAAAGAATCACTGGAAATTAGTTTAGTGGATTCTCAGGTATCTGAGAGGGACCAACAGCAGGTTAACATGTGATGCAGGGTCAGGGACTTCTCTACATGGGTATGTAGATTCGGATGTGGCAGGGGACTTTGATGATAGGTGTAGCACCATAGGATGTGTGGTGGTTGGTCTTCAAGATTTAAATTGAAGAGGGATACAAGCCAGGAAACAAAATTAGATGATGTACAGGTATAGATGCAGATGTTTATCTCCAAGTGGGAGATTGTTAGGTTGTGGAGCTAAAAGCTTCACTGATGCAAACATGGAGGAGGTTGCTAAGTTACAAAGAAACTAACATTGATAGCACAACTAACGTTGGTTATCTTTAGTGTTCACAGTAATTGATGTCGGTTATGGGTTGGTCGACATTAGTCAGACAAGCACCGATGTTGGCAGCCTGTGTGTGCATGCATTTGCATGCGCTTCTAGAACTAGTCTTATTTTAGATAGATAATTTGTTTACATGTAAAAGACTAATTTTAGTCTTGATTCTGCATTTCTAATTATTGTAATTAGGAAGTCTAATTATTGTTTGCATGGGATCTATATAAAAGACTCATGGGGCTGTATTGTAATCAAGGACAAGGAAGAGATCCTTCCAATTGTAAGATCTAGGTTTGCAGGTGTGCAAAACCAAGTTGATCTACAAGTTGTGCAAGATCAGGTAGAAGATCTACATGGTAAGTAAGATCATTTGATTTATAGGTTGTTGCAAGTTCAAGGGAGATCTACTTAGAGTACTTTGAGTACTTGGTGTACTGGCAGTATTGTTACTGACTAGTGGAGGGTACAACTCTGTGTTTGAGTTGTGGTTGTAATTGGTTGTGAGAGAAGGAACTCTTGAGGGAGAATTACTGGTACACCCAAGAGGTGTGGGAAGAGTGTGATCTCTTCATTGTATTTCTTTATGGAATGAGTTGAATACAATTTTGTATTGTCTCTTAAATTCTGTGTTGTTTCTGATTTCTAGTTACTTGTTACTTCTGGTTAAATTCCGTGTTTAGTTGCTTATACAAGGTAATCAATTATGTTCCTAATCCTAACAGTTATAAAAGAATAAAACATGCATTCTATATTTTACCAAGCATAAAAAACTATAATCACATGTATTAGAAATAAAATACATCAATAGATAACATACATGAGTCATAATCACACACACACACATAAATGACTCAAATGTTTTACATACATCATAATACACAATGATATATATATATATATATATACACACATCCATGATCCATCATGAGGACATGATACACTACCCATAGTGGCCTAATACTATCCTATCTATATGGTTTGCTATAGTAACTATGTTTATGATCATAAACCATCCATCTATCCCTATAGATTTTCAACCTAAGATTATAGCATCAATACCTACCCACCTATAGTTAAACGAGTAATTTTCTCCTCAGTAAATGTCTACCATGATCATAAATCCTCCTTAAAAAGTTAGTCATAGGTAGCCTAAACCACAACTAATAATATATGTATCTCTTGGGTAGCCTCCCCAATCAATCTAAACCACTCACTAGAACCTTGGGCTAAAGGCATAAATGGATCAATCAACTATTTTGTGCCATGTCATCCAAAATTTCATGGTGGGATGTCTCCACCAAGGTCCTCCATCAGACCTAATTTTATGTATCATCCTCAAAATACAAACCAAAACCACATCAAATATCATATATATCTCAAAATCATATATCTATCTAGCATATATATTTACCTATCTACATAATATTCAAATAATCATTAATATAACACATATTATTCACTAATAGTAGCTCCATCCACTAGGCCACTAAACACCTCCTACATACCATTCTTTCATAGTGGTGTGAAACCTCTATACTAGTCAAGTTGAATAACATAAACATGTCATAGCCTACTACATATGCTTTTCAAAATAGGCCAACTCAATGTAGGTTAATTTTTTGGATATATTTGTGGATGTACTAGTGGTGGAACTTAAAATTATATCCATCTCTACATCCATCATAGGAGATATGGTATATATTGTATGACATAATTGATAATGTGTCACATCTTAACTACTGCTAAAATTTTTGTATCATAGTCTTTAGTCAACAAGGACATAAAACGGGAACCTCTACTATTTTTCTTGCACCTCCCACACCATGTTGCTACTTCAAATGCCAAACCTAAAATGTAGGGACTATTATAAGAGCCACCAGGTGTATAAATACAAACTACCCTAATACATAATGAATTATACGGTGCTCTACCAACCAAGGATAATGTATCATAATCCTTAGATAACCATGTGCCTATATAATGTTTGGCTATGAATGCTAAGAATCCATAGTAACCTAATATGGGTGCCAGATAATTTGACCCCAAGTAATAGTATGTAACATTGAGATATGTGGCATAAAACACAACACATTGTCACATATCCACCTTTGTACATGTAGGATAACATCATCTACAACATGAGATAATCATGTTAACCAATACATAGGAAATATTTACAAAATCCAAATTACAAAAAAGCTTGATGGGCCACATTATTTATTGGCCCTTAAATAAAATGATATAAAAATTGTGCACTAATTGTACACAAATAATAAAACTTAAATTATATAATGTGTCATGCTCTAAAATCACATGGCATAAATCTATAAGATATAATGGAACCTTCCATATTACTTATGATATATCAATTGAGGTATCATAAGTCCAATAATGGCCTTTCAAATATCCAAAATGGTCAAAACATGCACATCAAACAATCACATCACCAATCTAGGCTAATCCTACCTCTCTAAGCCCATTTCCCATAATTCTAAGTGTTGTGCCCTAACAACACCCCCCCCCCCAACATTTTCAAAATTCAAATGGGGACCCATTGTTGATCAAATATCATAATTTAGGGTAATTTTAACCAAAAGTCTATGACATAGATTTTGAAAAGTGAAAACTTAATAAATTAATTTGATGCTAAAATTATTTTCTTTGCCTCTCTTTATCTATATTATTTACTTTATTCAATCAATAATATTTACATCAATGTTTGTAGAGCCTTTCAAAGTTATAATAAAATTGAACTTGTGTTTAAGCCATATTACATGTTTTTAATTTTTGCCTTTTATTTCCTTTAACTCAATGTTGATATATAGGTTTGATTTATGATCTAATGGATAACATGGGTGATCTATTTTGATTTTAGTCTTGTCTTTTTCTATGTTATGTATTAAGTAGGCTATTCCATGATTAAGTGTTTTTTGAGCCCTCTTAGATCCCATTTTATCTTTCTACATGATATCAATTCACTAACTTAGAGCATAAGTAAAGAACATAAGTTACCTGATGGTGATGTCAACACAATATTTTATATGGAGTCACCTATAAAATTATATCACTAAGATCTTGTCAAGTGTCATCATCCCACTAGCTTAGAGGTTAAGTTAACATGGACCTTTGTAAGGATAATCCCAAGAAATTAGAGCACTGAGATCCATCTATGTGTCATCATCTAACTATCTCAAAGGTGATGTCAACATGGACCTTTATACAAATAATCCTAGGCAAGTAGAGTAATGAGATCCATCCATGTCTTATCATACTACTAGCCTAAAGGTGATTTTATCATGGACCTTTATATGGACAATCTTGGGCAAGTAGAGTAGTGAGAACCATCCATATGTCATCATACCACTAGCTTGAAACCAAAGAAACAAAGCATGACAAGCTACAACTTAGTTAGGAGTGAAATAATGACACATAGACATGTGTCCTTTGAAGCCATGTAATTAAATAATTAATACATCAAAACCAATACCAAGAGAGTGGAAAAGAAACATTGGTCATATTAAGATGACTATACATATGGGAGAATGCATAAGAATCCACATAGTAGTAAAATCTATGGAAGTCAACATTATGAAATTCAAATGCAAAGAATAATAAGAAAAATAATTTATGCCATTATTTCAATTAATTCACAAGAATAAAATAATTAATACATTTAATTATCAAGGCCATGCAACTAAATCAATATTTTTAAATTTCCATTTATAATCTAATTACGTTGCCTCCTCTATATCAAGTGCATTGTAAATTTATAGCTCAAGTGAAAGATGTAAGAACAAGTTGGCCCATCCATGAAAGCATACATTGGAGAAAGATATTTAACACCTTTAATATCTCTAATAAACACAAGTATTTTTACTTCTCCATAACACATTAGGGATGAACCTCAATACACAATTGAAGAATAGAGACCTATAAGTCCAAAAACATCAGTCATGATTTTCTCCATGTTTCCTTTGCCTCCATTAAACATTCCAAAAAAATTATGTCTTCCTTTATTTTTATGTCGATTTCATGTTTCTACACCTCTTTGGTATCTACTAATAGTAGTACTTTAGTCCAATAGATTACCATCTCCACCACCTATCATTCCTCTAGTGGTTACAACTCTTCCCACTCCCTTACCATCTACTACAACTAGAGTCCCTCCATATCCCATTCCACCTTTAATTAAGCTAGCATATAATATTAAAAAATATATAATTACATATAAAAAAATCCAAATTCCCCTCCCATTTCACCTCAAAAGGTGGAAGTGAAGGATAAAAAAGCAATTTCTACCAAGGAAATGAAAATGAAAAGAAATAGTGATTTGGGGTAAGACCTTGTTCATATTTATGATAGTGAGGAGCAAGAAAAAATATGGGGTGATGAATAATATTGGGCCTCAAATAATAAAAGATAAGAGAAATAATAATTTTATGAGACTGCACACATAGAGGATGATGATGAATGGATGACTGAGGGAAGCACCTAATTGGGAAGGACATAATTAGTACAAGAATTTGAAGAAGTTAATTAGGGAGATGGTAATTTTGTGGATACTTAATTTCTATCATATAGAGAATGGGAGGTATAAATATAGGTATAATCAAATATACACATTATAGCATAGGATCCATCCCCAAATACACCTACAATATATCCACCATATATCACTATAATGGTAACTACAATTACTAGTACCCTAGTTATCTCTTTCTAGGATGTAAGTCTTCCAAGTCCACATTCTTTAGTAACTCCCTTAGTTTTTGTAACTACCAGTGATGTAGTAGATTATCTACATTCTTTATATTCTTTAAGTCAAATAAACCAACCTTAGGTAGTTGAAATACTAATTTTTCCTACCACAGTCCAACTTACTACTATGGGCCCTCCCACCACTATTATGATAATTGGGGATGCATACACTTCTATTATTGACTAGTTGAAAAACTTATTGAGTACCCCAATGACCTATTCATTCTTTTGTGAAACTAATCCATAGTCTCATAATCTAAGTAAAGGGGAACACTTTGAAAACTTGGTGTCCACATTAATTTTTGCTACACTATCCACCCCTCCTACATTTAACACATAGTTGGAGATGCTTATTGGATAATAAACCTAGGTAGACTTACCTAGGGTCTTGGTCCACAAAGTAGTAAGGAAGGATACATGTGTAATTAACACATCAATCCAAAGGTAGGTTACTATATGGAGGAAAGCAATTCCTCCTTTTCATATGATAGGGACATCCTCATTGAAGGCCATAATACCTCTAGAAAAATCCCCCTAAGATACTCCTATAACACAAACAAATCAAATAGAGAAAAAAGTTACACTAAACATCCCTTCCTGGATTCAACATCTACATAGGAAAAACCAGGGAGATAATATTTAGTGATAATTGAGCAACCCATAATAAATTTCCATTTTATAGAAAAATAAACACATTAAGAAAGGTTAAGAGTAAATTTTTGGTTGTTAAAGGTCAATAGGTTGAGCTGGAACAAAGAAAAGACATATTCTTTTTGACAAAATGAAGAAAAATAAATCCCTCAGACCTAGAAATATATAGAGAGGACCCCTATAATTTTTTAATTCTACTTGAGGGGTCATAAAAGAGATGATCAAAGATTTTGATCATCCCATATAGAGGCAAACAAAGGTGAGTACTATCTAAGCTCCCAAAGAGATAGTGGACAATTTGAATAGGATAGTTAGGAATCATTTGACATAATTGGTTAAATAAGTTTTTCAAAGGCCACCTTCCAACCCAAGTGGGGAGACATTATTTAATTGTTTAAAAAAATAAAGGATATTTATGACAAGCTAAATTTTATAATCCAATAAATAAGTAATAAGGCTTATGCCCATTTAGATTTAATAACAACAACTAAAGCTATTTAAGCATAGAATTATATTGCTACCAAAAGGGACAACTTACTTGAGTGTCATCAAGAGATGCATGATTTAGTTTAAAAATTCACAAACTAGGAAAGGGAAGCTATCTCTATCCTAATAGACTTAAGAGTTACTCAAGTAAGCACCCCATAAGGGCAATTAGTGCCCAGACCCAAGTTTATGATGTTGCTGAGGGAATTGAGATTCTCAAGCATGGATCAATTCAAGTATGACTTCATTACTAGGTAACATGGGTAGAGGTCCATATTATTCCAAATAGACTTCAATATCAATGATTTTATTATTGTGGTGATCATATTTAGAGTGTATCTCACATAGATCAATGGCCTTGGCATCAAGAGTGATATCAAGAGTATGTGTAATTATGGAGGAAGGTTGATTAGATTCAATTAGATTGATAATAGGTATATCTTTAATATCATTAATAAGGAGAGGATTTTGTATAAGAACTAGTGTGATAGGATGTATAGAAGGTTTAGGAAGTTCTAATTTTATAGGAGTTAAGATTTGTTCAACCACCAAAATGAGAAGTGGAGATTTAACTAAATGTACATGACCTTTAGGTTCTAACTCAATATCCATATAATAATATGAACATCATGATTAAAATAATTTATTTTAGCTAAGGTTTTCTGATAGTGTTGAACATCCAAGTCTCTTGATTGAGATTGGGATATAGTGTAGTTATCATCATATGTGGGAGAGATAGTAAATGCTTGTGTCTCTGAAAGAACTTTTGAGGGTGAGACACCTAAATATCTAGATCTACAAGTTGAAATGGTATTGAAATAACTTGGTCACTGCATAATCATTGCAAGTGAAATCATCTTCTATATATGATGTTTCATGTGCATTACATGGAGGAGGGAAATCAAGGATCTCATTGATAAGAGGAATGGTAAAATCACAAGGTAACAAAGAAGGAGGAATACACTCTAAAATTTAAGGAGGTATATTGGTAGTAGTGCATGTGTTTTACAAATCATTTATCTCATCATCATCATCATCATCATAATCATCATCATCATCACCATCACCATCACCATCACCATCACCATCACCATCACCATCACCATCACCATCACCATCACCACCACCACCACCACCACCACCACCACCACCACCACCATCATCATCATCATCATCATCACCATCATCATCATCATCATCATCATCATCATTGATAAGAGTGACTTGTATGTTTAGATTCATATTGATGAATTCAAGTAAAGGTGCACTATTAATTTTTTGAATTGTGGGAATCTGATACTAAGATTTAGGATTGGGAAGCTGAATACTCCATGTTTTAGGATTGGCCTCATGTCTATACCATTTCCCATTAAGAATAAACTTGATACATTGGCTTTCAGAAGAGGGAATAACCCTCATAAAATGAGTCCATGGCCACCCTAGGAGTATATTATAGGATAATGGTAAATCAAGAACCATAATCTTAGTACATATAGTTTTGGGTCCAATAGTAAGAGGGACCCAAATACAACCAATAAGATATTGATTTGTTTTATCAAATCCATGACATGATACATGAGTTTTCTTGAGATGATTTATTTTATATCAAGGTTATTTAATGAGCCAAAGAGATGTCACATTTATTATCGACCCTTTATCTACTAATATTTTTTGAATGAGGGTGGTATTAATGGATATTTTGATAAAAATAGGTGGATCTTCAGCTCAAAATATAATTTCATCATTGATCATGTCATCTTCAAGGAACTATAAGGAAGGTTTTAAAGAAGGACAAATAGTTTTAATGGTATGAAATTATGTTGGTTAAGGCTTGTGAGAAGGTTGTTACTCTTATAGAGAATATGGTTCTTCAATTTCATAGAATTTTTACATTATGAAATAAAGATGATAGGGAGAAGTGCGAACTAGCTCCATGAGAGGAATTTTTCAAGGCATAGAGTTAAGTTACTCTAAGAAATTCTAATGAGTTTTAGAAGAGGAAGAACCAACAAAAATATTGGAAGGTAAAATATGTTTAGTAGGAAGAGAATTAGTTGGAGGTTTAGATTCAAGAAGTGGGTCCTCTTTGATTTTTGAAGGTTAGTAGTAGTAGTATTTGTAAGAAGTTTTTTTTCTAAATACAACTTCTTTGGTTTTGTGACAAGATATTTGTGGGAAAGTTTGCATCGATAATTTACCTTAGTCACATTCACATATTATGAATCGGTATAATATTGATCATAATCAACATCAATCACATAAATAACCATGTTTGATTATTAAGGGTTGGATGTAGAGATTTTTTTTATATTATTATAAGAAGAAGATTTGGAATATTATTTTTTTAGAAGCATTAACATAATCATGATGATGAAGTTTAATAATAACATCATGATTGAATTAATTACCTAGCATAAAATAAATGACACATTTTTCAATCCAATGACATGTTTCATGGGAATGATGTATATAATCATGAAACAAAAATAAATTATTAGGATAATACCAACTAGAGGGATTATTAGGATACACAATTGAACAAGTTGAATATGTACTCTAGAGGGAGAAACTAAACATGCTAAAAATATACACAGTTGTATAAGTCAACTGTGTACTTCAAAGGGATAAACTAAATAGGTTAGAAAAGATACACAGTCATATAGGTTGACTATGTAATGAAAGTAATCAATATTGAAGTTTTTAATAGACTGTGTCGACAAAGATGATAGTGTTATGAAAATAGGTAATTTTTTTGTAAGATAATATCTAAGAAAATAAATTAAAACACACAAGCAATTAGATCAATGTGGTTGATATATTTATAATACACAACACAAAACTTTCACTAACACTGGCTAATGAAAGTTTTGTAATACAAAATATAATGATCAAAGAGAGAGAAACAAATACAAATGTAAATGTTAAATAGTTGGTCATTACTAAAAGTTGTTAATTTATATTAAATTTTGAAATTAATGTGATAGGGAGTTGGCTGTAAGAAGGAATTAGAAAGTAATCTATGGATAGTTTCAGGTAGTTTAGGCTAAAAGGGGTATATATTAGTGAAGGTAATAGCTTGGTATTTAGGCATACCCCCTCACTTCACAAAACTATAGTGATAAGGGTGTTAGGTTATTTTCCTTATATACCATAGACCATGTGTTTATACTTGGATAGAAACCCAAGTAGGCTTCCCCCTTGGTGATGAAATACAAGTAGGTAGACCTTGGGAAGAAAATTTTAGATTTTTTTTCAGTGTTAAGTGATTTGGAAGTGTGTGAAAAAGATAAAAAATAGTGTGAATAAATTGGTAAATTTAAAAATCACCTAATTAGTCTATGTTTTCTACTCTAAGAATGCAAGCAAATAAAATGAAAAGTGAATTGATTACTAGAAAAATAGGTTAATTATTTTAATTGTGAAGAGTATAGAGTCAATTCAAGATACACTGTATATGAAAAATATATAATAGTTTTGATAGGGTCACTACTATTTTGTATAAGTAATATCTAAAAGAACATAGTTGAACAAGTTGACTACATATTCTAAGGAAAAGACAAGCTACATAGCTATGTTGAGCTTGTTGGCCCAGTTTGCTATAGGGTTATAATTTTATAAACTATAAAATTATGAAAAACAATACTTGAAATGATAGATAAGGTAAGAATGAACTTTGGTGGTTTTTAATATGATTAGTTTCAAAATTTTATTTTGTGTTACTCAAATACTAACTTTAATAATATACAAATAGAGTTGACTGGGTTGATGAAGTTGTCAAAACTTGTATGCTAAAAATAATGTGTGAATAGAGTCAGTCAGATCAACTAGATATATAATATATGAAATACTATAACTAATTAATAATATTGTATCAAGATGATTAATCTAGTCACCTAGATTTGGAGAAGACCTACACAAATAGAACATAGTCATTTTGGGGTGAATATGGGTTAAACCTATTCAAATACTATTAGAACTATATTGATAGGTTGGATAAAATACTTAAAAATTGAAAATATATAATATGATGATAAAATTAATACGTGAAATAAAACCTATAAGGGTGTTATTCATGTCAAGTTCACCATAATGTATAAAAAAGAAAATGTAGCTAACCTATTAATCAATCCGATCTCGGAGAAGATAAATTCTACTTATACTTCCATTTTTTGATATATTAGATATTTGGGGTCATGACCAAGTTGGATCTGATAGACCTAACCAAGGGATATTTACCACAATAAAATTACTATAGATGCTTATAAATCCTCTACTCAAGCAATAATATTTAATAACCCTAGCTAGGTCCTATGTTTTCATCATTGAATAGTTGTCTACTATGTTTGTAGTTTTGATTGTGAAGGGCATAGAGACTGATTTAGACAAACCAAAGAATAAAAAATAAAGACAAAAAAAAACATTGGAAATCTAATATAACTAAAATTGTGTAGGCATGACATACTTTTAAATTTGGTAAGCGGGGGTGATAAACTCTAAGATAGGACCAAATGACCAAGTCAAAATTTAGAGTAAATCAAGTAATTAAAAATCCAAGGCTACTAAATGACCTAAAAAATGAAACAAGTAAACCTTAAGTAATAAACTTTAATAAACCAAGTAAACTAAAGATACAAGTAAAAATGGTAATCAAACATAAATGTGAAAGTAATAATAATCCTTACTTAAACAAAGATTGGCAAGAAATGGAAAAATAACATGGATGAGAGAGTAGTGATAATCCTTACTTAATCATCAATGGAAAAATTTCATAAAATGGACAGAAACATTGTGAGTGGTAAGTAACAAGACATCCTCACTCAACTGTGAAAAAAGTAATGAAAAATATAAACAAATGCAATTGTCCAAAAAAAAAGAAGTACAACAAAAATATAGAAAAAAACATAGTTGTTCATAAAAAGGAGGTAAAACAATGGTAAATGTGTGAATAATCTAAGTCAATGATATAATTTTAAAGTAACTATGTAAAGAAATAAATACATAGTCACTCAAGCATATGTTTTTGTTCTAAGGATAGATAAAACCATAATAAAGTAGTGCTAGCATATTTTTAAGATATGAAAAAGAAGGAATAAAGAAGTGGGAAAATAGATTGAGAATCAAACTTTATTGTCAAGGGGGAAATGGAATGGGTGGAGGGGGAATGAATTAAAAATCAAGGTAGATAAATCTTTATCAAAGTCAAGACACTTAAAGTAGGTTTGTCAAAACAAGAGGATTAACGACATTAAGGACTCTAAAGAAATGTTTTGGACCACATAAGTCTTGGGTCATCAAATAAAGTATGAATATTATCCCATAAAGGATATATGAATGAAAATTAAAAAAAGTACTTACCTTCCCACAACAATTTCCCCATTCCTTGAGACCCCTTACAGAGTCATCAATCTACTGTGAAGATTGGGTACCTGCATGAGAAAGTAAGTAGCATTGATAGATTTTTTTAAAAATCTCCTATCCCAATCTATTGGCCTAGTACACCCAATGGACCTCAGCTCTATCATGAGGCCAAGTATGGAATTTGATCTTTCATTAGAGATAAGAGATGTGTTATTAATCACATATTTTAGTGTGATTTTGATTTTTGAATTTGTTTATTGCCTTTGGATCATTGCCTTTTATTTTAAATGATTTTTCTTTTAATTTTGATGGATTTTCCTATTCCTCCTCCATACATATTTTGAGAACCAAACATGGGTGCTTAAAATTATAATCATTTGAAAACTTTGGACTTAGTTGCTAAGAAATATAACTTAGAGAGTGTTGTCCCTGAAAAGTGATTCCTCATTTTTCAGACAACATAGGACTATTTTGGTCTTGCATGGCCAAAATTGTTCTTCCCCTTTCCAAAAATTTCATCTAAAACATTCAAATTCATCATTTTCTCAACTTTTTGGTAAAGGGATTAGCAGGTTCAATAGGTTCAAAGGATTATATAGGTGAGTTCAATCAAAAGGGACTAGTTTCTTGCACTCAAAAACTTTCAAGATAGGTTCAAATCTTTGGTTCAATTGAAAAAGGGTCATCAACAATCTTTTGATCAAATGAACCGTTGAACCTTGAAACACTTTGGTTCAAGGTTCAATGGGTTCAAGATTCAATATCAGTGGCAAGCTTCAAATGAGTCTCAAAAGCTTGAACCATTGAACCATTTTAGTTCATAAGCTCAACGGGTTCAATGTTTAATTGGTTCAATGCATGGATTCAAGAGTTCAAAGGTTGCCTTAGTTAAGGAAAGATGTGCACAAAAGAAAGAGTTAGGCAAATGCTACCAAGTGTCATTGATTGAGCCTCATTATGCTTTGTTTTTGAGAAGTGGTAGAATGTGCCACATGTCCATTTTGAAAACTCATCGAAAGCCACCACATGTCAGCATTGTAACTCAATGAAATGTGACATGTGTTAGCATTCACTTCTCAGAAGTTCCTTATAAGCTACAAAGTCCCTTTCGATAAAGCTTCTTCCTGGGTTTTGTAGAGGGTGACAAGTGGAAATTATAGAAGGCCCCAATGTATTCATCTAAGAAGTGGTGGAATGTGTCACGTGTCCCTCCAAAGCTTGTCAAAAGCCTCCAAGTGTCAATATCTACAATCTCTTCCCTTAGCTTCACTATTTCAAGTAAAGACCATGGTGGTCCCAAGGATGAGTAACTATTTAAGTAGAACACACCACATGTCTTCATCCACATGATTAAAAAATGTATTCAGACTATGCCATGTAACCCTTGTAGTGATCAGTAGAGGCTGACAAGTGTCATCATCCACAAAAGCCTGACTAAGCCCTAAACATTTATACAATGTTGCAAAGGCTCGAGGAGGTGGATGTTGCCAAGTGTCAACAGTGGAAGATGCCATGTGTCCTCACATGTTCCCATGGAAGATGACACTTGGCACTTGTTCGAAGAGCAAAAGGTGCCATGTGTCAAAAGAAAGAGGTGCTTGCAATACAAGAGCACATATAGAGTGAAGGAAATGAAAGAGATGATAGCCCACTAGAGAGAGGAAGCCTGAAGGCCACTTAGAAGACCTCAAAGGGAAAGTTCCCTTCAGGAAAGGTTTGAGCCTCAAAGAGAGTAGCGTATGTTGCCAAGTGTTTCAAGCTCAGACATAGTTTCAAATGAATCCCTAAAGTGTGGAACTGGCCACGTGTCTCATCCCAATGCAACAGAAGCTACCAAGTGTCTACATTTGTGCTTCTAGTCTCTAATAGAGTTTCAAGGCTTATTCCAATAAGCTTATTTCAAAGCTATGAATTTTAACAAGTGTCCTTGTCTATGTCACAGTGGAAAGTGGCCATAGCAAGTGAGAATGATTCGAATTAGTTGCTAAGAAACATGATGAGCCCGTAAATGTCAAATTGGTTGCAATAAAGTGTATGTTGATTCTAACAGACTCAAGGCACAAACTTTAATGCATTTAAAATACTCTAAGGCCAAGATCAAAAGAAGGAATAAATAGAGAGGGAAACTCAGTAAGAGTTACTACTGGTAGGTGAAGTAGTTCACCAGGTAGATATTTGGGAGCTAGTAAAATTGAAGGCACCGTCTACTTGTCCCCTTGGAAAGGAAGATAGAATAGATAGTTGTGTAGCTAAGTAAGTGATGGAATGAAATATTTAGGCTAAGAAGGAGGCACTAGAGATGAATTGACATGCCACAGTTAAGGCAACTGCCCTGCTCTAGCAGGGCCCTTCTTGACAAAACCAAGAATGCATCTAAGGCATTGAATGCACTGAATGGGTCACGTTATTGGGAGAAAGTGCCAAGCCTCCCTCAGGCCTCTATATAATGTAATCTCTTATATCATTTCAAGGGAGACCTTTTTGATTATCAAAAGCAAAACTCTACCCAAATTAAAAGGCAATATTGAGACTTTGAGCCCAAATTGTAATTCATATTATTTTATCTGAATGAGAAAATAAGTTACTTGTAGACTTTATGTTGTTATAGCTTGTGCTATCTTAGGAGATTGTTCATATGTCTATTTCCTAGAAGCTTTTTGTCCATTTGATTTAACAAGTAGAACTAGTGGAGGTGATCAGGAAGGTGTCCTGAAGGCCAACTGTGGGATGACATTATGCCCCCATAAGTACCTTTAGTGTGTTTGCATTTTCCTTTCCTATGTAAAGAGCCTTGGGATGATGTGGTGCCCCCATTGTTCTTCATTTTTCTCTCTTGGGTTACTGGTCACTCAGCACCCCTGTTACCTATTACTTGCTACTTGAAAGAGTCTTGTTGCCTACTGAAGAACATTTCTAAAAGAAGAGAAGCACCTTCTATCATTACACTTGGATTTCTACTATTTAGAAAGGAATCTGGCTCTTGGCTAAAATTTGTTTTTAAAAGAAGAAAAGCACCTTCCCCATCACCCAATATCTCTTCCTTGTTTATCAGCATCATCTCTGAAAGAAGAGAGATGGATGGTTCATCCCACCCCTATGTCTTACTTTTTGCATATATATATATATATATATATATATATATATATATATATATATATATATATATATATATATAGTATATAGCCTCCATATATTTAATAGGGAACCTCCCCTTGATGAGAGGAGAGATTTGTCCCCTTTGGATGTGGTAAACCTACAACATTGGATGACCAATCTCCCTATACTATGGTGATAGGAACTATTTTGGTCACCAGTTAGCTGGCTGACAAAATATTCTCCCAATAGTTTTTGGTGACTTTGCTGGGGATGAACATGTAGTCTGAAGCATCAAGATTTAAGCTAAAGTAGGGCCAATTTCTTTTCCATTTTTGTCCTATAATCTAGAAACTCCACTCAGATTTGTTATCCCTATGGTTCATAATCTGATCATGGAAGTTTAAGGCCCCTAGGGTAACTCATTTGGCCCACTTAATCTAACTTCACCCCTACATGAGCTACCACTCAGTTCAAGGAAGAATTTCCCCAAATTCTTTGGTGATGGAAGAGTCCACCCTGATGAACACATTTCAGCCTTCAACATAGCCTGTGGTGTGATAGGGGTGGAATTTGAAGATGTGGCAGTTAGGATTTTTATGGAGACATTACAAGGTGTTGTTGTATACTAGTTTTACAATCTGTAGACCAGTGACTGGTTGGGATACTATCAAAGCCAAGTTTAAAGCAAGGCTGAAACATACAAAAGATGTGCATGCCTTGCTAGCCTAGCTCACTCAAATGAAGAAGGAGCACCATGAACCTATGAGGGACTTCATTGCCAAGTTTAACAAGCTGAGGCACAAGACTCCCATTGTCACCTAGCTAATGCCTCAAAACCTCAAATGCTTCTTCATCAACTCATAACTGCCCAAAGTGAGTTTTTTGTTGAGACGAGCTAGCCACATAGACCTTGCTACTACTCAAGACTTGGCTACTAAGGTAGAAGATGACCTTATCTTGGTAGGAAAGATAAGGAGAGATCTTAATAGAGGCAAACCTTCTTCATCTTCTGGATACTCACCCATAACCACCACTGACCCAATGGTCCAAAAGCTGGCAAATGAATTAATGGCCTTGAAAAGACAAATGGCACAAGGGATGTCATCTACTCCTTCATACAAAGATGTACCAAGGAGGACATTCCCTAATCAAACACATCAAGGGCAACCCAATCATCTTGCTCCCCCATAAAATAACCTTGCCATTAAAGCACCTCTAGCTAACTCAGCAGTTGGGTGTTTGGAAATAGAGCATGATTTCTCTTTCTAACTTGAGTTTAATCAAGAAAATTATGCTAGTCTCTTCACAGAGGATCAAGAAGAGTTAGTTGGTGACTCCCACATCAGTTTCTTGGATTACCAGGATGAACCTAAAATTAAAGGTGAGGCATCTAAGGGATCATATATTGTGGTCACCCAGTCCCAAAATTAGTCAGCTCAATAAGCTGATAAAGGAGAAGTAGAGGAGTGACCTCAACCTATAATTTTGATTGCTAAGTGTGGGGCCACTCTACCTATTCAACCGAAGGACCCAGTGATTGCTAAGAAAGTAAGTATCCCAAACATCTCTACACCTTCTACTTCAACTTTGTAGATTAGTCCTCCCACCCCTCCCATAAACCAAAAGGAAGAACTCCCATCCCCTGTGCCTAGTCCAATCTAGCCATTTGACATAATTGATCATGTTGAATGTGTCGAGACCCAAATGGTGGCCCCTACAGCCCAAATTTTGTTTGAGTCTTCAAGCAGGGATGAAATAGCAATAGAATTGGTGGAGTGTAGCATAAGTGCAGAAGAACCCTCCCTTATAAATGAGGAAGAATTTAAGATATCTGAGGGGGACAATCAAGACATGTGCTGGGCTGAGCTATTAGAATAGCAAATTATGGTACTAGACCATGTTGCTACCCATCAAAATCAAGAAAAGGAACTCTTCATAGGGAGAGCAAGGATCTATGATTTTTAGAAGGAAGACCACATCCTACCATGGGGCAAGAAGAAGAAAAGGCTGAGAGGAAGAAATAGAAATGTGGTTTCCTGGTGGAGAGTTCCATTCACCCGTCACCAATTTTGGGGACAAAATGGTTTCTTACTAGTTTATCAGGATGGGATGCCATTATCATTGTCTCATAATGGGTGGCATCTGAAGCACTTCAAATCTTGAGGCATTAGATAAGTTCATCTATACATATGTATATCTGTATAGTCTTTAGTTCTATTTTTTGTTTTTCATTTTCCTTTTTTGGAGCCTTTTTTTTGGGTAGCATGACTCTATATACCAATGGCACACTTTAAGGCACTAGAGATTTTGGTTTTTACTCCCCTTAGCTATTCCAAGTTGTCATCTGAAGGAAGTTCCCCAACAGGAGCTAGCTATTGTCCTTGAAAAGTGATTCCTCATTTTTTAGACAACATAGGACTATTTTGGTCCTACATGGCCAAAATTGTTCTTCCCCTTTCCAAAAATTTGTTCTAAAAAATTCAAATTCATCATTTTCTCTACTTTTTGGTAAAGGAATTAGTAGGTTCAATGAGTTTAAAGGCTTCTACAGGTGAGTTCAATCAAAAGGGACTAATTTCTCACACTCAAACACTTTTAGGATAGATTCAAAGCTTTGGTTCAATCAAAAAAGGGTCATCAACAATCTTCTGATCAAATGAACCATTGAACCTTGAAACACTTTGGTTCAAGGTTTAATGGGTTCAAAGTTTAATATTGGTGGCAAGCTTCAAACGATTCTCAAAAGCTTAAATTGTTGAATCATTGAACCATTTCAGTTCATAGGCTCAATGGGTTCAATGTTCAATCAGTTTAATGCATAGATTCAAGAGTTCAAAGGTTGCCTTAGTTAAGGAAGGACACACACAAAAGAAAGAGTTAGGTGGATGCTACCATGTGTCATCAGCTGAGCCCCATTATGCTTTGTTTCTAAGAAGTGGTAGAACATGCCACGTGTCCCTTTTTAAAACTCATTAAAAGCCGCCACATGTTAGCATTATAACTCGATGGAATGTGACATGTGTCGACATTCACTTCTCAGAAGTTCCTTATAAGCTCGAAGTTCCTTTTGATAAAGCTTCTTCCTAGGTTCCATAGAGGGTAACAAGTGGAAACTATGGAAGTCCCCAATGTATTCATCTAAGAACTGGTAGAATGTGCCATGTGTCCCTTCAAAGCTTATCAAAAGCCTCCAAGTTTCAATATCTGTAGTCTCTTCCCTTAGCTTCACTGTTTCAAGCAAAGACCATGGTGGTCCCAGAGATGAGTGACTAATTGAAATAGAACATGCCACATGTCTGCATCCATGTGACTAACAAATGTATTCAGACCATGCCATGTGTCCCTTGTAGTGATCAATGGAGGCTGACAAGTGTCATTATCTATAAAAGCCTGATTGAGCCCCAAATGTTTCTATAATATCGCAAAGGCTCAAGGAGGTGGATGCTACCAAGTGTTGACAATGGAAGATGCCATGTGTCCTCACCTATTCTTGTAGAAGATGAAAATTGGCACTTGTTTAAAGAGTATAAGGCACCACGTGTCAAAAGAAAGAGGTGCTTGCAATACAAAAGCACATGTAGAGTGAAGGAAATGAAAGAGATGATAGCCCACTAGAGAGAGGAAGCCTGAAGGCCACTTAGAAGACCCCAAAGGGAAAGTTCCCTTTAGGAAAGGTTTGAGCCTCAAAGAGAATAGTAGATGTTACCAGATGTTGCAAGTTGAGACAATTTCAAATGAAGCCTCAAAGCATGGAACTCACCACGTGTCTCATCCCAATGCAGTAAAAGCTGCCAAGTGTCTACATTCATGCTTCCAGTCTCTAATAGAGTTTTAAGGCTTATTCCAATAAGCTTATTTCAAATATATGGATTTCAACAAGTGTCTTCATCTGTGTCATAGGAGAAAGTAGCCATAGAAAATGAGAAAGATGTTAAGGAGTTGCTAGGAAACATGACGCACCTGTAAATGTCAAATTGTTCACAATAAAGTGTCTATTGATTCTATCAGACTCAAGGCATGGACCTGAATGCATTTAAAAGACTCTAAGGCTAGGATAAAGAGAAGGAAGAAATAGAGAGGGAAACTCAGCAAGAGTTACTATCGGTAGGTGAAGCAGTTCACCAAGTAGATATTTGGGAGCTGGTAACATTAAAGGTGTCGTCTTCTTGTCTCCTTGGAAAGGAAGATAGAATAGATAGTTGCATGGATAAGTAGGTGATGGAATGAGAGATTCAAGTTAAGGGGGAGGCACTAGAGATGAATCAACATGCCACAGTTAAGGCAACCACGCTGCTTCACTAGGGCCTTCTTGATAAAACCAAGAATGCATCTAAGGCATTGAATGCGCTGAATGGGTCACGTCATTGGGAGAAAGTGCCAAGCCTCCCTCAGGCCTCTATATAATGTAATCTCTTATATCATTTTAAGGGAGACCTTTTTGATTATTAGAAGTAAAACTCTACCCAAATTGAAAGGCATTATTGAGACTTTGAGCTCAGATTGTAATTCATATTATTTTATCTAAATGAGAAAACAAGTGTAGACACCAATATCATGTCAACCCCCCTTGGCCCCCTTATAAATGTTAACACTCCTAACCCACACCTTATTAGTTTAAAAACTACTTATTTTAAATTAATTACCTCACCATGACACCTCACCATGACACCTCAACTAGACACCTCACCCTAAGACCATTTCTTAGCCTATGAGTCAGCCTAAGACTAAGTCCTCCAAATCCTAACCACCCATGACCTATTCTCACTCCATCTTAACTCCCTAACCAACTCCCATACCTCATAAGCCTTTGTTTTGACTATTCTCTAATGGTAAAGGCACTTGGCAGGTGGAGAAATGGGCAAAGAGCTAAAAATAGCCCCTTATACCTATTCTCTCTCCACTGACATCAATCAACCCTTAGCCAATGTTGACAATTATATGTCGACATCAGCAGGATCATTAACATCGATTACATAAGCTGAGCTCTAACATTGAGCTACCCCCCACCTTTTTGCACATCGATGCGCACACTTTGAGGCCTCAAGCACTAGAACTTGAATATCATTCTCTTGGCTACCAAAGCTCTACACAAGTCATTCCAGAGACTAGATTGAAACATGGTATGAGGACCTCAACATTAGCCATAATGGGAATAAGTATTCTGACACCTCTGGTTCTTCACCTAATAGAGCTAAGTATTCTAGTTCTCATTTCAATGTTTTAGAATACATTATTAATTAGTTTCTATTTGATATTTCTAAATACTATCAAGAGGCCCAACTTCTTCTGTGGAGGGGCTAAAAGGCCTTCCTCTTATTCTCACCCCCTTCTCACACCAATCCTCCACCTATACCCTTCCTCAAACCTCATTCACCTTCCTGCAACCCTGCATCAACCTTTAAACTCCCAAAAACCCCTTTGTCTATCCCTAAAAATTCTCTAAAAGCCATCCAAGGCCAATAACCCCTATCGACATTGGCAACCAAACTGATGTCGATACCATTTCCCACTGACCTCGGCAGACCAATCGATGTCGATGACTGTGTTCTAAACCAATAAACTAAAAATCCATCCAAATAGCCCATCTAGACTAGACAAAACCTTTAGCCAACTTTTTGTAGTCTTGGAGACACATAGACTACAGGGAACAGGTACACAACATTCTACTTTTCTATTTTCTTTAGTCTTTTATCATTTCTTTTTATACAACACTTTTATCTTTAAATAGTGGACTGTCATCCCTTAGGGAGATTTATGCTTCTAGGGCCAAGCGCGCAGCTTGGAAGTCCACCATATCCTCTTCTAACATCTTCTTTGTTCAATTTTCATTCTTACTATAGGTGTTTCCTCCACAGCCAAAGAGGAGCTCCCACAAAGCTTGGATATGGTGCACACGAAATTTGGGTAACATCAAACCCATAACTCTTAACCTTAGTTTCTTTCTCCTTTTGAATGCAATCAATGAAAATATAGAGAAACAACAAGTTACTTATAGACTTTGTGCTGTTATAGCTTGTGATATCTTAGGAGATTGTTCATATGTCTATTTCCTAAAAGCTTTCTTGTCCATTTGATTTAACAAACAAAACTAGTGGAGGTGATTAGGAAGGTGTCCTAAAGGCCAACTGTCAGACGACATTGTGCCCCATAAGTACCTTCAGTGTGTTTGTATTTTCCTTTCCTATGTAAAGAGCCTTAAGATGACATGGTGCCCCCATTGTTCTTCATTTTTCTCTCTTAGGTTGCTAGTCACTCATCACCCTCGTTACCTGTTACTTGCTACTTGAAAGAGTCCTGCTGCCTACTGAAGAACATTTCTAAAAGAAGAGAAGCACCTTTTGTCATTGCACAAACTTTTCTACTATTTATAAAAGAATATGGCTCTTGACTGAAAGTTGCTTCTGAAGGAAGAGAAGCACCTTCCCCATCACCTAGGATTTCTTCCTTGTTTATTAGCATTATCTCTGAAAGAAGAGAGATGGATGGTTCATCCCACCCTTGTGTCTTACTTTCTGCATATATATATAGTATGTAGCATCCATATATTTAATAAGGAACCTCCCCTTGATGAGAGGAGAGATTTTTCCCCTTTGGATGTGGTAAACCTACAACATTGGATGACCAATCTCTGTATGTTGTGGTGATAGGAACTATTTTGGTCACTAGTTAGCTGGCTGACAAAATATTCACCCAACAGAGAGCATGGTGTTTAAGATTATTATTTATTCATGTGAAATAAAAGTGCTATATTGACTTTGACCTTATTTTATCCAAATTGAAATGAAAGGAAAGGAAAATAATGGGAATGAACATGAAATAGTTTGAATTACTTTAAATCACAAAAAATGTGACAAAGTTGAAAAAGAGATACACTGGCAGGTAAGTATGATTTTTTATCATAAGAATGTATATAAGTGTAGGGAAACATGCTAGTATCATTTGTTGTGAAATTTTTATCTACAAAAGAAACAAAAACTGAAACTAAGAATATGGGATCCCAAACTTGTAACCATTTCTTAACATTCTATAAAAGGAACACATAGTGGAACAAAGGTGTTTGGAAATAAAAAGGTAATTTTATGAGGAGAGCCTAGTCCTATCCATGGTCTTTCACTATAACTCATAAAAAATAAACCCAAGTGGGTGAAACAAAGGTAAAAATGGTGTTTGTGAATATTTTTTGGTCTTATCCATGGTCTTATATTATAACTCACAAAAGAAAAACCTAATAGGATAAATAAAGCATGAAAAAATAAAATGGTATAAATGGTATTTGTGAGGAGGGCCTGGGCTTATCCATGGTCTTACACTAAAACTCATAAAAGAGAGACCCAAGAGGGTTAAAAAAATATTGGAAAATAATAATTCAAATAAAAGTGAAATGAGTTCATGAGGAAAATTAGGTCCTATCCATGGTATTACAATGTAATTCATGATAAAAGGAAACCAAAGGATCAAAATAAGAAATTAAGGTGTGTGTAAAAATAGATTGATATAGAGGGTAAGACCCATGAAGAAATATTGAAAAGAGTGTTATTAGGATAACATATAGAAGTACAATAAGAAGGGAAATATCTAATCAAAGTATTTCTTTTAGAATCATGCATTGGTGGGGTCTTTGAAAACATGGCCTTCATTATTTTGGAGGCTATAAGTGCTAAGACCAAGGATATATTTCACTAAAAAGGGCCACACCATTTTTGGGCATATTTTCCTTCTTTATCATAGGTATAGTCTAATTTAAGGACTAGATCACCAACATTTAAAGTATTAACTTTAACCTGTAATACGATCCTTGTATTGGTGATTATGTTGTAGAGAAGATAGATGGTGTTCATTAATAAGATCAAGGGCATGAAGTAAATATTCATAAAATTTCTCATTGGGAATGATACCATGAAGAGATATACATAAGGAGGGAAGATCAGAGTCTAATGGTAAGACAAACTTGGAACAATATACTAGTGAGTATAATGTTGTCCAAGAGTTAGTATGGATGATATTACAATAGGCCTAAAGTGTATGATATAAATGGAGATTCCAATCTATGTGGGTTTCACATATGGTATTTTGAAGGATTTTATTGAGAATTTTATTTATGGCCTCATCTTGACCATTTCACTATGGATGATAAGGTGTGAAAAATTTATGTGATATTTTAAATTTATCACATAACTACTTCACATCCTTGTTCTTTAAATTACAACCATTATAAAAAATAATAGTATGGGTAAATACAAAATGATAAATGATTTGGTTAAGGATAAATTTTTAAATAGTAGTTCTTGTGATGTTGATGAGATACATGGCTTCTACCCATTTGGTAAAATATTTAGTAGTTGTGATGATAAAAACATGCCCATATTGTGATCTGGGTCAGTTTTCCAATGAGATATAATCCCCACATGTAAAATGGCCAAGGATAATCCATAGTTTGGATGTCAACTAGTGGTTAGTGGATTATATCATCATGGATTTGTAAAAGACTACATTTTTTAGCAAAATTGATAACATCCTTTTTGAGAGTAGGCCAAAAGTATTCTATACGTAGACATTTGTGTGTTATAGCATGTCTACTATAGTGACCACCAAAAAATGACCCGATATTATTGATCAAGGATAAGATGGACCTCTTATTTCATTACAAAATGGAGTTGGGTACCTTCTACATTATGATAATAAAGGGTGTTGTATCAAAATACATTTAAAATATTATTTGAAAATTCTAGTCTTTTTTAAGAATCCCTATTCATAGGATAAGTTTGATGTTTGATAAACTAGATAATGTATTTATACCATGGGTTATATTGAATGGTGACAACATCAATATGATAGATAAGTGAATATATCATTTGGATAGATGATGAGGACTTTCTTATTTGAATAACAAATTGGGAATCACTAAGAACTTGATGTAGATGGAATAAGGATGTTAAATAAGAAAGGGAGTAAATGATAAAGTTATGTTGTCTTATGATGGGTTCAATGTTAAAATAGGTGAACTCTTTGGTGAGGGTAGTAGACATTTGATGATAAGTGATAAGGTTTTCATTTTTACATTGGTAATCACCATTATCTTGATGATAGATAAGCTGGTAGTAACCCAAAGTATGTTGATATGCAATATCTAAGTCAAGAGTCACACTCATGCCTAAGATTAATGCTTCATATTATGTCATGTTATTATTGACATCAAAGGTGAGACATAATGCCAAAGTTATTATTTTACCATGAGGAATATTTATAATACAACCTTCCCCAACTCCTTGGATACATTTGGCACCATAAAAGTGTAGGGTCCAAGAATCTTCATAAATCGATGTTGATGTCAGGAAGTTCTTTTATTACTACTTGGGATTTAGTAGTATCTAGAATGACATAGGTATCTTCTTAATTAATTAATTATAAATCATAAGTGAAGTTATGGAAGTAATATTTAAGAGAGATATCTTAATTTAGACCTTCAATATAGAGAATATTATCATCGAGGAGACCATCTTGAAGATGATTGGTTGTGGGTATGGGTGTCACTATGAATTGGTTAGTAATGACTTTCCCTTTGATATATTTTTTGGGTTATAATGTGAAGTTAAAATTCCATTAATAGAACCATCCACTTTCCAATTTTATCTCTAGGTTTAAATTCTTTGGAGAAAAAGTTATGAAGTGGGTCAGAATGAATAATGACCTAAGTTGTTTGATAGATCATGTAGTGACAAAGTTTTTCAAATGCAAAATAGATAGTGAGGTAATTACATTATAATTTAGTACAATATTTTTCATAATAAATGAGTCCTCAATTAATATAGTAAATAATTTACTCTCTTATAAAATCATCTTGTTGGGAAAGCATTTCCCCAACTGATATGGGTGTAAAAGAAGTGTATAAAATCAAAGGATGATCATTAAAAGGTGGATAAAGGGTAGGTAGATGAAGGAATTATTATTTAATGTTGATAAATTCATTTTAAAAATGATTAGTCCATTTGAGAGCATTAACTTTCTTAAAAAGGGAATTAAAAAAGTATAATATGATAAGCCAATTTGAGGATGAATTATCAGATTGCCCCAAGCTTGCCAAGGTAAGTAAAAATGTCTAAAATGGAGTGAGGAATATGAATGTTGATAATCACATTTATTTTAGTGGGATTTACATCAATAAAATGAAGATAGACTAAGAAACTTAGCAATTTACTAGGTGTAACACCAAAAACACATTTATAGGGGTTGAGTTTTAGTTTATATTTGATGAGTCAATAAAAGATGATGGCTAGATCAAAGAAATGGGTTTTATAAATTTTGTATCTAGTAATGAGATCATCCACATAGGTTTCTATAATATTATTTATAAGGTCATGAAAAATGTGGGTTATATCCCATTCATAGGTAGTTATGACATTTTAAAGGCTGAAGGGCATCTTAACATAGCATTAGGTGTCTCATTCTATAGTGAATGTTATCTTGTGTTAGTCTTTAGGGGTGATATGGAGTTTATTATAGAATAAAAACCCATCTGTGAGAGACAAAATTTTGTATCCAATAGTGGAATCTATGATAGCACCTATCAAAGGTAATGTAAAATTATCCTTAGGACAAATGAGGTTGAGATTATGAAATTTGATGCAGATGTGAATAACCATGGTAAATTTTTTGTAAATGAGAATTTTTTTTACACATATTAGGAATATTCCATAGGTTTAATAAACTTATTGTCTAATAGTTTTATAATTTTTTTATGGCTTACGGTGGAGACTTTAGGGATAATTTTCATTATTTTTACTATATAGGTTTGGCATTGATATATGTGATTATATTGTGCACCATGATACAAGGATTGATGCCAAGCATGTATTGACATGACAAGGTGAAATTTTCATGATATTTATTTAATAAAAGACTAAAATTATCATGCTCAGTTGGCATGAGTTCTCTAGAAACTGTTATAGGTCGAGGACATGAGGGTGTGTCATATTCTTTATTTGTGGTTTCTTCAATAAATATATCATTTCCATTTTTAAAATGATATGGTGCATTGTGAAGATAGGAAATGGTATTGGTTTTGGGATCAATGATAATAATGAATTTGTTAAAATGAGGTACCTTTTACTTGAAATTACCAAGTTTGTTATGTTATTGAGGTTCTCTATCATGGAGTAATTAAAGTATGGCTTCATTACTAGGTAACTCAGGTAAAAGTCCATAATATTCCACATCAACATCAAATTCAATGATTTTTTACCATGAAGATCATATTTAGAGTTTATCTAGCATATATCAGTGGCCTTGGCATCAATATTGATCTTGGGAGTACGTGAAAGTATGGAGGAAGGTTGATTGGAGTCAATTGGATTAATAATAGGTGTATATTTTGGATCATTGATGGGGAGAGGATCTGGTAGAATAATTTGTGTGATAAGATGTATATAAGGTTTAGGAGGTTTTGAATTTGTGGGAGGTAATATTTTTTTATCCACCTAAGGAGTATCAATAATTAGAGAATTAACTAGAGATACATGACCTTCAAGTTCTAACTCAATATCCATGGAATAGTATGAACATCATGCTTAAAATCATGTATTTTAGCTAAGGTTTTATAATAATGTTTAAAATCCAAGTATCTTGATTGATCTTGGGCCATAATTTAGTTATCATCATAGGTGGGAGAGATAGTACATGCTTGTGTCTCTATAGGAACTTTTGAGGGTGAGATGCCTAAATTGCTAAATTTATGAGGTGACATGGTTAAAGGGTCTTGAAATAACTTATGACATACATTAATTGCAAATGAAATCATATTTTATATATGATACTTCATGTGCATTACATGAAGGAGGAAAATTAGTGATCTCATCAATAAGAGGGATGGTACGATCATGAAGTAACAAGGAAGGAGGAAGCCAATATAAAATGTAAGGAGGTAGCTTGGTAGTATTGGACATGTTTTTTAAATCATTTGGATCATCATCATTATAATTGGAAAGAGTGACCTATAAGTCTAGATTCATATTGATTAATTTAGGTAAAGGTGCATTATTAAGTTTTGCAATACTTGGAATTTGATACTGAGATTTAGGATTGGGAAGATGGATACTCCATGGGTTAGGATTAGCCTCATGTTTATACCATTTTCCATTATGAATAAACATGATACGTTGGCTTATATAAGAGGTAATATCCCTTATGCGATGAGTCCATGGCATCCTAGGAGTATATTATAGGATAATGGTAAATCAATAACCATAAGCTTAGTATGTATAGTTTTGGGTCCAATAGTAAGAGGGAGAGAAGTATAACTAAGAAAATTTTGATTGGTTTTGTCAAATCCATGACATGTTAAATGAGTTTACGTGATATAACATATTTTATATTTGAGTTGTTAAATGAGCCAAAGAGATGTCACATTAATTCTTGACCCTTAATCTACCAATACTTTGTGAATGAGGGTGGTATTAATTGCTATTTTGATAAAGAGAGGTGGATCATTAGATCAAAATATAATTTAACCATCAATCATGTCCTCTTCAAGGAACTATATGGAAGGTTTTTAATAAGGATAAATAGTTTCAATGGTATGAAGAAATGTTGGTTGAGGCTAGTGAGAAGGTTGTTCCTCTCCTAAGGAATATGGTTCTTCATTTTTTTGTATTTGTTGCATTAGGAATTTATGATGATAGGGAAAGTGAGAACTAACTCCATGAGAGGAATTTTTAAAGGCATATAGTTAAGCTCCTCTAAGAAATTACAATGAGTTTTGGAAGAGGAAGAACCCGTATGAGGCTTGGATGGTAAAATATGTTTAGTAGTAAGAGAAATAGTTGGAGGTTTCTATTGAGGAAATGGTTTCCCATTCATTTTTGAAGGTGAGTGGTAGTAGTATATTTAAAAAATTATTCTTATAAAGATTGATTATTTGGTTCTATGATAGGATATTTTTGGCTAGGCTTACATTGATAATTGACCTTATCTACATTCATGTATTAGGAACTAATATAGTTTTGATCATCATCGACATCAATCACACAAATAACATTGTTTGATGTTTGAGGGTTGGATGTAGATAATGTTTTTGGATTGTTAGAGGAAGAATATTTGGAATCTTGTTTCTTTTGAGAAGCATAAACATAATCATGATGCCAAATGTTAATCATGGAATCATGATTGAATGAATTGCCCAATATAAAACAAATTAAAAAATTTGTAATCCCATGACATGTTTCATGGGAATGTTCTATATCGGCATGAAACCAAAAAAATTAATTAATATCATACCATTTAGGGGAATTATTAAGATACATGATTGGTTTATAAGGTGTTAAAAGTTGTTTCATTTGTTGCATAGTTAAAAACATATGGGAAGGTTGAGATTTTATACTTTGGCTACACTTGGTTTCGGTTGAGGATGATTTCTGGTTATTGAATTGGTATAATGTTGGAAATATCCCTTGGTGGTTTTATTTTTAGGTTCTAACCATTTCATTATGAAGTCTTAATGATTATCTTGGTCAAGATCATCATTTAAAGTTTGGGGAGCCAAATTTTTAACCTTGTATTAGATGGAAGATGTTAAGGTTATTATGAAAATTTTAAACAAGTTTTCATTATTCATGTTGTGATTGGATTTGTTAGCCAAATATTTATATTATTTAATAAAATCATGAGCTGATTTGGTAGGGGATTGTTCAGCATTGATGAAATGAATAAGATAATTTTTGGGAAGATTATTATGTTGGAGTTATTTAAATAAAATATTGACTAAATCCTCATGTTGCCATATATAATGTTGGGTAAGTTGGTTATACCATTCTAATGCATCACTAATGAATCTTTTAACTAAAATTTTAGCAGTGGAAAAGGTATTAGTTTGGATCTACTCTATATAAATATTATCTAATGCCTTGATAAAATATGTTGGCTCTTTAGTTCCATCATATTTAATAGTTGTAAATATATATTACTAATAACAAAAGATATAATGAAAGGGCCTAAAGGCTAGTTTTGAATGTGTTGAAGCATAATATTTTTCATGATAGGTTAGGAAATAACATTTCCCACAATATTTTTAAGAGGTAGAAGGATATAATTTTGATTATTTTGGGGTATAAGAATGGGAGGATGATTATCCATGTCGATCAAATGATGTTGTAGTTAAATCATTTGAGAGGTGTTATATGTTTTCATGATGTTCATTTATTGCACTATTTATACAAGAATTTGATTTGTATCAATTGGTGAGTTGGGGTTGGTAAGGAGATTCCCCAAATTGGTATTAGGGGGAGGGTTACTAGGTGGAAGATTGGTAGGATGTGGGTTTTTGGTGTTGAGAAAGTTTCCTATGGGTTATTTGTTAGGCTTGTGGCAAGATGTATGAAGGTGGGAATTATCTTGATAAGTATGAAAAGGGTCTGATCCACTAACCTCATCTATTGGATTTAATTAGAACATATTGAAATCAAAATATAAGGGATGAGAAAAAGTGTTCCAAGAGTGAGGATCCTCTTAGGTAGCAAAGTTAGGAAGAACAGAACATCTCATATAGCGTCTAAATGGATTTAGGTTGTCCAAAAATATTATGATAGGGTATTTCATGATGATTGAAGGTAGAATATAAAATATATAAGAAATGATGAAAAATAAGGATAGAGTTAGTGAAACATAGAATAATATCAGCCAATAGGTATAGAGTTGACTAGGTCAGCAAAGTTTGTGAAAAAGGTCCACACAACAAGCTGCAAAAGACATAATCTAACTACTCAACTGTGTTTTATAGATGGTAAAGCTAAAACATGATAAAAATATATAGTCATATGGGTCAAATTTGTATTGTAGATGAATAAATTGAATAGAATGAAAAGAATACATAGTCAGATAGGTCAATTGTGTACTTAAAAAGGAGGAACTAAATAGGCTAAAAAAGATACACATTCAGATAGGTTGACTATGTACTCCAGAGGGAGAAACTAAATAGGATAAATAATATACATAGTTGGATAGGGAATATGTTTACTCTAGAGGGATAAATTGAATAGGCTAAAAATATGCATAGTCAGATACATCAACTTTGTACTCCAGAGGGAAAAATTGAACATGTTGATAAAGATACACAGTCATACAGGGTGATTGTACATTGAAATGAATCAAGATTGACATTCTATAAGAGACTATATCAATGAGGATGATAGTGTTATTAAAATAGGGAATTTTTTTAATATAATAATTAATGAAAATAAATTAAAGCACATAAATAATTAGTTCAATGTGGTTGATTTAATTGGAACACACATCATAAACCTTATACTAACACTAGCTAATGCATGTTTTATAATGAAAAATACAATGATCAAAGAGCAAATAGAAAACTTGAATGTAAATTATAACTAATTGGTCATTCCTAAATATTTTTTTAGTTATAATAAATTTTAAAATTAATGTGATGGGGAGTTAGTTGTAAAAAGGAACTAGAAAATAATCTATGGATAGTTTCAAGTAGTTTAGGATGAAAGGGGTTTGTATTGGTGGTGGTACTAGCTTGGTATTAGGGCCTACCCATTCTCACAATCTTGAAATGATATGGGTGTTTGGTGATTTTTAAATATATACCATCAACCATGTGTTTATACTTAGCCAAAAAACTAAGTCAAATTCTCCCTTGGTGATGAAATCCAAGTAGGTATACCCTGGGAAGAAAATATTTAATGTTTTTTAGTGTTAATTAATTTGTAAATGTATGAAAAAGAGAAAAATAGTGTGAATAAATTGATAAATTTAAAAAACCACCTAATTATTCCATGTTTGTTACTCTAATCATGTAAGCAACTAAAATGGAAAGTGAACTAATTACCCAAAAAATAGGTTAATTCCTTTGAAAATGAAGAGTAAACAATGAGTTTAGGCAATATTGTATGAAAATAATACAGAATAGGGTCGATAGTTTTTATACTATTTTATAGAATCAATAGCTAAAAGAACACAGTCAAAAAGGTTGACTATGTCTTCTAGGGAGAAGATAGGCTATAAAATTATGTCAAGATAGTCAAACTAGTTTGTTGTAGGGTTGCAATTTTATAGACTAGAAACTTGTGATAAATAATATTGTAAATGAAAAACTTAAATCATAGATAAGGTAAGAATGAACCTTGTGGTTTTGAAGATGCTTAGTTTTTAAATTTTATTATATGTTTCTCAAATGTTTATTTTAATATTCTACAAATAGAGTTGACTAGGTTGATGAAGTCTACAAAACTTGTGTGCTAAAAATAATCTGTGAATAGATTCTAATGTCTTGACTATGTGTACAAAATTAGATTCTAAAAAAGAAGAGATGTGAATAGAGTCAACTAGATCAATTATTTATGTAATATTGTAACTGATAAATAAGACTATGTTGATCTGATTGATCCAATCACCTGTATTTGGAGAAGACTTACACAAATAAAAAAAAATCATTTTGGAGGAATTGTGTGTTAAACCTACACATAGACTAATAGAAATATATTGGTAGGTTTCATATAATACTAAAAAAATGAAAATATATAATATGATGATAAAATTAAATTGTGAAATAAAACCTATAAGGGTTTGATTCACATCGAATTCACCATAATGTATACCAAAAAATGCAATTAACCTATTAATCAATCCTAGCTCAGAGAAGATAAATCTTACTTATACTTATATTGTTGATACATTATATATTTAGGGTCATGAATAATATAGATCTATTATACCTAACCAAGGTATCTCTTACCACAATAACACCACTAGAGAGGGTTCCAAAGCCTTTTGTCAAGAAACACTATGCAATAACCCTAGCTAGGTCCTATGTTTTCATATTCACTAAGTAAATGCAAAGTAAATTAAAATCTAATCTAGTGCTCTCCAAATCATGTGGCACAAAGTGGGGGTAATAAAAATACAAATAAAACATTCATATAATAATTCTAATTAAATTATGTATAGATATAACCCTAATGCATTGAGAGAGAAATATATTAAAAATCCATTATTTATGCTACTTATATCTGATAAAATAGAGGAGTAAAGTTAGAGATACTTACCCTAAAGATTAACCCATCGTGACTCAATCTTTCCCTTATCCAAAGGTGATTCACAAAAGGTTTTTGTGGTTTATAAGGATCAATAAGATATGCCTAAGCATCCAATAATTTTACAAAAGGTAAGATTCTTCTCCAAGTATAAAACCCTAAGTAATAACTCCTAAAGTAGAATGGTCAAAGAAAAAATTGTAAAGAAACAAAAATGAATATTTAACTCTATTGTCTCTCTAATAAATGGTGAAATGAATGTGTGTATATATAACTAAATGTAACCCTAAACCTTTTAAAAATTTTATTTGATAGGGTTGGTGTAATTTTGAATATGTATAATTATTTGAAAAAAAAAAATTAGGTCCTAGTATACATCGACCAAGTTTGACATAGAACTATCACATGAAAATATCAATTTAAATACAGGGTCATCGTAAGCTGACATTGTTCGATAAATGTCAAAAAGGGTTTTAGGTTTAGGTAGGGGCTAAGTAAGGTTTCAAATTACTTAGAGGAATGTGTAAGGGAGGTGTCAAAGTTGAGGGAAGTATATATGATAAGGTTATATAGATAGTAAGTGGTGATATAGGGGACAATAGAATGGTCTAGTTACCACTTCCCCAATTCACACTTTAAGCTATGCACTTAGAGATATTGAGACTCCACAGGTTCTTATAAGTGAGAAATCATAATTAATTGATAAAGTTTGAAATTATTATGTGTATACATAGCCACCTATGGTAATCATGTGTCTAGTTTTTAATTTTTGTTATCTTTTGAAATCATAATAATTTTATTTTTAAAATAATCTTGTTGTACAATACATTTCTGGGATTTTTTCATCTTTGGCGGAGTCTTTTTTTTATATATCTAGTTCACTAGTATTCATTAACACAATTTTTGTGCTTTCTATGTGATTACATGTTCCTTGTGCCTTAGTACATTTTCCTGTAAAAGACCTACATGTCTCCATATAACCTTAGGTTTGAACTCTTGTTTAGAATAAGAGGATTAGTCAAGTTTATCATTGTTAGTGGATTTTTTGATTGTTTTTTTTATAAAAACAAATCTATTTTGGGCAATATTTAAAGATAAATTATTAAAATATACTCATATTTTCACTTGTTCACTTTGTGTACTCATCTTGGACACATTTTTTGCTAAGCCCAACAACCTCTCCTAGTCTTTCAAATCAGGTATTTTTTAAATTTTCATTTATTTCTCTAGATGAATTCTCAATTGTGACCAATGTCTTTTCAACATGCATTATTTTAAAAATTTAGGGGGGGGGGGGTGTACTTTCTTTTGAGTTACTCTTTATTTCTACAACAAAAACTTACACTACTACTACATCTCAATTTATACACTAATGGATTCGAGATAAATTACTCCACTAACACCATTTAAATACTATGAATGGAAAACCAAAATGAGAATTATACTAAGGAGCAAAGGTTTATATCATATTACAATGGGCAATGAAACTGAACCTAGTACAAAAACAAAAAAAAAGAGGTACAATTATTGTGATGAAGTATATGGGTTGCTATGTCTTTCTATCTCTTGATATTCTCTCTCACTTTAAACCTACTAAATCCCCAAATGAAGTTTAGGCCACCTTGGAAAAGACTTTTGGGAAGCTAGATGTGATGAGAGGTCATGAACTTGAAAATGACCTTATCAGCCTAAATCCTGGCAACTTTGACACCCTTATAGATTTATTCACAAAGATCAAGGCCTTGAGATTGTAGTTGAAATAATGTGGAATAGATAAGAAAGATGCCCAAATTATTCTTTCTATACTCTCTAATCTAGGTATTGACTACTCAGTCTTTGTCTCTAATTTACATGCCACTAAAATTTATTTAGGCATTACATGGAAAATGCCCTCTTTAGATTATTTCATTATAGACTTAAGTAGGGATCAAGATAAGTTGATCCAGATGGGCACATTGAAGTACTCAAAACCTAAATATTTAATTATCAAGAATTGGAAAACAAAGACTTCAAACAAAGAGAAGAAGAAAGAATCAACCTCTAGTAAAAAGTCACTGAAACCTCCTCTTCCAATGAAAAAACTAAGAAAGAGAATGTTAAATTTTCCTACTATAATAAAAATTGGCATGATGAACACAAGTGTATGAAGAAGAAAATAAATCACCTAAATCATCTCCTATAGAAGAACATAGGTGTTCCTAAGTTTATCAAGAATAATTTACCAACTCGAGATTATTCCAAGGCATAGGGAAAGGGTAAAGAGAAATAAAAGGGAAAGGCTCTTGTAGCAATTGTAGATTCAACATATGTGTGGGTTATTAACTTGGGTGTTTATCACCACATGGGAACTCATTAAGTTTTCTTTCTTAGATATTTTTAGCATGTCTTCTATTAGTTTGGGTAATGATACTTCTATACAAGTTATATGGAGAGGGTATATTGAAATGGAAGGAAGAAAATTTAATAATGTTCTAAGTGTTCCTTCTCTTCAAACCAATCTCTTATCAGTGTATCAAATCACTTATATAAGTAAAGTCATAAGGGTTGATTTTTTTTATGATATTAGATTATCATCGAGGAGTTGTATAGTGATTTTACAATGTTAGTGGGTAGGACATATTACCAACCCAATCTATACACCTCACATTTTTCACTTGATTCTTATTTGAATGCATTATTGACACATTCAAATGGAATTATAAAATTATGGCATGAGTGGTTTGGCCACCTTAACTACTGATACCTTGAACAACTTATAAAAAATGACATGGTCATAGGATTGAATTAAATCTAATTTCTAAGGGAATTTATGAGGGTTACTCTCTTAGAAAGCATTCCTAAGAAAAAAATTATAAAGGTAGACCTTGGAGGACTTCACAAACATTAGAGTTAGTACACATTGATGTATCTGGGCCTTTTCTCAATTTATATTTTATATGGGATAAGTACATTCTCACTTTAATTTATAATTTATCAAGATACACATGGGTCTACTTAAATAAAAGTCTGAAGTGTTTGAAGATTTTGAGGAATTCAAGGCTCTTATTGGGAAACAATTTACGAGATCCATTTAGGTTCTTTGAACTAACAATGAAGGTGAATATGTTATCAATATATTTGAGTATTTTTTCACCACAAAGGGGATTTATTTATAATTTATAGTTACTTATAATTTTTCAAAGAATGGATTTGTATAATGCAAGAATAGACCCTTGAAAGAGATGGAAAGATGTATGATTCACTCTAAGTCCTTGACACCTCAATATTAGGATGAAGCCATTAATTGTGATTATTATATTTAGAATAGTGTTCCTAACAAAGCTTTGAAAGGAATAACTCCCTTTAAATCTTGGTATATAAATAATTTTGTAATTGAGCACTTTAGGTTTTTTAGATCCTTAACAATGGCATACATAATAAAGTAAAAACACAAATCTATGGAACCTTAGTCAAAGCATTACATCTTTATAGGTTATTTAGATGGTGTCAAGGGGTATTGCCTTGTACATCCAACCACACATGATCTATTCATAGAGATAAGTGTTAAATTTTAAGAGAGTCCCAAATAATCAACACTTGAAACTTATTCTCCTTCATTGGATTCACTTAGACTTGATGATTATTATTCTAACTCAAATCATCCATATCAGGTTTTCATGTTAGAGTCTTCTTCTTATTTTTATAATTCTAACACTAAGGGTAGTTATGGGGAATATTTTACATTCACATCTAGTCATGTTTTAGAGGATAAGGATTCATCACCTAGAGCACTCACATCCATGACCCTTTGGCCAAGGTAGACACTTTAGAGTGTATGCACTTGGGTAGTAGATCAACTAGATTATAGATGTACTTGAGTAAATTATCAAAGTGGTTCACATTATTTATTCACTTTAGTTTTGGATACACCAACATTTTGAGAGGCTTTAAGCATACTTGAGTGTGATAGTGATATGTATGAATATTATTTTTCCTTAATAAAAAATCACACATGGGATTTGATTTCACTTATTAATGGAAGGAATATAGTTTGATGTAGGTGGATAAACTAGACCAAGTTTGGTGTAGATGGGTTAGTTGATAAGTATAATTTATGATTGGTCACCAATGTTTTTTCATAGGTATCTAGTATTGACTACTAAAATACCTTTGCACTTGTTGTAAAAATTATTTTGATTTGACTCACACTAGCTATAGACACAACACATGGTTAGGATGTGCACTAGAAGGATGTGAAGAGTGCCTTTATTTTTGGAGACATTAAGGATGAGATCTACATGGAACAACCACCTAGTTTCTTTCAAAATTCATCCTTTGTTTGTAGAAATAGTAAATCTATCTATGGCCTCAAATTGGCCCATTAGGATTGGTGAACTAAGATGTATTCCTTCCTCCTTTAAGTTTAATGAGGTTTAATTCAAATACCAATGTATACTTATTATGGTAATATGATTTTTTATTGATACTATACCTTCATGTTCATGATATTTTTACCTCCAAGAGTTCCTAATCATTTATTGCAGTGGTGAAGATAACTCTATAGGATATATTGACATGACATACTAGAGTATTTTGTAATGCTTCCTTGCATTGAGAATTCAAAGTCTAATTCATGGATTTCACTTTCATATCCCAATAACACTCTCAATATTTTATCTTAGTTTCACATGGTTGATTGTAAGCAATCTCCAACTCCCTTTCTATTAGGAGTCAAGATTGAGGTTGATAATTATACACCTTTTATCGATGCCACTCAATATTGACAACTTGTTGATATACTCATTTATCTAACTCATTCAAAGGTCAATATCTCATATTTAATAATAATTATTTCATAATTAATGTAGGATCCCCATGATCTACATTGGAAAGTAGCCAAATGGATACTCCATTACATTTAGGGCTCTTATAAGTTAAAGATTCAGTACATATTTGGCATAGAGGTTGAATTGGTTAGTTTTTTATATTAAGATTGGGATGATGATACTTAGAATCACAATTACACTTCAAGTTAAATTTTTCTTTGGGTTCTAGTCTTATCATTTGGTCTAGTAAGAATAAAAATGTTATTTCTATATCATCCATATAGGTAGAGTATAGGGAAGTCATTAACATAACTACTAAGGCTATTTGGTTTTAGGGGATTCTATCCAAGTTTGGTGTTCCTTTCAAGCATCCCAACATCATCTATTATGATATCTAGAGTACTATATAGATATGCAAGAATATAGTTTAGCACTGGTAGAACAAACACATTGAGATTCACATGGATTTTATCTATGAGCTTATTCATGGTCAGATCATCAACTTGAGATTTACCATTCTTTAGAGTAGGTTGCACATATATTTATCAAACCCTTCACTGAGAGCAATTTTATTCATCTACAAGCTATTATTAGGGTGAGGTCTACATCAATAATAAATATATCTTTTTTTTTGGGGGGGGGGGGGATTTGAACATCTTCACTTATTCTATGTCTCTCTTTTGGTGGGGAGTTTTTCCTACGTGTTTTATCCTTTTCTCTAATTTATGAGAGATTGCTTTGTGCATGGGTACCTGATCAAGTCTAGTTATTAGGACCCATTTATTTTTCACATTATCCACCTTAATTTTGCTTATGGGGGTGTTAGAGTAAGGGTTTTATTTTTTTCCATATTTATTTATTATGGGATTTTTTTTAATCTCACTTGGACTTTTCCTACTTTCATGGAGAAGCTTTCTTATGTGTGTAGGTTGATTGAGAGACTAGGAAGTAACTCCCTTGATTGGATATTCTGAATAAGGGATTTACTCATGTATTCTTAGGCCTATTGACCACCTTTAGTGGAGGATTTATTTGATTACTCTCTTATATGTAATCATCTCATTTGAGATATTTGAACTTAATGGAATGTTGGGTTTTGATCCACTTATTTTTTATCTCTTTTAATATTATCTTTGAGTGATTTTATTTTGATTAAATAACATTGAAGTTTTCATAATCTTCATCTCATGTGATTTTGACCTTTGTATTCATATTATCTATAATTGGAGACACATTTGATACATTTCCCTCTTTTATTGAGTTTATTTTTAAGTCCTGCCCATATTAGATTAGATTAATCATCAGTCAACCCATCTTAAGTAAATTTATATCCATCCATATCTTATGTATCCATGGTAAACAAATTGTTTCATTTTCCACTCTTCCACCAATAGGTTGTTTACAAAACTGAATACCCAACAACTCATGCCTTTAAGTGAATTTCATTCATAGATCTTGAAATTTTATAGGCTATGTCATAAAGGTTTTTTGGGGTGTTCATAAAACCCACATCAATAATAACTTAATCTAGTGTTAAAAGGAGGGCCTTAAACCTCTGATTATAATTTATTTGAAAATAATCACTTTAGTTTCATTGGAAGCACTCAAAAGTTTAACAACTCAAACACTAATTTATTATTCCCAAATGTTTAAATCCATAGAAAATTTAGGTCTAAAAAATGAGATAGGAGTGAAGATTAGGTTCAATCATTTTCTCTAGGTAAACAACCCCATATTCCATTATTCCCAGGCCCTACCCCAAGCTCTAACTCCAACCTAGCTAACTAGATCTACCATCAATGTTGGTGAGACTATCCATGATCTTCCTAGAAACATTAAGAAATATCTTCATTCCTTTTCTCTCTTAGGAGTAAGGACTGTTGAAGAAAATACCAAGGCCTTTAAAACTACTTTAGGGATATTAAATGTAACCCATAAAGACATGGCATGTAGAATATTTTCATTTACATTGTAATATAAATATTATGATTGGTTTATTCATGTCCCAAAAGGTTCAGTCACCTCTTAGGAAGAATTTCAAAACACCTCTTTGGCATAGTTTGTATAAGTCACTAGTGAAAGTGTTATTTATCAACACCTTAAAATCATGAGAAAAAATATAAATGAGCGAATTTGAGTCTTCAATGCTAGATTCTATAATTTGTATAATATACTTGAGAATACCTACAAACCCAATGAGGTATTAACCCTTAAGATGTACAAGAATTCCTTGGACCCTATGACAATTGTCTTTGAACATATAGTTGTCAGTATAGATTCACTACTTTTAGATTATTTGAAGTTATCAAAACTGATAAATAATTAAACCTTGAACTAAAATCATTGACCCCACTCAATCCTGGTCCTATATTTATGACTTTCAATCCAATCATAAATGTAAATGAGAAAATAGTATCCAAAAATATAATAATGTGTATAACCAGTTACATTTGATCCATACTTCCCCAACCAACATCTTGGATTTCTAAATAATTATATGCTTGTGTATAACCAAAAAAACCTAAATTAATCTTTGATACTAGTCAACATAGCTTACTACATAGAATTCTAATTCTAATTCCATAAAAAATAGAATTAGAATCAATCTAGAGGATGGTGCATAGATTAATAAATGAGTTTCTGAACACGTAAAAATGCATTAGTAACATTAGAGGATAGAATACCAATCATAGATTTAGATTTCAAAGGAATAATAAACCTTTCAATAGCTATGGGAATAATACATGAAAAAAACCACCTAATAAGATGTTAGAGATCAACATCATGGAATTAAATCTTCCAAATTTGTTTTGAGTTCATACCACTACACAACATGGTGAGCTAAACTACATCAAATTTTGCATAGCCTTTGAGATGTTTTAGAAGGATATGAACAAGTAGGAATGTTCTACGCATCAAACATAACTATCTTAAAATCATAATCTAGGGAATTAAAATATATAAATGGTCATCATGACCTATGATATCCCATTTCTAATAGAGGATGAGAATAAACTAGAGGATAATATAGACAAGATCCATGCATTTCATCAGTTCCAAAGGAACAATTTCAATCTGAGGAGTAAGCAACCTATTAATACCTCAACACTCTGAATAATTTTATTACTAATCATACATATTATTAAACCAACAATAATCCACCTCATTTGAGGAGGGATGAGATTTTGAAGAGTACATAATCATAAAGCAAACCTAGGTAAAACATTGTTGAGGACATGAAGAAGATCAAGGCCAATATCACCCTACATGAACTAGCTCAAATCACTAAATAGAGGGAGTTATTGCTCAAATATATAACTTAGATATCCTATACATCTAAAAATTCTAAAGTTATGAATGCAAACATGATGGTATTTAAAGATAAACTTAAATTACCACCATTTTTGCTAATTGTCTGAATGTTTAGAAAGAACATGCATAACTATTTGGTTAACTCATGTGCCTCAAATAATGTGATGTAAATAGATATGGGTAAGAAGTTGGGTTTGACTCTAGATAAGCCAAAGGGGGTGTTATTATAATTAGATAAATATTTTGACATCTATTTGACATCTAGGCCATATGTACAACAATATATAGATATTTTGTCGTTAACATTCTATAATCTTGTGTATTATTTATAATTTGATATTGGTCCAAGACACTAAAAAAGTACATGGCCACCAAATTTTCACACATGTGGTTTCCATATAAAGGAGTATCCAATCATATTTAGATGGATAAATAACCAAAGATGAAGTACTTAATTATTGGGTACAACACAAAGAATGAGAAGGTCAACTTCACATCTCCACATGTGGGCATATACACATTCACTAACAAGAAAGATCTTCATGAACAATAATTTAAAGGTATTTATTATTTATGGACTCCCCATTTAGATGTAACTAGATCAAAACAAGGTTCTAGTGTTGGTGTAGCCCTAATGGACCCAAATGGTAAGTAGTAGTTGAATACCTATAGGTTATAATTTACTTGTACCAAAAATAGAGTTGAGTATGAAACTCTAATTCTTGGTATATGTTTTACACTAAAGCACAATATAAAATAGCTATATATCTTTGGTGAATATGAGTTGGTTGTTAACTAGATCAAAAATAAGAATCAAGGTAATCTTACCTACCTAAAGAAGTATAAACATCGAATATGGGACCTAATTGATTCCTTTAAAGGATTCAACATTAGATCTATCGTAAGATAAAAAAATTAAATGGTAGAATAAATTGTAGATTTAGCTACCAATATGGCACCACTCCAAGAACTCAGATGCAAATATTCTCTTTAGATCTACTTCCTTGTTCCTCTATTCTAGATAACAAGGAGAATTTCTAGGTATTTAAGGATGATCAATAGATTTTACAATTCATAAGCAGTTTTGGGACCTTCAAACCTCATTTTATAGATGATAAATATATGTATCCCATGCATATTGAATACCTTGGAGAAGATGGTGTCCTATAACTAAAGGAAAATTGCATCCCTCTAAGAATGGATTCTTTAGAATGGGTTTTTTATGTAGAAAATGTGGATCATAAATCCACATTGATAATTTTGGAGCAGTTCAATTTGGAGCTTCAGATTCACTTGGTAGTTAGCAATTTTTTAAAACCCCTTGGTAGTTTCCCCTTTTCACACCCTTTCTTTGTTTAGGACTCTTTTCTCAAATTTTGATAAGTGATAACCTCCTTCCACTTCCTCCACATGGTAGTCTAACACTCATCCAAATTTGAAGACCTTCATTCTCCTCAAGAGGAGAATCATATTAACACATGGTGGCCCCATGATTAGTAAATTTTTTTCATTTGGGTTAGGCCTTAAAATAACACCATTTATTGGAAAGACTCGGGGGGCCACATAGTAGTTAATATAATATTCAAACATGGCTTCACCACATCACATCCTTGTGATAATTTTTGTGAGTGAATGCCTAGCTTTCTCAAGATAAGTGCCAACTTAACACATGGTGATCCCTCACTCAATCATGTCAGTAAATACCTCAACTAATTTGAATAAGTGTTATCTTGATGTGTGTCATCTCCATGCTTATTTTAAGAGTATGTTAGTTTGTCATAGATTGAAAGAACATCATTGGATGCAAATGTGGGTCCCTCCTTTTGAGCAATCTTTTGAAACACTTTAAGATTTGCCTAAAGTGTGATATTTTAAGTTTGGAGAGGACCACGAATACTAAAGATTCTATAAGTGAATAGCTCTAGGAGTAGACATGTAGTGCCACCTTACTTCTCCAAATCATAGTGGCCATAAAAAGAAGATATAGTTGTAACATATCCAAGATCTAGGGGGTAATTGTACTCTTGAGTTCTAGATCATTTTTAGTTATAAAAAAATCATGATGTAAGTGGTGGAATCTCCATATCTCATCTATTTAAGAAATCACTTCACCTATATACTCAATTTTCTTCCCCTCTAGAAGTTTTGGTGATTATTTTTTTTTTGCATCCTCATTTTGTATGAATAACCATTGTAATAGACTAGATATAGTAGCAGTGAGAGTTTTCATTCTGTAACCTTAGCAGGTGCACCTCATGAATGTTAGTGGATTCTTTGTATGTGATTGTTGTGGCCTTCTATATTTACTTCCCTATCCACAATGAAGAGGATGTGATGTTATGTGTTATATAGGGTTAAAATTATCTCTATTTACTATCTCTTTTCTTTTACTTCCATAGTGTAGATCTTTGCTTACATTATAGATCTTAATTCATGATTTCAAGTTCCTTTATGATCTGTGGTGTTTAAATGCTTTGTGCTATTTTATGCAAGTTTATGTTAATATCCAAAATCTTCTAATGCATCACCTTAGATTAGAATTTCTTTCATGTTGTTTACTATTTTTCCTTATACCCAATTTTACCTGCTAAATTGAGTGAAGAGCCAGCTTCTAAAATCTTAGAAGTCACTTTACATATCACATTTGGTCCCACATATATAAATATTCCCATATATTATTGTCTAATTTGAATTGAATGCTTTAGGTGTCAATAGTTAAATGTTTTTTTGCATGCCTAGTGGGACCAATCTACTATTTTACTAGATTAGAAGCTTGATTTTATGAGTTATAAGCCCATAACAAGGTCACATACTATGAATAATCCAAATATGCTAATACCACCTTTGGGAGTTTATACTCACCAAAGTCTCTAAGGCATAATGCTGCACAATAACAATAATGACCACATCAACAACAAAAAATGGTGCATCCTGCACCAAGTAATTTTATGTCATGGGATAGTGGTACCCCTTGAATCCCACCAACACCCCTAATCCAATAGAACACCATACCTTTAAATAATTTGAAGGAACTCCCCAAGTTATTTAGGGAATATTTCAAGATGGAAATCAAACACTTCCAAGATGTGGTGAATGTGTACACCATCTATTATGTCAACACTCAATATGTAGCCTTTTGGTTACTAGTGGCATCTTTTAAAGGATGGGCTCTTGATTGGTACATATCTCTACCATCCAACTCTATTACCACTTAGGATGAACTAAGTGATAGATTATTTAATATATTTAATAAAAAATTGGACCAATCTTCCCTCTTGTAGCAACTAATAGCCATTAAAAGGGGGCCATAAAAAGACATAATTGATTTTAACACTAGATTCAAAAAAACTTGGTAAAGAATTCCATTGGCAAGTTATCCACTTTTGAGCATGGACATTATCTTTTATTTGAAGGCCCTCAATTTATATATTATGGTTATGGTCTTTTTGCTTGGAGACTTAATGATACTATATGCATATGACAATATGGTGAGGGTAGATAACAACCTGATCGTTGTAGGTTGACTTCCTCCATGACAATCAATGTTGATGTTCCCTAATATATCATTTCATTTACAAGAAGAAATGTTGAGCACTTTGGGATACCCACCTCCTTCCATGTATGTATACCCATTGTCTCAACTGAGTACATCTACCACATCTTTGATGGATACTGAGATTAATGATATGAAGAGTATTATGAGGAAATTCTCTAATGAGATCATAAATCTCAAATGGTAATAAGTTGCTCCTCCAAATCCCTCTTACAATAACTACAAAGAGAGAAGACCCCTATACCAATAGAACCAATACTAAGAGAGAAAAAGGTTAAACTACCAAGGGTTGAATAACTAAGCACTAAATCATCAAGTGTTGAACCATAAGACATAGCCTATCAATCAAATGGTTATGGTGCAAGATCCATTGTACATAGTATCATTGAACATGAATAGAGAACTAATGGTTGGCTAGAATAGCTTGACCAATGAATCTAACTCATGGTGTTTCCCTTATAATGAACCTCATGGGACCTAAAATTATTCATGAGACAACTTACAATATAAGATCTATGAATGGATATAGAAATGAAATGTTCTAGATTTAGCTTATATGTACTAGTCCTCAAGAGCTAAAAATGTTGTCCTGATGGCATAAATGTAAGGTATGTCCCTAGAGCAAGAGCAATAAATAGTTTTAGAACACATGATATTATCATGGGTAGAAGATGAATATGTGGTCTTTGAAAGTGAAGTTCTTATGTATAAACCCCTACAAGTGCAATTCAATTACCACACATGATCAAAGAAAAGACTAGCTAAGAGCCTTGAAGCCCCCATAAGTCCCAAATTAACCTTAGAAAAGGTTTTGACACATTAGCCTCCACCCATGGTCTATCAAATTCATGGTGAGGTAGTAAAGAAAAAACCAAAAGACCCTAAGGTCCCACCCCCAAAGTCATAAAGTGTGGTGGAAAAGCTAAAAAAGGCATTGGCCAACATTTCCCTCTGGGATGTCTTATCCATCCTTGAATAGAGGACCTTACTGAAGGAAACCTTAGAAGGTAAGGAGGATCTTGTGAAAAATATATCACCTATAGAGCATGTAAAGGAAAAAGGGAAGGGAACCAACATAAGCATATAGCCTCAAGCACCCTATGCATTCATCAATACCAAGAAAAGGGTAAGAAAATTGGATCCTTCCCCATTATATCTAAATTTGATTATCGGTAAGAAACTATTCCAAAAATCCATGATCAACTTAGGTGCAAGCACAAAGGTGATGCCCAAACAAATAGTTGATGCACTATAATTAAATTATGATCATTTAAATAAAGGGGTAATGAAACTAGATATAAAAAGTTTGAAACCTTAGGAATCATCCATGCACTTCCTCTCAAATTGTACTCTTACCCAAACATCACAATACCACAAGATATTGTGGTGGTAGACATTTCACCTATTTAAAGCTATGTCTATCAAGATATTTCACCTTTAATATTGGTATATATCTATCATTAGACTAGTCCCATCTGATCCTAAGGACCAAGTATGGTTCAAAATTGAAGGTGTTATCTAAGCCCTTCCATCCAAAGCACATAGTAAATGAAGTAATGTAAAATTTTGAGGCAACACACACATCTTTCTCAAGGATGGAACCACACCATGTAAAGATTATTGAGGAAGAAAATGTGGAAGATAATAGAAGCCCCAAAGTCCCTCATCAATGATTTGATTAATAATGACCTATTTTCAAACTTTGATACCACTAGTCTTGGGACCTATGTCATCCAATAAAAATACCAGGTCATTCTTGAGGTCATAATGAACCAAGAAGACTAGAGTAAGGAGGTGAAAGATGAGTCTAAATTCTGGACCTTGCATTTCCATGGTGTAAAATGAAAGATTATCTCTAGTGATAGTATCCAACTAACATCTCCCTCTAGGGAAGATATGATTAGATCATTTAATTTTTAGTTTTCTTATAAAAATAACAAATAAAAATATGACGATTTAGTCCATGGTCTTATCTTCAATTAATGAATGGGTGTCAAGCATTTAAAGGTGTTCAGTAACTCTAAACTAGTTTTAAGATAGGTAATAGGGGTGGCCATAACAAATAGCATGCATATGAGGTCTTACCATCACCACATATGGGATTTAATTAAATCCTTCAAGGCCTTCAACATTCAAATCATCCTGAGGGTCATAAATGAAAAAGCCAATAGAATGACAATAATGTGTTCTTAATTTGACCCAGTCATAGACCTATTCATTAATGAATAGGTAGTGTGGGTCATCATCAAGCCTACCATCCTAAATAATAACCAAAATTGTTAGGTGTCTAAGAGTGATGATTAGATTTCAATGTTCCTCCAACAATCCTATGAATTTGTAGAGAAACCATAGTTAAAGATTAAGGAGGCATATGGGGACCAAATCATGAATCTAAAGACAAAAACTACCAAAGGGCCTCATCACCCTAGAAAACATCTTTGAATCTGATGATGCAAGGAATGACAAGTGCAAAGTTTCTACATATAGGGGTGATCACTACAAACTCAATGTTGGAGGCAGAAGAAAATAAAAAGTCAAAAAATAAGTTCCTCAAAGGGGTAAGGAGAATTTGGTTTCTTTTTATGACAAATACAAGGGTGTTATCACTTGGACCTATGATGTCTTGAAAAAATATGACCAAGAGGTCATTTAACATAATATAAACTTGGTAGAAGGATCCAAACCAGTTTGGTAGAATCAATGGTTGGTGAACCCAAAGATCAAATCTCTGATGGCCCAAGAGCTCAAGAAACTAATTGATTTAAGGATTTTATATCTAATCAAGCATTTGACTTGGTTATCTAACTTGGTCCCTTTGCAGAAGAAAAGTGGAGAAATTTGATTATGTGTAGATTTTTGAGATCTAAACAAGGTATCTTGAAAGTATCATTACCCTCTCCCTTCTATGTAGTATATCCTTCAGATGGTAGTAGGAACAAATATGTTTTCTCTTCTAGATGGATTCTCTAGATACAATCAAGTGTGGGTAAAGGAGGATGATCAACACAAAACCACCTTCATTGTGAAGTGGGGAACTTTCACATATGCAGAGATGCCTTTTGGCCTCTCCAATATTTAGGTAACATTCTAATGAGTGATGGACATGGATTTTAAAGGTCTGATAAATAAGATTATCCTAATTAACCTAGATGACCTCAACATATTTTAAAAAGGGAGGAGGACCACTTTGACCATTTGGAGAAGGTCTTCCAAAGGTGATAGGAATTCAAGGTGTCCTTAAACCTCAAAAATGCATATTTAGAGTCCCTTAGGGTAAGCTACATGTATACGTAGTATCCAAGGATGGGATCACTATTGATCTATAGAGGATAAAATCCATAAGATACTTGGCCTTTCTAGTAAATGAAAAGGGAGTCAATTGTTTCCTCAATAAGATCAATTTTATTAGCAGATTCATATCAGACTTCACAGGGGTTAGTCATATCAATCACATTAATGTTGAGGAAGGACTGAGCCTTCAAATGGATTATTAAAGGGAGAGAATCATTTGAAGAAATAAAAATCACAATATCTACTATACCTATACTTGTTAACCTTATCATTCCCAAAGATTTCATTATGTATGTATATAGAAGTGAGCATAGCCTTATGACTGTGCTAACTCAAAAGGAAGAGGAGGGTAGAGAAGAACACTTGATCACATTCTATTCTAGAATATTACATGGGTATGAAGTTAAATAATTTTTAAAAAAAATTAAAGCCTTATCCATCATCAAGGGCCTTAAGAAGTTTAGGCACCTTGTGGTGGGAAATAAGATAATGGTGTACATTATGCATTCTAGTGTTTGTGAGTATATCATGGAAGGAGAAATTATAAATAAGAGGGGCAACTAGATCACCAAGATCCTATAATATGACATAGAATTCAAGACAACCAAGGTAATTAGAGGAAAGTGAATCTATGAGTACTTAGCCCAATGAACATATCTCCTGAGAAAAGATAAAAACATGCTAGAAGTAGCCTTAGTGAACTAGTTCAAAGCTGAAGAATCTTGGGTGACTAACCAAGTCCACTTCATGAAATTTAGTAGGTATCTTAGTTGTATACCTACACATAAAATATGTTTTTATAGATTATAAGGGTCTAGCTATAAACTAGTCCAATGAATCCTATTCAAGGGGAATTTTGATGGGGACCTCCTCAGGTGCATTGACAAGACCTAAGAAAAAATAATTCTAAAAGACATTCATTTCTCCCCTAAGTGGCCATTTCTTGGCCAATAATAACATGACCAAGATCATGTGGGTGTGTTACTACTAGTTTACCATGGTCATAGACTATCATCAAGCAATAAAAAGATGCTAAAAATGCTAATTTTTTGTTGAGAAGAGGAAAAACTTTACCATGCCTCTCAATCTGATTATCATCAATGAAACCTTTGCATAGTGTGGATTAGACTTAATTAGAATGATCGACCCAATCTATAGTGTGGGTCACAAGTGGATATTAATGGCCATCAATTACTTCACCAAGTGGTTCAAGGTAATCTTGCTAAAAAATGCAATCATGAATGTGATTTTCAACTTATATGAAGATCTCATGGCTAGATTTGGCTTGCCAAAAATGATCATTTTGGATAACATAAAAGCATTCCTCAGATATAAAATATCTAAATTTGTGCTCTAGAATGGTGTTTTATTTAAGAATTCATCTAATTACTACCCATAGGGGAATGGGTTGGTAAAATTTATAAATAAGAAATTAATCTGCCTGATCACAAGAATGGGTAATGACAACCAAAGGGACTATTACTTGAACATGAGAACAACTCTATGTGTGGATCTCATCACCCCTAAGTATATCCTAAAAACTTCTTGATATGAATTTATATATGAAAATAAAATGGTGATGTCAGTGTTTTCAAAAATCCTCATGTATATCTCTTTAAGGCTATCAAGATTGAAGAGAATAGAGCAATGAAGGTTTGGCTTACTAAAGTTACTCAAACTATAGGAAATAAGGGATCTTGTAGGTGATGCAAAGATCATCTAATAAAAAGAAGTGAAGTGATGGTTCAATAAAAAGTTTTTGAACCTAAGATTCAAACTTGGGGACCTAGTCCTTAAATATGATCAGTGGGTTACAAGATTGGGATAACATGCAAAATTTGATTCTCTATGGAAAGGATCTTTTTGCATCATCAATGATAGGTAGGGAAATGATTTAAAACTAGAATATTTAGAGGTAAATTCCTTAGAGATCCCCATTAATAGGATTGATTTAAAGCATTTTAATTGACCTCTTATCATCCCTTATACATAATTAGATAGTTTCCTTTCCTATTTGTTGTGTTTCCTTTGCTCATTGTTGCTTCCCTTGTTTTTTTAATTTATTTTTGTTATTTCCTTTTGAAATAAGTTTCATTGGCACAAGTGGCTAATTGGATCACCACACATACTCTCCTCAATCTCTCCACACTTTCAAAACATTCTCTGAAAGATGGTTATCTACCCAATTATTCTATCATTAATGTTATATGATTTGTTATTCATTATTCCCTATAATGATCACTTTAAATATCTTTAGAGTAACCATTCGATCATGCATGCCACTCTTACCATTTATGAGGGCACTCATTTTGTAATTTTCCATAATGAAACACCTAGTTGCACTAATGCATAAATACACCATTTGTTATTTGAATAAAAGTACTTGACACTTTGTGATTCTAAAAAGAGCATCGAGTAGTTAAAATAAGAAAAAAAGAGGAAGCTCAAGAATTGAAAGGAGTGACAAGGAATTGTTGACCTAGATTTTCTAGAAGAAATGGAGAGAGATATTTGGAATCAATCTTTGTCTACCTAGACTATGAAAACTTATATATCCTCTTTAGGAAGTGGGAATCATCCTTCAAAATAGAGAACCCATGGTTTGAGTAGTGAAGGAAACCCTCCTCCCACATACACCATGAATAAGTCCTACACTTCAACCCCTACCCAAATAAAAATGAAGGTACCAAATACCATGAAATATTCAATCCAAATTTAGCCCATAATCCCAAGAATCTAAGGGAAGGTGCTTATGCCCAAAATATTGACAAGACAAATAGAAATAAGTATAACTCCTTGGGGTGAAAAACATGGTATTTTATATTAACACAACACATGGTGCCTTATGTGCACCCTTGCCTTGATATCATTTCCCTCTATGCCAAAAAATATGATGTCAAAATTGGCACAATCATAGGTGATGCCCATCAAAGGTTTAATATTGGTACAGATAACATCCTAGTGATGATCTGACTCTAACATGATCCTAATTCTATCATCTATAACATCAAAATCCTCCAAAGCATTTGGGATTACCAAGTGAAGGATAAGTCATGCTTCCTCAGGTCTCTTCTCAATGAAAATGTCATAGAGATGCCTTCCATCTCCCTACACCTATTATCTTTCCCTACATAGCATGTGAAATAGACTCTATCCATGTTGGAATTCATCTTTATCATGGATATTGATACCAACATCAAGGAGTTTTAACTGGGCATGATCTTGCTCATGACTATGGTAGAGAAGGTAGAAGGATTTAGGATGGAATTTATCGAAGCCATTGCCTTAACTATGAGAATTGACCTACAAAATTTATCAGTGATGGGTACTTTTTATTATCCATCTTACCTTATGCACCTGATTCTATACCAATACTCCAAATTCTTCTCCAAACACCTATAATTAAACATCATGGATATGGATGTTTTCCCCAATATAGTAGCCTTGATTACCATATGAACCCCCATCTTATTGATCATCAAAGACTACTATGAGTTCTCAGATTGGTTTATGGCTTTAGTTCTTGTAGATATCAATGGGAAAGATGTCATTCTATAGATGATAGATGAGCAATAAGCATGGCTTGTGAGAAATAAGGTATTAGTCAATTGGTTCTAGGGGGACCATTTTTCATTCATCCAAGTGTATGGGTTTGTAGGAGAGCCCTTTCAACTCCTCTATATGCTAATGAATAGGACCTTAACCCTCAAGTTGGTTTAATAAATTGATATAGTAGACTTCATCTATGGGGAAAATAAGAATAAAAAGGGGGTAAATGACATTGTTTTTCAAGAGGCAACATCACAATGCAAAAAAGCTACCAAAGACATCTCCTCATGGCCAAGTTGGTAGAGTTAGGCCCTAACCTAATAGATGACCAATGGGATTGTGACCCAACTAGGCATATAGTAGATTTGAAGATTACTAGTATACTTGGGCACTAGGATTGATCCTACTTAGAGTAGAGGAAGTCACCTACAGAGGACCTCCCTCAAAATTATGTGGACCTAGACTAGATTTTGAAAGACATCCCCAAACCATGGGAGTATTTATATGATAAAGTCCAAGATTTTGACCCTACCTAGAAGTTATTAAAAGGGATGAAGTAGTAGTTGAATGACTTAGGTTGGAGCGAAGAGAAGAAAGTTGCCTTCTTAAAGTATAGATACAAGATCAATAAACCACATGTTAGTTTGTATGAGAACACCCCAAATGAGAATTTTGAGATAATGTGGGATGATTCCCATCCAAAATATGGGGAATCAAAGGAATAATCCACACCTAATATTAAGGTAGAAGGTGAAGATGAAGAATAATATACCCTCAAAGAAGAGGTAGACGACACCACTCTAGAAAAAAAAGCAATATATGTAGAAATCACGGTGGTCCAGACCCCTCTAACATGGCCACTACTCATGTTCCCATATATTACGACCCTATAAAAACAACAAGTGCACTTTGGTCACCTCATAACTGGGTCATCTTAGCTTAATTATATTGAGGTCCCTATTTTTATCCCACCAATGTCTCTTCCACAAAAGCAAATCCAATTTATAAATCCTCTTCTTTCTACCTCTACCTCTTTCATTACTTCCCCTTCTCCCCCTATAGCTCCAATGCAAGTTTTAGCATTAGTTACCACCCAATAAAGTGATCTATCTCCTCTCATCACTTGTTCAGAAACCTTGATGTTCCCACTATAGGTTGTAATAATTTTCACTACCCAAACTGACACTACCTTGGCTCCACTTTTCTCTTCATCTACCTATCCCATTTTTGTGGATGACCCCTTCTCTTTTTCCATTCCCATCTCCTCTCACATGCCACTCTTCACACCCCCACCTTCATCATCCATCTCATCCTCACTCATTTCACATTTACCATTCTCTTTGCTCCATGGGCTCCCACCTTTTCCCTCTTTATCCCTCACTATTCATTATCTCTCTTTTGTAGGAGCAAGGTTCACTACTTCAAAAAAATAGTTAGCTATCCCATTCATGCTACCATAAGGAATCCCATTTGTATGAGAAATCATTCAAGCACTAAATCAATATCAATAATAGGTGGATGTAACAAGGGCATCCCAATCAACCCAAATAGAAAATAAAAGGGGGAAATGGGCCAAGGATGATGCTCAACCCTAAATACAGTAATTTTATGACCCTAGACAATAATCCCTCTATTTCACTCATCTAACCTCCTAGGTAGTAAATATTGAAGAAGAAATGCAACTAGGGTAATACACCATCTAAGCCATTAGGCTTAACCTTAGTCAAGCTTGGCCCACTAATAGGGTGAAGCTTATGGAGGAAACACAGAAGTTCATGACTATAGGCTACATCAGAATAACTTATCAATTAGAGAAAACCAAGAAGGAACTTACCAAAGTCAAGGCCATGACTAACTGCCTCAATGCTGAGGATAAAGCCAAGGCCATCGACCTCAACTAGGCAAGGACCAACATCTAAGGCCACATCATAATGGAAAGATTCTAAGTTGAAGCTAACAAGTGAATGACCATCAAAACCAAACTATAAGAAATGGAGATAGAGTTGGTTGTAATTTATATGAAGCTCTTTGATATAAATTAGGCTCTCTAACTACTACAGAATGTGATGTATAAAGACTGTTTGGCCAAGTACTAAGAGAATTAAAAACTAAATAATGACCTCATTAATCACTCATAGGTCACAAAAATCCTTACCCTAATCTATTAATTATACAAATCCTATGAAGAAAGGATCAAGGTCATAATAATAAGCCTGAAGATAATGATTGCTTTCATTATATATGCATAAAAGATAATCACCTAAGTGAGCTCATATGTGGATCAAGTAATCACCTTTGTCACCTCCAAGGTCATAGACTCACAAAACCTTGTTCAAAATCTTTACAGTACTTCTAAGCAGCAAGGGTGGTTGATCAAAGGTAGTTAGTAGCGAAAGTAAATGAGTTCGTAGGTTGAAATAAGATAGTGAACAAAGGCAAGGAATTCCTCAATGCCTTGGAGTAAGTGGTCTAAGAAAGGAATGGATGCATAGAGTAATTAGTATAATTAGGACTCCCATCTCCTTTCTTGGTTGACAATATCATCCTCCTTGAGGATTAGATCAAGGCACTACTCAAGCATAAGCAAAATGACCAAACCATCTTCATGGCTCTTAATCAAGCACTCGATGCCTCTAAAGTGGAGAATATTTTACACCCACTCACTTAGTTGGAGTTATAAATGATGGTGGTGGTCAAAGGCTTGGGGAATATATCCTTTGAGGAGATAATTTATTTGGATAGAGTCTTTAAGGCTCTCAATAAAAAGTCCTAGTTAAAGCAAGAAGAAAGGGTGCCCTTGTAGGTGGCCCTTCAAAAGTTGTAGGTATCTATCCTCTTCTCATTTTTATGAATTTTGATTCAACTGGTCTAAGCATCATAAGTTTTAGGTTCTTCCATCCACATGTGGAGTCCCTTGTGAGTCACTAGGAACTATGGATCATAAATCCACATTGATTATTTTGGAGCACTTTGATTTACAGCTTTGAATTCACTTGATAGTTAATAATTCCTCAGTACCCCTTGATAGTTTCCCCTTTCTACCCTTTTATTTTTCACACCCCTTTTCCAAACTTTATTAAGTTATGACCTCATTTTTATTCCTCCATGTGGCATCCTAATGCTCATCCAGGTTCAGGGGACCTTCATTCTCCTCAATAGGAATGTTAGATTGACACATGGTGGCCACTCACTCCTCATTTTTTCATTTAGGTTAGGAATCAAAACAAAACCATTAGTTTTTAGGACAATGGGGGTCCCCCATGGAGAAATTAATACAATATTCAAATGTGGCTTCACCACATGACATCCTTGCACTCATTTTGGAAAGTGAATGTCTATCTTTCTCAATATAAGTGCCAGATTGACATGTGGTGCTCCCTCACTTAATTATGTCAATAAAACCATCAATCCCTCCATAGAAGAATCGAATTAATGCATGTAATATTAATGCTTATCCTAGGATGATGTCAATGTTTTAGAGATTAAAATAACATCATTAGATGAAGATGTGGGTCCCTCCTTTTGAGAAATATTTTAAAACACTTTATGTTTTGCGTAAAGTGTGATATTTTAATTTTGGAGGGGATGAAAGATACTAAATATGGTATAAGAGGAAAAATCAAAGATTATACATACAACACCACCTTGCTTATCCAAAATGTAGTGGCCATAACAGAAAGAGATAGTTATAACATATCTAAGATCTGGGGTGTAATTGTAGTCATGAGTTTCATATCATTTTTAGTTGCAACAATGTCATGGGTATGAGTGGTGGAATCTCCAGATGTCATCTCTTCAATAAATCACTTCACTTATATATTTAAGGTTCTTCCACTCTATAATGGGTTGGTGATTATTTTTTTTGCATCCTCATTTCTATTAACAACCATTTTAATAGACTAGATATAGTAGTAGTGAGAGTTTTAATTCTACAACCTTAGTAGGCAAGCCTCATGAATGTTAGTGGATGCTTTGTATGTGCCTTTTTTTTCCTTATATATTAATTTACCTATCCATAATGAAGAAGACATGATATTATGTGTTATTTGGGGTTAAAACTATCACTATTTGCTATCTCTTTTCTTCTACTTTCATATTGTAGATCTTTGCTTATACTATAGATATTAATTCATGATTTTAAGATCCTTTATGATTTGTGGTGTTTAGAGGTTTGTGTTATTTTATGAAATTTTATGTTAATATCCCAAATCTTTCAGTGTATCACCTTAGATTAGATTTACATGCATGTTGTTTACTAATTTTTATTCAATCCCTTTTCACCCCCAAAATTGAATGAAGAGCCAACTTATAAAATATTAGAGGTTGATTTACAAACTACATTTGGTCTCACATTTGTAAAGCTTCCCATATATTGTTGTCTAACTTGAAGTGAAAGCTTTAGGCATCAAAAAATACACAATCTCAAAACTAGAGGTAGTCTAAATCAACTAAGTTTGATTTCATCAAAGAGAATCTAGGCACTGACCAACACCCTCATTATCTGAATATTGGATTGATATGCATTAGAAGTGAGGAACAAAAATTGAAGAATTTGATGACATAGTACAAAGATGTGATCACATAGATATATAAGGACATGAATATTTTTGACCTTAGAGTCATTACTCATACCATTCCATTGAAACTAGAGTAGAATCCTTTTAGGTATAGACAAAGGCCATTTAATCCAATTCCAAAACCTCTCATTTAAATAGAGGTATTTAAACTACTAGATGTTAGGATTGTATTTCCAATTAGACATTCATCTTGTGTAGAGAATATAGTACTAGTTAAGAAGAGGAGAAATGAAATTAAACTTTTCATGGAATTTAATAACTTGAACACAACATAAAAAAATAAAATTACCCCTACCTTCATTGGATGAGGTTAGTAAAATGGTAAATGGGTCTAAGATGTCATCTTTTTTGGATGGATTCTTAGTTTACAATCAAGTGCCAGTAGAAGCAGAAGATTAGATGAATACTACCTTTACCATGAAGTGGGGAACTTATGTATATAAAAATATTACATTTGTCTTAATAAATGTAGGAGATACCCTCTAGATATCCATGTAATTTGATTTCCAAGGACTCCTTGGTAAATATGTCATTATATGCATGGATTACCTAAAAGTTAATTCAAAAGATAGAGTTGATCATGTAGATCATGTACATAAAGTGTTTGATAGATTAAAAATGTATAGAGTCTCAATCAAAATAAAAACATATTTTGAATTATTTAATGAAATATACTAGGCCATGTCATCACTAAATATGGGATCTCTATTGGTCTATATTGAGTTTAGGCCATTTTCAAGTCGACACCTCCCAGCAATACGAAAGAACTAAAGTCCTTATTTGGTAAGATAAACTTTATGTGAAAATATATATTTGTATTTATAGAGATTATCAAACCATTAAACACCATGCTCAAACAAAATACTAAGATAAAGTGGACAACCGAGGCTAAGAGACATTTTCAAGACATCAAGATATGCATTACTTAAGCTCCAATTCTAATCAACCCAGACTTGAATAAATATTTATATATTTATTTGTTCACTTTAGAACATATAATAGTTGTTTTACTACAAAAAAGGTGGCTAAAAATGAACATATCATTGCCTTCATGACCACCAATATAAAAGATATAAAGTTTACATTCTCTATGATAGAGAAAATATTATATTCCTTTATCAAATCTATGAAAATATTTAGGCACTATATTCTTAGGAATAAAAAATTCACCATTTTTATACCCAACATTCAAGATCACACTTGGATAAAATGAGTTAGGTGAAATAAGAGGTAAATGGATGGCCAAAATTCATAAGTTTGACCTCAAAATTAACTATCCAAGATGGTAAGAGGCTAGGGGATCATCCAGTTAATGATTGAGATAGATCCACACATAAGTATTGAATAAATAAATGAGACTCAGGTAATTAGTGGTGACTGGTACACTCAAATCATCTATAACTTTCTCATAGGTGCATGCCCATGAAGCTAAATAAAGAGTAGAGATGAGCCCTTGAGCTAAAATCAGCTCATTACATGATCAAGAAGGGAGTTATATATAGAAATAATTATGAAGGCATCTATATAATATGTGTTTAAAGGGAAGAAGCATGTGATATCATAGAAAATCTACAATAGAAAATTGGTAGTGGGAATCCATCAAGAAAATATAGCTCATAATATTATAAGGATGGGATAATACTAGCCTACCATATTTAAAGATGTTCACAACCATGTTAGGACCTACCATGAGTGTTAGGTTTTTGGAAAAATGGAGGTGAATATAGCCATGCTACTATAACCAACCATTGAAAGACATTCTTTTGCTAAATAGGGACTTGATTTTATTGGGGTAATGAACCCAAATTGTTCATTAGGGAATAATTTGATCTTCACATCTTTTGATTATTTCACTAGGTGGACAAAAGATATAGAATCAAAGAATTATAGAGTAATTTATGTCATCAATTTTTGGAAGAAACTATATTGATAAAGTTTGGCACTCTCATTTAATTAATTTGTGATAATGGTCCACATTTTGAATCTTTTGACTTTACATAATTGACTTATGATAATCAAATCAAAATCAAGTTATCTTTAAATTATTATCCCAAAAGTAATGGAGTAGTTAAATCTACCAACAAAAATTTGATGGATGCCATTAATAAATCATCCCAAGACAAACTAATAGATGCACATTATATACACACAATACTTTTAAAACGTTATCAATTACTGATGTTATATCTCTAATAAGAACCTATCAAATATTAATATCTTTGAGTGGACACCTTAAAGGGTGTACCAAAAAATGGGTTGGTAGACCTTTTGTGCTTCATAGGATTGTTTTCCCCTATACCACCACTTAAAACTAATAAAATATACTCTTATCCATTTCTATAGGCTTTGAAACCTTTATTATACATTTTCATAAATAACTCACCACCCAAAATAGCCCTTAAATAATTAAAACCTCATTTTTACCATGTCTCCTATTAGATCAACTGAGTCGACCCCATCTTGGGATTTACTACACATTACAGAACTAGGTCAGCCTAAGATGACATAGTTCGAGACCTAACATCTCTATTTCCCACCTAAGGGGGTCAATCAACCCAACTCCATTAGTTTGATGTCTAGGATGGTTGAGGGTAAATCTATGGATATATACCCCCTTTCATTTCATTTTAAAGAGAGGATTAATAAATTATGCATCATTACTACTTGTAAATCTACTTATATAATCAATAAGAGGTTTCATTGCTTAGGTTTTTTTCTCTTAGAGGAGTAGCACTTATCTTGTGGAAGTATTAGATGAATAAGAGAGGTATTTTATCCTAGATTTGATTTATCCTTGTGATCCTTACAATCCCACAACAACCTCTTGTAAAGAAGCATTGGCCAAGGGAGAGATTGAGGCATGATGGGTTCACTTCAACAAAGCTAAGTATATTAAGAAGCCCTTCATATTTTAGTAAGTAGATATTATAGATTTAATATATTTATTTTTAACTCTCCTTGATTAAATATTATTTATGTTATAGATAATTTTGTCTATGCATGTTTATTATCTTCCCCATTTATGCCACAAGTTTTGATGAGCACTAGATTAGCTTGCATATGAATTTACTAGATTACTTTGTCTAGTTGTTTAGTAGATTATCTTTCTTAATATTAGTTTCAATCATAGAGACCCATCTATGGTTATCATAAGATGTCATTTGACTAGAGACCTTGAAAACCTTTCCTTTTCCATAATATTATAAGAGACCCCTTAGTGTAGGTTTAGTGGATCCATTATTGGTCATGACCATGCTTTAAACATATCCCTAAGAATACTTGTTAGTTTATTACCTTATTTGAGCTTAAATATTATTAATTTTGATAAGTTATATAACTATCTAGTTTTGATTGCATACATTTTAATGAACCTGACAAGAATCTAACCCTTGTATATTTTTATTTCTTCTTTTAGATCAACTATATTGACCTAGTTTGACATTCTATGGACATGTTTTCATACGCTATCAACTTTGTTGACTCAATTTAATATTAGGTGTGCAAGTTTTTATACTCAATCAACCCCATCGATAACATTTAGCTTTGTGTATAGTTTTATATAACTTCGTTTACTTGTTTGACCTAGTAAGGGTATTTTTCATAGGTTTTCCAACTAAGGCAAATATTTTAATTTGATCATCTCTCTATGTAAAAATTTATAGAAATAGAAAAAAATAGATAAACCCAATCAATATAGTTTTTTCCCCTATATTTCATCATCTAACAGAGTTGGTTAGCTTGATTCCTTTATTTTTTATGCATTTTATTTAATTTACTAGGTTTATTCACTCAACATAGTTTGTTTTGGTTTTATTATTTATTATTTATTATTTATTATTTATTATTTATATTTATTTGACCATCTTGGCTCCATCTAAATATTATGTATTTCCCTATACAGGTCTAAAATGATATTTGGGTAGCACATATCAAAACAACAACTCAACAACTTCAGATAAACTACTAGATTAGCCTATTCAACTAATTTTATAGTGTTAGGTTAATTATAAACAACTTAGTAATTACTCTGTCAAATTTTAAATTAATTTCATTTCCCTTTATTTTTAAAAATTCAAATTTTAGTATTGTTTTTCCCAATTTTTTTAGTTCTATAAAACTATATTTTTAAATTCAACTAAGTAAATTAGCTAAAATTAGTTATGTATCTATTTTTTTATATTAAACTTAGTTGACCACTCAATTGCATTCCTTTTATATTTTCTTTCAATAGACTAAGTCAACCAGATCAACTCTATTTTGTTCTATTTGCACAACTAAGTCGACTAGGTTGACCTTGTTCTATTTAATTTCATCTTAGCTCAAACAATGGGAATTAACCTATATATAGTAATTAAACTCAATTTTGATTTTAATTGGATTCCTATTTATTTACATTCCAAAAAACTACAAAATAACTTTAAAAACATTGATTTTTGCCCTTAATTTTCATTAAGTTTCATTTTCCCTACAAAAGGTGTACTGACAATTTTCAAACTACTTAGCCATTATCATGAAGAAATAATCAAAATCTATGTATGGTCCTTGTATATCATGTATAAATATTTTTTTATGAGGGGTTCTCCCCAATACTCATATCCATAATACAAAGCTAAATACAATCTTTAGTTTTCACCTACCTCATGACATTTCAAAAATGTGTAAGATTTAGATCTTTATTAAACCTTAGGAATCCAACCATATATTTTTTTATGTGGTACATCAATTAGTGGTTATCACTAAGAATTTACTTCTACCTTTCCCTTGAAACTAGGTTTAGTGGGCTATAGTGATATGAAACATTGGGCTGACACTATCTATTAGACAAGAAAGTATCTTTGGGAGTCTACATTTTCAATAAAAACCTTTAGTACAACTTCCTAATATTATTTCTAAGAAATTAGTTAGTTATCTTCTAAAAATCACTATTGTTTCTTATTTTTTCTATTGTATGTTATATTGCAAACTTATATTAGCCAATGTTGATACAATATTTATGTTGTGCACTATAATTAGATCAACCAACTCAACCTAATTGATTGTGTTTAGTTATATTTTCTATAATTAAAGACTAAATCATCTAGGATTAGACCATTTTAAATCCTTTTTATACCTATAGATCTAAGTCAACCAGCTCGATCTAGTCTTTTATAGGTTATTATATTTATCTTCCTACAAAACTACATCGACCAGCTCGACCCAGTATTTTACAAGTTATTTTATTTATCTATCCACAATACTACATTGGTGTGGTTAAATTAATACTTATTGGCTGATTTATTTTTATCTTAGACTAAATTAAATACTATTGTGTTGATGTGGTTGACTCTGTACTACCTAATTAATTTATTTTCTTGTTTCCCTTATTTGATTATGCAATATTTGGATGACATAGTTTTATATAAACCTAGTTGGATGATCCCATAAAAATTATAGATGACTTAATTTTTATAATCCTTGAAATACAAATTTCACTTTATTATCTTTCCTCTTACGTCATTTAAACATCATGAAATCACCTATCCAAATACTTGTTAATAAACTTAACCCATTTAGATGATACACATGTTGTTCCTTCTTACCTACTTTCACTACCCAAGAGAATAACCACTCTTTGTATAATTATTCCCATCCTTAATTTATTTATTGAAATATGGTGAAAATTACCCAAAATGATGAGGTGGATATTTATAATCCATTTAACACTTCTTAGAACACCACCTTATAAAAATTACCTTACTACACTGTTGGGGAAATTGATACTAGATTAATGAATAACCCTAAAGGGAATACCCTAATAAGAAATATACCTAACCCTAATAATGATAATTTTCCTCCTAAAAATACTAATATTCTTCCCCTTAATAATCCTAATATCCCACCTTCAAGTACTAATAATCAAAGTACATAAGTTGACACTACTTAAATTCTTGCACAAATTGTCTAACAAATGAATGTTATGAAAATAAAAAACACCTCTCAGATTGATGCAAATGTAACATAATTTATTAAAAATGAATAATAAAAAACCTCTCATATTACCTCAAAATAATCAAAACTTTATTCCTCCACCTATTAAAAATGTAAATGGGAAACTTATTCCTTTACCTCTTATGCATAATAAGATGCTACAAAATATCTAAAATGAACCATTAGCACCTTTCATTATTTATATTGATATTGGAAACATTTATCCAACTATTAGATATCATAGAAATAAAGAGCCTTCATCTTTTATTAAAGCATTTGGTAATTTCTATAAGGGATGGATCTAAACAAATACCTTTACTACCATTAAACTGTTAGTTAAAAATTTTGTAGGTGCCATTTTAGAATGTTATAATCAATTTACACAACATTCCATCACATAATAAGAATACTTTGTTAATTCTCTAATCAAATAATTTAAACAAAATGACCTTCCAAAAAATTACCTTAGTCATTTTATCAATGTTAAGCAATCAATTTTAGAATCAACCCATGATTTCATCAAATGATAGAAGTCACTGGCTCAAAAAGTAAAACATAAAATGAATGATGATAATATCTTTGAATTATTTATTATTTTTTTACCACCTTCAATTCAATATAAAATCTAAAATTTATCCCCACAAAATTTAAACAAAGCATTTGATCAATCCAAACGATAAGATTTATTTATGAAATAATTTGAGCCAAGTCATAGATAAATTAAGGAATATTTTCAAACCTCAACTAATGCAAATACAAGTATAACTCCTCAAATGAAATCAAGAAATAGTAAAATTAGAGAATAAACTTGCTTCCCACCCACCATTAATGGTTCTAAAAATGAAGCAATTTTAATCTCCATCTAAACCCTTCACCTATAATAATGTCATGATTTCATGGTATGACCCTAATAAGTTTTATTTGTCTCATGTTGTTGTATGTCATTCTCATGAAATAAGTCATGGAATTTTCAATTTTATTATTTATTTTATGTTAGGAGACACTTTTGACCATGATGTTATGATCAAATTATGCCATCATGATTATGCCAAAGATTATCAAAAGAAACAAGTTACCAGCCTACATCTTATAAACCTCAAAAAACTTATATAATCCTAACATATAACATTATAATGATAATATTTATGAAATTAATTTTTATTATAATTAATATTACACCAATTGTCAATATGTGAATGTAGAAAAAATCAATTAAAGATGAAAACTTACTCATAAAGATTTTGTCACTAGACCTAATAAACCTTCCATCGAAGAAAAAATACTTAAGGATACTAAAAACTACTACACCCACATCCCATAAATCAAATAAGGAAAAACTTACAAAACTATAACCCCAACCTATTTATTTTACTATTTTGAAGAGCATTGTACCTCATAAACCTCATGTTGTTTCTTCATCCTCTAAATTGTATTGAAATTTTTTGGAAGAACCTAATTTAATGCCTTGTAAAATTCCCCTCATGGAGTTAGATCTTACTTCTCCACATCATGAAAAATTACATGTGAAAATATTACAAGATATTGATGAACCACCATCACATGATTCAAAAATGCATTCTAAAGATCCTTCACTTACATAAGTACATACAATTAAAACAATTTCCACATCCTCGAGACCATCCATAAAATTCCTTGAAGAGGGTATTATTAATGATGAAATTATTTCTTGAGATGATGATCCACCCCTCTTTATTAAAATTGTAATCAATACTATTCTTATTTATAAAGTCTTAATAGATGAAAGATCTAGTATTAATATTACTTCTCTTTGGTTGATATAACAAAGTTAGATACACCAAAGAAAACCTAAAATAAACAAATATAACATGTAGAGGATTTGATAAAATAAATCAAAAATGACTTGGTTTTATTTGGATCCCACTTACCATTGGACCTAATACAATTTATACTAAGATCATGGTTCTTACTTTGCCACTATTGTAAAACATACTCCATGGTCTCCCTTAGATGCATCATATGTGAGCCATTGTCTCTTTTGGTGGTCAATGTATTAAACTCATTAATAATGGTAAACATTAAAAATATGAGGCTGATACTAATCCATAGAGTATACAACTACCAAATCCTAAATCTCAATATCAGATTCCAACCATTCCATACATCAACAACGCACCTCTCCCTAAATTTGTTAACATAAATTCTGATTTACATATTACTCTTATTGATTCAGATGATGTTGAACCTAATGAATTAAAACAAAATTATAATACCACTAGATTACCTCCTTATATTGTGGAATGTCTTCCTCCTTATTTAATTATACGTGATCACATCATTCTTCTAATTGACAATATTATTAAAACTATTAGAACCCCACTAGGGTTAACCTAAAAATAGTAATCTTTTTAAAATTTTAATTTAATAATCTAACTAGATTATTCTCAATTAAGATAAGATATTTGATATTTAACTAAAGTCATCTTATATAATTAAATGGTTATGATTCATTTAGATAATGATCAAATTAACACATTAAATAGTATTACAAATTTAATCCAACATAAATTATATATCTATTGAATATTATCTCAGTCAATTATTAAAAGTTTATATAATAAAATTATACAATAAGATCAAGAAACTATTGGCTATGAAAGTATAATTATACAAGTTTTTACATTAGAGTCAATATAAATAAATACATTGCTCCATGGAACAAATGAGTATCCACAATCTCACCAATATATATAAAATGTAATCATGAGTAAAAGTATATATCGACTGACTACTGGAGGAGAAGGATATAATCATCTAAGTGATTTTACACACCAATCATGGACCATATATCCCCTATATAATTTAAAAATTATGGAATGTTCCTCCCTTCATGGATGATTAGATGATAAATGTGCAAGTATTAAGAAGTCAACTAGAACCCATGTGTTTTAACATATTCACTACATGCAACATATCATAAAGAATTTTTTTCTAACATGACATATTACATACATGCATATTAATCAAATAGGTAAAATGATAATGTTCCACTATAAGCATTACTTTGGCCAAAGTTTTAATATAGTTTAAAGGTCACATAGATCAATCATACTCACTCACACACACTCAATTGGATTTCATTTATTCCATGTATTAATGACTATAAATAAATGTGTGAGAACCTTCTCACATAATTATTTCCTTAGTTTCATGAATACATATTCACTAAATAAGTCATATATAATATTTCCATGAATTTCTCATATAGATTTAATAAAAATACCATAGTCGTTAAATACAAAGGAAGTAGCATGAACTAATTATATGCTATATAGTAACAATGTAAAACCTATTATCTTATTTGATAAGTTATAATACAACCTAATAAATTTTTCCAATAAGGCAAAATCTATTTATAACAATATATTTTTCATAGGTATTATAATAGAAGTAAATAAAATTTAGGAATTTCACATTTAATCCCAAGCTATTAAACAAATATAATATCCACAACATTTATTTGTTATAATCAATAATTAATTATCTTCCATTCCATTAATAACTGATTTAACATGTTATAAATCAAAGAAATACATCATAGTTTGTATGTGAACACATTGATTCACTATATACAAAAATTTATTTACATACTAAATTACCTACATATACTTATATACTATGTATGTCCACTTATATGTATATATTTTTAAAACTCTAAGACACTTACTTCCTAATGAAATTACACTCACACACACACACACACACACACACACACACACACACACACACACACACACACACACACACACACACACACACACACACACACACACACACACACACACACACACACACACACACACACACGTCTATGATATATCTGTGTGTATTTATATTACATGCATAAAAATTATATACTTAAAATATATTTTTGTGTATATATAATTAAAAATTATATGCATGTGTGTGTGTGTGTGTGTGTGTGTGTGTGTGTGTGTGTGTGTGTGTGTGTGTGTGTGTGTGTGTGTGTGTGTGTGTGTGTGTGTGTGTGTGTGTGTGCATGTGCGCGCGCGCATGCGCATGCACGTGCGTGCATGTGTGTGTGTGTGTGTGTGTGTGTGTGTGTGTGTGTGTGTGTGTGTGTGTGTGTGTGTGTGTGTGTGTGTGTGTGTGTGTGTGTGTGTGTGTGTGTGTGTGTGTGTGTGTGTGTGTGTGTGTGTGTGTGTGTGTGTGTGTGTGTGTGTGTGTGTGTGTGTGTGTGTGTGTGTGTACATTTTTATGAATAATTCATAGAGATTAAGGTGACATTTTCTTGTATAAGTCATAATCACATATCAAGTTTTATCTTTCATCCTAAGCTCTAAAATTAAGAAAAATTAACTTGATTTTAAACCAAAATATAATTCAACGCCACTCAACACCTAATGTCCCAGTTAAATGACTTAAGACACAAAAATCCAAATGTGAATTATTTTGTTGTATATCACATGGTACGTTGAACATGACCAATTAAAAATCTTTCAATCATGCATCTACTAATATTACACAACCATTTAATGTTATTAAATAGTTCTATTCAAAATTGATATCATTGTCTATATACTATTCCATATATATATTCAAGGTAATGGACACCTATAGTAATAATTTATATTACTCAATCAAGCCATTATATATTACTCAACATATAATCAACACAACCAATTCCTTAGTACATAATAACATTTCTATTATAAAACTTATTACAAATTAACAAACTCAGTCTTTTATGCATACTAAACCTTATATTTTATATTAACTCACTAGTCATAGGTTTAAATAGACTAATCTAGTTCTTTCATTGAATACTCTTATAAATAATAAAAACCATCTATATTCCTATTAACTATCATGGGCTAAACACCCAAACCTGTGAACCACACAATTAAGCAACACTTGCATTTATTTTATAAAAATATAATATTCTTCCTATGGTATATGTTTGACTAAATTACACATAGTGTGCTAATAATAATTTTATACACAATCAATTATTTAACATAATTTAAATTCAAAACTATCTCAAAACCATTCCATTTAATTCAACACACACAGTCATTTAACAAATGATAATACACAACCATTATCTAAATATAAATGAAATAAAAACACAACTGCATAATAATCACCAAAAACCTAGTTTCAATTCCAAAAAATTAAATGAACCCAATAACCAAAATAAAGTCTTTAAGCCATTCCCTATTTACTCATTCATAGTTTATGACAAACACAAAAATAACCCATAGCCCTAACATCATATGAATATAATGTACACCACAACCATGTAAATATAACCATAGAAGAAACCCATTTTCTCCCTTTACCCTAACCTTCTCATATTCATTTTATACCTAAGTCAAATCATTGATTTGATTATGTGGGAAGATTCCTCTTCCCATAGAGTCAAATCCTTGATTCCTCCTAAGGATTTTTCATTATAAAACTATTTTTTTTTAAAACCCTATAATAATTTCAAATATGAACTATATAAAATCAATATAGAATTTTTAGGGTAAACCAAATAATAAACCCTACCTCTTGACTACCCCTGATGTAGATTTTCCTTTTTGACTATGAAAATAATCCCTTTTTTCATCTATAGACCATGACTTGCTTCCATTCCAAAAGCCCCATCATATTTTATTATTTCCATGGCCATTTTTAGGCCACCCAAAATACCTAATTTCATGGTGAACCCTTCTCCTTTCATAAATTACCAAGAATGACTCACCATAACACCCAAAATTCCCAGCATGACTTAACAACTTCCAGCTTCGACCACCAAAACAACACAATTATCTACTATCTCCTCTCAACTCATAGTTAAAACCTAACTATTCCAATATTTCATGTCTTGACCAAGCAAAAAAAATGATGACTCCTAAATTAAGGTTGAAAAAATCATTTGTCAATAAACATAATAATTATGTTAATAATTTGAATACATATAAAAACTTTAAACATTAAATGACAAAGTTTCATACCCAACTTCACCCCTTAGGTATTAGAAAACCATGTCACCTTAGATTATACATTAGTCACCTTGACCTAAGGTCTAGGTTATATGATGTTTATTTAAAAATCAAATTTTAAATGAATATAAATGTAATTTATTTCCATGCCATTTATAAATGTGTTATAATTATACTTTTTATGTTGAATGCTTGGAGGTACATGCTTGTATGGAGTCATGAATTCAATAATTCACAAGTAAATTCATCTAAATAACATATGTAACTATAATATTATACAATGGAAATAACATCATAATCATGGATAATGTTAACCACTATAAACATGACCAAAATAACATCTAGTCATGGAAAAAAACCAATCAACATGATCAAACACAAAGTAACCAAACACACTATAATTAAATCAAATACATAACTATTCATTAGTAAACAATCATGCATTTAAATGTACTACATGGTGTGTACATGGTTCCTTGTCTAATCTCTCCACCTTTAACATAATCATCTACATCACCCTACCTAATGATACTCTCCTTCCATATCTATCTAGAGAGTGGACTATCTCCTGCATCCACCTCAAAAATTTAAATAGTAGTTAGTCCATAACAATGATAATTAATAAAATGGTTGCTAAAGCATAATAATATTGAATGAGAATAATCCACATGCATATGAAACTCATGTACAACTAACCAAAAAGTAATGAGACAAAAAATAATAATTATATTTATGTATATACATCAGCATAAATGAGAACAATTTACTATAATAATAATTAAACAAAATTAAAACCATTAATATTTGTTTAATAATCAAATCAATTTTAGTGAAAAAATTAGGATGTAACATCCTTTCCACTTAAAAATAGTCATATTCTTGATGACACTTATTTCAAACTAAACTTCTTCAATTAAACAATACACAGTAGCACATAAAATAACATCAATAAATGTTCTAAACAAATAAATGTGGAAACAATCTATAAAACTCATCATAGTCCTCCTAAGTGGAACTATATTCAAAAAATTGGTCTCAGTATACCTTTCACTATGACACTTCTTTGTTATTCAAACTAAGTTTGTGAGGATCAATTATTATGACTGATTCTACTATGACCACCCCAAGATCCAAAACCTATAAAGCATTCCAATCCAATACATGAGAAGTATTAGCTATATACCTTTTGAGATAGGACTAATGAAAAACATTATGTAATGAAAATAAAGATGGTGGAAAGGTAAGCCCATATGCAATAGTATTTATCACTTCCAAGACCTCAAAGGGTCTGACATATCTTGGTTAAAGATTCACTGATTTACCAAACTTAATCAAGATCTTCTAAGGATTAATTCATATAAATAATTCATCACCAATATAAAACTATCTTTTTTATCTTTCTATATTAGTATATTTTATATCTAATGTTGGCCTCATCCAACCTTTATTTGATTGACTTGACCTACTCCATTTATACAAGAATTTTAGGACCAAAGACTAACCTGTCTTCAAGCTTGTCCCAACTAATTGGTGTTCAACACCTCCTTCCATAAAATAGTTCAAATGGAGCCATCTTTAAATATAATTGGTAAGATTTATTACAAGCAAATTATAATAGTGGAAGATACTTTTCCCACTTGTATTTCTGATCCATGAAATACATTCAAAGAATATCTTCTTGAACCTGGTTTAATCTCTCTATTTTTCCATCTATTTATAGATGATATGTATTACTAAATTTCAACTATGTGCCCAAAAATAGATTTAGAGTCAACCAAAACCTAGATATAATTCTCATATCTTGATGAAAAATTTTCTTCTCTTAAAACTCATGTAACTTTTACACCTCTTTCATGAATCATTTTGCAAACATTGCTACATCATTAGTCAAATTGCTTCGTATGAAGTGAACCACCTTGGTTAATTTTTCAACTACTACAAAGATCATGTCATGAAGGTTTTGTGATAATGGAAAACCTTGGACAAAGTCTATACTAATTACCTACTACTTTCATTATAGTCTATCATAAGGATACAACAATCCTACCAGATGCACACATACAACCTTTACATACTGACACTCTAAATAGTATGACATAAAACCCATTACATCCTTTTTAATTTAGTTCTATAAATAGAGAGGTTTTATCTCATCCATGAGCGTAATTACTCTAGGATGACCTAAATAAGGGGAATTATGTAATTAGTTTAGCATCATGCTCCTCAAATTCTCTCTAATAGGTACATACATTCTACTATTGTACCTCAAGATACCATCATTATCTAACTTGAATCCTTTAAACTTAGGGTTTTGAGAATCCTCTGATAAATATTTCTTAACCTAATTATATAATTCATCTTGAGGGGATAATTTAATAATTTGATCACAAAAATTACTCCTAATAGTAATCAAAGTTTCTTTGTACCTTTTACAACTCAAGGCATCAACAACTCTACTTTCCTTACCCTTGATGTAGCTAATATCAAAATCATAGTTAGATAATAACTTTAACCAATGTATCTAATGAGCATTCAGGATCAATTGGGTGAAGAAATACTTGAGCCCGAAATTGTCGGTATTGAGCTCAAACAGTTTCCCCAATAGATAATGACTTCAAAATTATAAGGCATGCATTATTAAAACAAGTTCTAGATCATGTGGGGCATAATTTTCTTCATAAGGCTTAAGCTTCCTAGACTCATATGCTACAACTAAACTATATAGCATAATAACTCCTCTAAGACCATCCTTAGATGTACTAGTGATTATTAATAATTGACCATTAGGATCAAGAACTATTAGCATAGGTGCCAAAGTAAGCCTCCTTTTTAGCTCTTGAAATTCTTTTTTAGACTAGTCTAACCAAAAAAATATATATAATTCTTCCATTGAAGATAGGTAATTGGGTTATCTATTTTTGATAAATTTGGAACAAATTTCCTATAATATCCTATTAATCCCATAAAACTTCTCACCTCATGCACATTTTTATGTGTTGGCCACTTAATTATGGCTCTTATCTTCATTGTATCAACTGATATTCTATCTATAGATATAATGTGTCCCAAATATTGCACTTTCTTGTGTAAAAATGCACATTTGGAAAACTTACCATATAGTTTGTGATTCTACAAATGTTGCAAAACCAACTCTAGATGTTGTAGATGTTATTTTTCATTCTTAGAATAAATGAGGATATCATCCATAAAAAATAACACAAAATGGTCTAGATAATCCCTAAACACATTGTTCATGAGATTCATGAATACTACTAGAGTATTTGTTAACCTGAAAGGCAACACTATAAATTCATAATTACCATACCAAGTTTTGAATACTATTTTGGGAATATATTATTCTCAAATTTGTTGATTCTCAACTACCCATTATTCATATAATGGGGACCCTCCTATTCAAATTTTCCAAAATGCCTAATATATCAAGTTTAATAAGTCATTTGGTTACATAAAAAATCTAATTTAATACTTCCTAACAATTCCTAGTTCAATATTCATCTTATAATACAAATTAGTATTTATAAATATTAAGATTACTATAAGTTACTTTGTTTCTTATACAAAATTTCAATAAATAACTAATCATTAATTGATCTAATTTGTGTAATTAGGCTTTGCCAAGAATGTCCATTCATTCCCCAATCAACACGAACATGCCCAAATTTGATATACCTTCTAGCATTAACCTTTCAATTTGTTTAAAGCATTTGTTTACAATTTTTTATTTAAAATTCTTTTATTTTTCTTTTTATGGGTGCTTAAACATCTCCAAAGTCTAACTTAACATCTTGTATGGCTTTGTATGATGCCAAATTAAATGTATCAATTTATGTTTCCTCTGAAATGACCCATTATAGGGTGACAGAGAGATCATACCATTTGAGCCTTTTCCCACTTTTTATAAAGGATGTGGTAAATCCATAAGATTTAATTTTCTATCCTTTCCTTCATGAAAGGAATAATGAGAAAATTAATGAAGGTAGCAATAGGACATCAAATTATATATAGGCTATCAAAAAGAATACTTGATCCATAGTCTGACACATGTTACCATGGTGCTTATCCAAAGCTCTAAATATTTTTGTCATAAAATCAAACTATGGCATTGGATAAAATAAATGTGATCTATGTATGACACTTGAAATGAATCTACTAGACTTAAACTATGCCACATAGACTCATCCTGAAAGCTCATGAATAAACTAGTTGTTTCAATTCAAATCCCTAGGCTGCGTATCAAAATCCTAGATCCCATAAGCAAGCATGTCCAAATCCAAGCTACCACACATCCTAGTACAATATATAATCCTATAAGATTATGCTATGTACCCCAGTCACAACCTAAGAAACTTCCAAAATACCACTTGCTTCCTCCAAATTCATCTAGGTGAACACATAAATGCTCTTGAGTTGTTTAAACTAAGGCTTGTGAGAGTCCTCCAAGAAAATTCATGGAATAATCCAAGCTATCTAATCCAAGGATCGATGGGGAAAAGTTTTCAAATGTCCTTTCTGAGAATGACATGTGTCTTACCAAAGGATATGTTTCATGCCTGAGTTGCTTTTGTTTAACAATCCAAAGGACTCTTCTGAGAGCCCATCAAGATGATGCATGTCCCCACAAAACCTTTAATATGATGTCATATGCTTCCTTAAAATGATCATATGGGATCTCATGAGCCATAAAATTTAATGACTCATGAGATACTTCTGAGATCAACATGGGGATCCCCCAAGAGTGAAGTTTCAACATTGATGACATATAACTATCTAATGACCCTTCTGAGAATGATGCATGTCCCTCCTAAGGGCATGTATCCTCCAAAAAATATGACATTTAATATTGATATATCACCATTGAGAGTGATGCATGGATCCATATAATCCACATTATTAATACAAAGTTATCAATAATTGTACATAAGGCTCCTAAGAGCAATCAAAAGGCAACACCTATCCAAACAAAGTCAAGAATGCTCACGAGAGATACACCTATATAAACAAGGTCAAAATTTCTTACAAAATAAACAAGTGGCATTCTTACAACCAACCAAAAAAGAGGGCCCCACCTTGGAGCTTGCCATGAATCAAAAGGTGTTATGTGGTAAGGAACATATGAGTCATCACATAAAGCCACATCTCAATGACCTGAGGGTAATCAAAAAGTTCCACATATCTAAACCTAAAATGAATAAGAAACTTAGCCACATGTGGGCCCCATAAGCACCTAATTATATCTAAAGTGGCACAAGAGGTATCAGAAGGTGGTAATATTTAGCTTTATAGCTAAAACTAATGGAAAATCAATGTTAAAATTTGAATGTAAATGTGACAAGCTCTCCATTAATGTAACATAAACTATAGTAACCATCCAACCTTGTATTAAACAAAGAAATATTCAAAAGGCTACCCAAATCAATAATTATTACCTACACTAGAATTCAAATCCCTAAGGATTTTCTCTCTCTATAATCTATGTTCTAAAAAAAATCAATCTCAAACTCTTCACAAATTTCACCGAAGACACCATTGTTGGAGCTCTAAAAGTTGTAGATAAGTATTAAAAATGTCAAGTACCACCAAATATATCACAAAATATCATGAGTAGGATCCTCCACTTATAGTAAGGGCATTTCATTAGGAAATGATAATTTCTTACTTTAATTTGGCAATTCAATCATCTTCAAGGATAAAACATTTATCTCTAAAGCCATAGATTTAAGGGATAAACACTAAAACCATATATTTAAGGATCTAGGGATCTTGTTTATTCTAAAACCATGCCCCATGTTATTTAGTTTAATTTTGATATTCTTTCACTCTAAGCTGTTAGCCTACATAAAGCTACAACAAAACTAGAAGTCATGTCATGTGCAAACCTAGTGTATGACATCTTTGGGAATACAATATGCAAGGATGGATTAATTAAATCCATCAAAAAATGGCTGCCAATTTATTTTATCATTGGACTTAAATTGAAGAAGTATTATGACCTACCTATACCTTAGTTATACTAAAACAAGAGCATCATTGAGGGCTGGTATGAGGCACATAAGTTAGAGATAGTATTAGTTTCATGGGTAATGAACCCTACTAAAGTGTACTTCATGGATGACCAAGGTTACATGCCCATCTACCAATTCAAAAATTGGGTTAGGATTGGTGTCACCCCGCTAAACATATTGTTTGGAAATGTCCACATAGATACATGGACATAAAAACTATCCCACTGTTATAGATAATTATGGAGGATAAACTGGTCCCCTCACTTAAGTATATCATTAGAAGTAACTTAATCACATATATGGAGGACACATGTAAAAATGAAGCTTCATTTTACATGATGAGCTATTTTTTTGATGTCATTGGTGTAGCTATATAATTAGGGTCAAACACATGGATTCCTAAGTGAGACAAAGTCATGCCTCAAACATATTATAAGATGTATATTCATCACTTTAGGCACAATATCGAGATTATCACCAAGGATTTTTATACCCCCACTTACAAATCAATCATAGAATGTGAAATGAAGAGGGTGTCATTAGAAGTCAACTATACATTGAGATAAATTGGTAGCTATTGGCTCTATCTTGATTGTATAGTTATTTAAGTAGAAGGGGTAATAGTATATCTTATTAGGATACCGAGATATGTGCTAATTAATTTAGTAGAAGAAGAGATATATTACCAAATTCTATATAGAATTGATGATATATTTAAGAAAAAGAAGAAAACCCCTCCTCACAAGGCTCCTTATCAATTGGGGAGAGCCTAGATAAAGCAATGGCAAGATGTAATAGTGAAAACAAGGCATAGGGATTCTTACCTATTTCCCAAAGTTGAATACAAGATGTGGGATTCTAAACAATATATTACTAGGCACCTCACCAAATTTAAGAGTGATGTGATTTTTTAGTACAAACATTAGGATGAGGTGTGTGACTAGATATATTTTAATATAATGAATGATGAGGTAGTCCTGAGAAATATTACTAGGAAGAACATATGGCTCAAGATGAGGTTTGCTAGAGAAAGGAAAAATGAATACATAAGGAATCCTTATCTCCCAAAAACTCATGGGAGTACATTCAATGGTGACTATAAGGAGAAGGAAGAAGGGGAAGAAGAGGATGACACTCCTCTCATAAAAAATAAACCCTACAAGCCCTAACTTTAGGTTACTCCAAGTGAGAAAGATATTCCTCCAAATTATGACCAAGGAGAATCAAGTGACCAACTTGGCCCTTCACAAGAACCTATAATAGCCTCTAAACTTATTGAAAGAGTTGATCATGAATACTTGGACCAGCTAGGTCCCAATGTTAGTAACCTTAAAGAATAATAGTAAGGAGTTGAGATTTCATTATGATGACTATAGGCTCTATCTAAGAGGATAGTTGAGAATGTCTATGTGAGGAAGTTATCACACAATACCACCTTAAGTGGCGTAGTGTCCACTCTAGTAGCCTCACAAATTCCTTGTATAAGTTTTTTAACTTCACCTTTATTTCCATTTTTTAGTACTTTTATTATGTCCCCTATTATTTCTACCCATGCCACTCCTATATTCACATCCCTCACCACTACTTCCTTTAAAGGAACCATTCCATAAATCATATTCCATGCCACTTTGAACAATCCACATCCACTTAGCACCCATAACACTAATACTAGCCCAATTGATGTTTTCATTCTTTCTCAGGCTACCACTAGTGCATCATTTGCCTTTGGTTCCATTTTACACACCAATCCATTGAGGACCATTCTATCATCATTCACTTGAAAAAAACCACCTCACCTTACCCCATTAACCAATATGTTTGGGCCTTCCACACTTCCCACATTTGTTCTTAACATGGGCCTGGCTAGTAATTATTTGATTCATTGGGTCAATTGGACCCAACTAAATTATATGTCCATATTTCTGATTTACCTTCCTCCTCTACCCAGACACTACCATCATAATCAACATTTATAGATGCCCCAAATTGGGTAAAGAAAGGGAATAAATTAGGTGGCATCCTCGACACCTTAGATTGGAATGGGATTTGATCAAGACACTAGAACTATGAATAGGGTGATCAAAAGACAAGTAGAGAAAACATAGTCAAGCTTGAATACGGTATACGAGAGTGAAGAACCACTTTTCACTATAAATAAGAAGAGAAAGTTAGTCCCTAGAGAAGTTCAATAATATGAAGATGATCTTATATCCTTGATAAAATTATAGGCAAAATCATCCATTGCCATTATGTAGGGGATGCAGTAAGAGCTAAGAGGCTAAAAGAGAAAATGTTGCCTATTGTGTCGGAAGGCACATTGATTTCAATAATCAATGTTGTGATTAATGTTTTCAACCTATTTAAGGTCATGAAGAAGAGATATGGTGATGTAATACAACAAACCAAATAAATCAAAAATCTTGACTAAAGTATTGTCCACTATGACACCAAATTGACAAACTTAGCAATAGTGGCAAAAAGTAACAAATTCCTTGATCTCAAAATTTTACCTCTTGAGGACATAGTGCCTACATATACCATCCTCATGAATATGAGGAGGATTTTCAAGACACGTTTTGACCAAATCAAGGATACAAACATATCCTTTGATAAAATTGAGTTCAAGATAACCCACTTGTTGAAGGATTCCATGATTACCAAATGGACCAAGCCTGATGACTCTTTCATGTAAGAGCAAGAGTTTAGGGAATATATGAAAGTCTTCATTGCATGTTTATAGAAATATGTGTCCAGTACCAAGATATTTGTAGAGGTAATATACATTGTGGTATTTACTAACTAGAGAATGTATAAGGATGAGGTAATTGAGGAGACATTAAGGCCCATGCTCACGGAGCATGACAGACTAATCTAAGACATACATGATTTATTCAAGCCCATGATCCTAGACATTTCTCAAATTGATAAGGATTATCAAGCATGTGTTTAAGTATGGACCTATGAGGATAATGAGAAGAAGCAAAAGGAAGAAAAAATAGCATGCAATCCAATAGCCACCTTCATCCCCTTAGGGATATTGAGTTATCTTTTGTATTTCAAATATATAATATTCCATTATATTGTGGCATTTTGGCCACTTTTTTATATTTGGAATTGCATGTGGGCCAATTTGAACTTATCTTAGGAATTTTTTGAAGCCTATAAATAGGGATCTTCCCCTCATTTATAATTAGAATACATTTGTTGCAAAAATTAATATAAAGAGCCAAAGAATTTGAGAGTCTATCGATAGTGTTCTTTTGTGTGGTTTTGTGATATTTGAAGTCTCATGCCCTAGATATTTGATATGTTATTTTTTTCAAGTTAATATTTTCAATTTAATTTCATATATGAATTTTTTATTTTGAGCTTAACTCTATGTTGACTAATCTATTAGTGTACTTACTTTGTTTTCATCTCATTTACTAGTAGATGTGCTTATGCAATTTACTATAATTGAGTTATCTTTATACAGTGTATACTACTAGATATATGCATTTTAATTCCTTAGAAAATTCAACTACATGTATTTATATTTGAGCATTATGCTAATGTTGGTATATTCTAGTTTCAAGTGTTTTTCCTTTTGAATATAGTAGAATTAGCACTTTCAATCATCTTAAGCACCAACCTCTTTTTTTCCCTACCCTACTCACTTTTGGATATACCCATGAATCACCATAGGTTATATCATGTTGTATATATTCATTTTTAATTTAAATTATAGGAATAAATTGGAAAACATCAAGATAATTCACAAAGATTAACTAGAAATGGTGTAACTACATAACATCTGATATCCCTATAGCAGGTTCTACTTATAGAATTTGAAGTGGTGATCACATCTCTACTATTTGTGATACACCAAGTAATATTTTTATAAAAAAATCAAAACCCAAGTCATTATATGACTTTAAATTGAGATTCTTAATTTCCCCTTGTTCCCTAGTGACAAAGGGAGAATAATAAGTGAATCAATAGGGAGGGTAAAAAGCTATCACTAGAAGGAGGGCCCTATGCAACTATTTTCATACATCTTTACTAAATTTTAGTGTAATTCATTATAAATAGGCTTAATTTTTTCAAATTAAATTAATACAATTAAAGAAAACTAAGGATTTACATTATTTAAACTAATCTTCACATTCTTTAAAAGATTTCATCAAAATTAGTGTTTATTTGTGCAAATTTGGTAAAATAATCTAGATCTTTGCTTAAATTTGTGCAAAGATAGGTGAAATACTTTGTTTTTTACACATATCAGAGGTTATTTTGATTATATTTGCAAATTTTGGTATAAATTAGATAAATAATATTGATATTTGTGTAAAGATCATTCTATAAGATGTTGCTTATATTAGATCTAGATGTTTAAGGTATTAATTGCTTTATTTCACTTGGATTTAAGTGAATTTTTGCATATATTTTTACTAAGAATTATAAAACTTTGATATCACTAAATAAGGCATATAAATTCTTTGATTCATTAGTTTAACACTGATCTTTATAGGTTTTAGTGCAAAGCTATCAAATATTTGTGCAGGTTTTGAGAATTTTGAGGTTTCTAAACTTATGTATTCAAAGATCAAGGCATAAATACTTGATATAATATTTTATATGTTAGGTTGGCTAATATTTGTGGTATTTAGTATTTTTTGAGGTCATATTTATAGTTCCTTTACTTTTATCACCCATTTCACATCCTGGAGTTTCCTAGGATTTGAACCAAATCTTGATATGAACCTAGAACCCCTTTAACATCTTTATAAATCCATATGAAATATACAAAAGACAAATTTAGATGTATAAATTATATGACCCAACTAAATTCCCCATCCAAATATAAAATTTCAACCCCTTATGCCAATCATGGCATGGTTAGTCACCTCACCCATCAACATCCCTAGAGTTGTGTATGATTTTCCTAGAATGATAAAGAAGTATCTACTTATCTTTACCTCCACTAGTAGGGTGATGACTAAGGAAAATATCAAGTACTTCAAGGAATATTTAAGGTTTCTTAACATCATTCAAGAGGATGTGACCTACTAACTCTTTCTTTTCACATTTAGAGATAAAGTTTATGATTGGTTCTTTAATTTATCCAAAAATTCCATCATGGGATGGAATTAGTTTAATGACACCTTTATTGCTTAGTTTGGTAGGGTAGTTAGCTTGAGATTCATGTACCAATAATTTAACACCTTGAAAAGGGACCCAAAAGAACCAATAAAGATATTCAATGATAGGTTCTAAAATATGTACACATTGACATCCCCACCAAATAAGCCTATAGATGATTCAACTTTGGAAATATATAAGAAAACCTTAGATCTAATAGCAATCATCTTCTTAAAAAGAGTTATGGGCATTACCACATTTCCATTCTCCTATTATAAGGCAATATACATTGATGAGCAAATACATCTATAGGTACACCCTACTTTTTTAATTCCTAACTTTGATCCTACCATGCCTACTTTGAATGTCATTCCTAATATGAATCAAAACCAAACTACCTTGAACCAATTATCAATGATCAACTAGTTACCTTTAAGCCATGCTACACCTAACTAATAACTTAGGTTATTTAACTAATCAAATGTTGGTGCACATCCCTAAAATAATCAGACCATGGTGCTTGTGTAAAACACAAATGTCCAAACTACCACCTAGAGAAAGAACCTATAACCTCCAAATGGAGAGTTAGATCTGATCCAAAGAACTATCCAAAAGCTTTCTATTCTTAGATCTCAAGAAGTAGATGGGAAATACTACTAAGAGTTATAACATAAATTATAATTTCTAAAGATATAACATACCTTTCAATAGGTCTTACAATAATAAAGACCCCCCACTAAGAAAACTTCTTGAAATCAATATTTTTGAGATGGCCCTACCTAATTAGTGCTGAGTGAATAATATTGCTAGACATGGAGATCTTGATAGTGTGTGAGTTATACCATGCCTTTGAGGCTAACTAAAGCCAAATGGAGGGATTCAACATGAATCCCACTAATCAAAACAATGTTAAAGGTTATGATAACTCTAATTATTCCTCTAGAGACCTTGAATCTATTCTCATAGTGGAGACATATAAATTTCTTAGCCAAGATGAGAACGAACCTCAAGATGATGTTGAAGAGGTACATGATTTCTAGGAGTACCAAATAAGAAAATATGCCTTAAGGAGCAAAGGTTATAACCCACCTTTAAAAAATTCCACCCCATCTAACAAACTAGATACACCTCCTCATGGTAGGATAGATAACAACCCTCCACACCCCAAAGGTAAGGAGAGTTAACCAAAAGATACAACCCCCCTAGACAACATCAAAGTCTAGATACAATATTGTGGAAGACATTAATAAGATCAAGGAAAATATAACATTGCATGAGCTCACATAAATTAGTGAGTAACATGATTTTCTTTTGGAATCACTAAATGAAATACTGAGCTCCATCAAGGCTAAACAAGCTCATGAAAATGTGGTGATGTACAAAAGTATTCATGAGGTAAGAATCTCTATAATTCCTTTCTTGATTCTAGTGCTTCTACTAATATCATGCCTCTAGGAATTTATGAAAAAATAAGATTAAATCTAGTTAAGTATGAGAAGGTGGTAGTATAGTTGGACAAGTCAAGAGTAAAAGTAATTAGTAAATTGTTAAATATTCATATGTAGCTAGCTCATGAGCCTTGAATCTAATATTTCATCAACATCCAAGTCATTGACATTCCTAAATAATATGGATTGTTATTAAGACATGACTAGACTAAGTCCTTAAATGGATACATTTCCATAGACTATTCTCACATGTGGTTACTTTGGCATGGGATCCCTAGTCAGATCAAGATAGTCAAGGAACCCAAGATGAAGTATATGATTGTAGAGTACAATTCTAAGAAAAATAAGGTAAACTACCAATCCTCTAACTTGGGTGTTTATGCTCTAGAAACCACTAACATTATTGCAAGTGAAACCAATGTTGAATAACAAAAAAAAGGTCCTTAGACATTGCACTTTAATGTTGCATGAGCTAAACAAGGCTCAGGCATTGGAATTGTCTTAAAAAATATTGAAGGTAAATAGTATATTATTTCTTATAGATTATAGTTCTCTTGAACTAATAAATTAGTTGAATATGAAGTTATTATTTTAGGACTTCAATTTTCAATTAAACATAAGGTTAAATAACTATTAGTTTATAGTGATTCTAAGATAGTTATTAATCAAGTTAGAATTATATATCAATAAGAAAGTATAAGTTTAGAGCATGGGATTTAATCAAATATTTTAAATCATTCAACATTGTTTATTTTCTCAGGGAATAAAATCAATAGGCAAATACTCTAGCTTTAGTAGTAGCTAACTTGGTGCCTCTAAAATCCTTGAACCTACAAGAGTTCATCGTAGAGATAATTTCATGCCCCTTGGTATTAGATAACATCAATCACTTCCAAATTTTTGATGATGACCAATAGATAATTGAATTCTTATGTAATGCTAGCATGTTTGAATCCTCCATCATTGATGAACAGGACAAGATTTCTATGGATAATTATAAAGAAGGTGGAGATGGGGTGATTTAGCTAAATGAAAATGGGATTCCCAAAGGCATGATCTCTTTGGAGAAAATGTTTGACCTAAACAAGCAAGGATTTGAGGATAAGAAACCTAAGGTGAGTGGAAAGTAATATAAGTGACTAAACTTGGGAAATCCTATAAATAAACATAATGTCAACATTGGTCTTGTTTGCACCAATGAATAATTGAAGAATTTAGTTTCCCTCTTGATCAAGTTCAAGGATGTTATTGCATGGTCATATGATGACCTCAAGATATTTGGCACTAGTGTGATTACTCACACTATCCCATTAAAGGAATATTGCAAGCCTTTTAGGCAGAGACAAAGACCAATAAATCCAATTGGAACCACTTATTTATAAATATTTTAAGACATTGCTTGATGTGTGGATAATTTTTCCTGTAAGGCACTAAATATGGGTTGTCAACCTTGTGCCCATTTAGAATAAAAATATATAGATAAGACTTTGTGTTGATTTTTAGAACCTAAATAGATCTTCCAAAAAGGATAATTATCCCTTGGTGTCCCTAGATGAATTCATACAACTAGTAAGTGTCTCTATAATGATGTCATTCTTGGATGGATTTTTTGGCTATAACTAGGTCTTAGTGAATAAAAATGATAGAATGAATATTGACTTCATAACTAAGTGGGGAATTTTTGCTAACAAACAAATGCCATTCATGCTCATTAACACAAGGGAAAATTTCTAGTGAGTTGATGGACCATGCTTTCCATGGATTAATTGGTAAGTGAATTATCATTTACATGGATGATCTAATTGTGTTTTCTAAAAATAGGGTAGACCACATAATGCATTTAGAATAAGTTTTGAAGAAGTGTAGAAGGTATAACATCTCCTTTAACCCTAAGAAAAGGAATCTTTTGTGTGACTAAAGGTAAACTCTTAAGACATGTGATTACTCAAGAAGGTATGACCATATACCTTGATAGAATCAATGTAATTTCAAAGGTTGAAGTTCCAAATAGTGAAAAAGAGTTAAAATATTTCTTTGGTAAAATCAAATTCAGTCAAAGATATACATAAGATATTTAGAGTTGGCTACTATTAGCCAACTATATTCAAAGATGCACATGCTCATGTGTGAATGTGTCATTAGTGTCAAGTATTTGACAAAAGAGAGGTAAAGGTAGATATGCCTTTATAACTAGTAATTGAGGTAAAGCCATTTGCATAATGGGGCCTTAACTTTGTCAGAGTAATCAACTCCAACTCCTTAGTGGGACATATATTTTTACTCACCACTTCAGAATATTGCACAAGGTGGGCCAAAATAATGACCACCAATAATAATAAAACAATAGATGTCATCAATTTTAGTGAGTAACATCATCACTCAGTTTAGGACACCCTTATCTTTAGTATGTGATAATGGCCCAGCCTTTGCATCAACTAAATTCACCAAATGGGCCTATGCTAACTAGATAGTCATCAAGTCTACCTCAAATTACTACCCTCAAGGTAACGAAGTTATAGAATCAACTAACAAGAACTTGATGAATGGTATCAAGAAGTTTGTAGAAAAGAAACCAAGAGAATGGTAGTATTTTCTAAAGTTTGATTTATGGGTAGATAGAACCAGATATAAGCAAGATCTTTATGCATCCCCATTATTGATAGTTTATGGGTAGAAAACAATATTCATAATCACATTGAAGCTACCTACATATGAGTTAATGGATGAATACATGGAATATGATGAAAGAATGTAGTCTCAGATATTAAAATTCATCTAGATGGAAGATATAAGAGATAAATCTCTAAATAAATTTAGAAATAATCATGATGTTATGAAAAAAAGGTTTGATAAATGATCTAAAGTAAAACCATTATAAATTTTAGACCTGGTCCTACTATGGGACAAGGCCCAAAAAAAAGGGATAACATGACAAGTTCACTCCCCTCCAGATTAGACCCTATCAAGTAGCAGAGATACTTGGAGAATACATTCAATCTCAAAGATCTGAAAGAGAAAAAATTATCCTTTCATGTTAATGGGAAATACATGAAGCATTACTTCTATATTTTCTATCCCAAATTCCATAAGGAGAGTAATACTTGTTTAGATTTAGAGTAGGTAGGAGTAGAATAGTTTCCCTTTCTATTTTGATTTCTTACTTTGCTTTCTTGTTTTTATCTTTCCT
>JARHVA010000417.1:5157500-5210000 GCA_037957365.1 Torreya grandis
TTCAAAATTCATTCACGTGAACACATGGATGATCCCAACCCATTTGATCTAAGTCTCATGAGAGTCCTTTAAGTAAACATGTGGAAGAACATGAGCCATCTGATCTAAGGTTTGATGGGGAATAATTGTCAAAGGTCCTTTTCAAGAGTGACATGTATCCTTCCAAAGGATACATGGCATGCCCACACTTCTTCTATCTAAAAATACAAATGACATCTTAAAGAGATTTTTGGGATGACACGTGTCCCCATTAGACCTATGAGATGATTACATGTGCTTCCTTCATATTGACAAATGGGATCTCCTAAGTCATTAGATCCAAGACTCATGAGAGCCTTTCAATATTGACATGTGAAACCCCCTATTTCATTCATTCAAAGATTGATAATATATAGTTGTTCAAGGCCCCTTTCAATAATGATACAAATTCCTCCCAAGGACATATCTTTTCCCCATAAGGTGGCATCCAAGATTAAAAAATTACCCCCAAGAGTGACACAAAGTTGTATCTAAGCCACACATTTAATAAAAAGTTGTGGGTAGTTGTCTATAAGGATCCCAATATCAATCAAAAGGTGACACCTATCTAAGAAAAGTCAAGATTACTCAAAATAGATACACCTATCTAAGTAAGGTCGCGATTGCTTATGAGAGCAAAAAGTGGCACTCCCATAGCCAACCAAATGAGAGTTCCCTACCCTAAATATCACCATGAATCAAAAGGTGTCATGTGGTAAGAAACATATGATTCATCACATAAAACCACATCTAAAGGGCCTGAGGGCAATAAAAAAATGCCATGTGTCCAAACCTAAGCTGACTAAGTAGTTTAGCCACAAGTGGGCCCTATAAGTGCCTAGTTGGATATGAGGTGGCATGATAGGTGTCAAAAGGTGCAAATATTTAGCCTTAAAGCTAAAATTGATGGAGAATCAAAGGAAAATCAATGCTAAAATTTGAATGCAAAGGTGAAAACTCACCATTAATGTGGCACAAACTAGAATCACCATCCAACCTTGCATTAACCAAGGAAATCTTCAAAAGGCTATCCAATTTGATCATTGTTAGCTATACTTACATTCTAATCCCTAGGTATTTTCTCTCTCTACATGCTATGTTCTCAAATTCAATCAAACTCACATTGTTCATGAATTTCACCCATGCCACCATTGTTATATCTCTAAGAGTTGTAGATAAGTATGAAGGAATGTAAATTACCACCAAAGATATCACAAAATGTTATGATCAAGATCCTCTACTTTTGGTAAGAGCATTTCATTGGGAAATGATGATTTATTATTTCAATTTGGAAATTCAGTCATCTCTAAGGATAAAGATTTTATCTCTAAAGCCATAGATTTATGGGATAAACACTAGAAGTATCTACCACAACATTGAAGGATATGGGGATCTTAATCATTGTAAAACCATGCCCCACATTATTTATCTTACTTATGATATTCTTTCACTCCAAGCTCTCAACCTACATAAATCCATGGTAAAACTAGAAGTCATGCCATGTGAAAACCTAGTGTATGGCATATTTGGGAATATAAGATGCAAGGATGGATTGTCTAAATCCATGAACCAAGGGATCCTAATTATTTTTATCACTAGGAATATTTTTGAGAAATATTATGACCTACCTCTATCTTAGCTGGACTATAACAAGAGAGTTATTGAGGGTTGGTACGAGGCACACAATCCATAGATAGTATTAGATTCATGGATAATGAACCCTACTAAAGTGTTATTCATGGATGACCTAGGAAACATCCTCATCCACCAATTTATAAAGGGGGTTAAGATTGGCCTTACCCTGCTAAATAAAGTTTTTGGTAATTCTCACATTAGATATGTGGACATAAGAGCTATCTCACTATAATAGATTATTTTAGAGGATAGTTTGGTCCCCTCACTTGGGGATATCATTAGCATCAACCTAATCATATCCATAAATGATACATGCATAAATGGAGCTCCATTATATATGATGAGCTATCTATTACATGTCATTTATACAACTTCACAATTAGGGCCAAACACATGGACTCTCAAGTAAGATGAAGTCATGACTCAAACATATTTTGTGATTCATATTCATAAATTTATAAACCATATCAAGATTATCACCAAGGATTTTTATCCTACTATTTACAAATCTATTAGAGAATGTGAAATGTAGAGGGTGCCATTAGAAGTTAGGAAAGCATTGAGAGAAATTGGTAGCTATTGGATTTATCTTGATTGTACAATTATCCAAGTAGAAGGGGTAATGTTATCTCCTCTTAGGCTACCAATATATTTACTAATTAATTTGGAAAAAAAGTGATAGATTACCAAATGCTACACAAGATTAACGGTCTCTTCAAGAAGAAGAAGAAAACCCCTCCCCAAAAGGTTCCTTATCAACTAGGAAGGACCAAGATAAAATAATGTCAAGATGTATTAATAGTAGTAAGACATATGGATTCTTACCTATTTCACAAACATGACTGCTTGATCTAGGATCCTAATTAGGCTATTTCCATTCACCTCACAAAAATCAAGAGAGATATGATTATTGAGTACAATCATCAAGATGAGGTGCATGAATGGATATAACTCAATACAATGAATGATGAAGTATTATTGGGAAACACTACTAGGAATAACATACTTCTCAATATGAGGCTCGATAGAGAAAGGCAAAAGGAAGACATAAGGAAGCCTCAACTCCCACCAACTCATGGGAGCATGTTCAATGTTGACTATGGGGAGAAGGAAGAAGAAGATGACACTAATATCATCATAAATAGACCTTGAATTCTCCCACTTTAGGTTACTACAAGTGGGAAATATATTCCTCTAAGCTTTGAATAAAGAGTATCAAGTGGCTAGCCTATCCCTTCATAAGAACCTGCAATTGCCTATACACTTACTAAAAGAACTAACCTTGAAGACTTGGACTAGATGGGTCCCAATGTTATTGAACTTGAAGAATAGTAAGGAGTTGAGATTTTATTAGGGTGACTCTAGGCTCTAGTTGGGAGGATAATTGAGAAATTATATTCTAGGAAGTGGTCCCCCAAGACTACCATAAGTGGAGCAACATCCACTCCAACAACCTCCCAAATTCCTTTTGTAATTTTTGTGCATTCACCTTCATTTCCATTTTTTGATACTTTTAATACTACCCCTACTTATTATACTCATGGCACTCCCATATTCATATCCCCCACCACTCCTTCCTTTAGAGGCACCATTCCACAATCAATCTCCCATTATAATTCAAACTTTACACCTCTACTTAGCACCCATAGCACTAGTACTGGCCTAGATAAATGTTCCATTACTTCTTAGTCTACCACTAGTGCATCACTTACCCTTGGCTCCATTACACCCACCAATCCATTAAGTCCCATTTTATTAGCATTCACTTGGTATAAACTACCTCACCTCACTCCTGTAGCCAAAATATTTGGGCCTTCCACACTACCCATATTTATTTTTATCATGGGCCTAACTAGGTCCTTATTTGATCCATTAGGTCAATTAGACCCAACTAAATTATATGTCCTTACTTCTGATTTACCTTCATCCTCTACTTAAATACTGCCATCACAATAAAATTTTATAGATGCCCCAAATTTAGCAAGGGAAATTATTAAAATAGCAAGATAGGGAAGAACTTAGGTTTCCTCCTTGGCACCTCAGATTGGAATGAGATTTGATCAATCCACTATAACTATGAATAGGGTGATAAGGAACAAGTGGAGAAACTATAGTCAAGGTCAACTATGGTATACGAGAGTGAAAAACCACTTTTCACTTTGACTAAGAAGAGAATGGTAGGACTTAGATAATTTCAACAATATGAAGAGGATCTTCTATCCTCAGTATAAGCATAGGCATAATCAATCATTGCCATTATAAAAGGGATGTAGCAGAAGCTAAAAAATCTAAAAGAGTAAACATTTCCTACTATCCCAGAAGGCACATTAATCTTAATAATAAATTATGTGATTAATGTTTCAACCTATATAAGGTCATGAAGAAGAGATAATTTGATAGAATCCAAATATCCAAGGTGGTCACAAAGCTTAACCAAAGTCTTGTCCACTATGACACCAGGTTCACAAACTTGGTAAGAGTGGCAAGAAGTAAAAAATTCGTAGATCTCAAAGTTTTACATCTTGAGGACATAGTTCTTGCACATACCATCTTCATGAATAAGAGGAGGATTTTGAATACATGGTTTGATCAACTCAAGGATTTAAACACATCATTTGAAAAAATTGAGTTCAAAATAGCCCACTTGCTAAAAGATGCTATGATTACCAAAGTGACCAAACCTGACTTCTCCTTCATGGAAGAAAAAGAGATTAGGGAATATATGAAATTATTCATTACAAGTTTCCAACAAGATGTGGATATAACTAAGATAGATATAGAGGTGATAGGCATTGTGGCATTTTCCAACTAGAGACTGCAAAAGGCTAAGGCAATTGAAGATGCATTAAGGCCCATACTCATGAAGCATGGTAGGCTGATCTAGGACATACCTAATTTATTTAGGCCCATGCTATAAGAATTCGGTTAGACTGATAATGATTATCAAGCACATGCTAATATATGTACCTAAAAATATAATGAGAGGAAGTAGAAGTAACATCAACAATATCAGGCAATTCAACAATGACTTCTATCTCCTTAGGGTTATTTAGTTATGTTTTATATTTTAAATATAGATTATTCCATTATATTATGGCATTTTGGCCACTTTTTTGTATTTGGATGCTACTTATGGGCCCACTTGAACTTATATTAGACATTTTTTGAAGCCTATAAATAGGGTTCTTCCCTCATTTATAATCATAATACATTTGTTGTAAAAATTAATATAAAGAGACAAAGAATTCGAGAGTCTATCTGTAGTGTTATTTTATTTGGTTTTGTGATATTTAAATTCTCATGCCATATATGTTTGATAAGTTATTTTTTTCAAGTTAATATTAGAAATTTAATTTCACATATGAATTTATTAGTATGAGCTTAATGCTAGGCTGACTAATCTATTAATGTACTTGCTCTATTTTCATCTCATTTGCTACTAAATGTGCTTATGCAATTTAATATGATTGATTTATATTTATGTAATGTATATTATTGGATATATGAATTTTACTTCTTTGGAAGTTTAAAATGTATGTATATAGCTTTGAGCATTATGTTAGGGCTGGTATATGCTAGTTTCATGTGTTTTGCCTTTTGAAGTTAGCAGAATTAGTACCTTTAATCATCTTAAGCACCAACCTCTTTTTTACCCTACCCTAATCACTCTTGGATATACCCATGAATCATTGTAGATTATATCATGTTGTATATATTAATCATTTACATTTTTATAATCAATTGGAAAACATTAAGATAATTCACAAAGATTAGCTAGAAATGGATGGTGTCACTACATAGCATCTATTGTCTTTATAACAGGGATTGCTTGTAAACTTTGAAGTGGTGATCACAGCTCTACTATTTATGTTATTCCAAGAAATATTTGTATAAAAAATCAAGCCCTAAGTCATTCCAAGACTTTAAATTGAGTTTCTTACTTTCCCCCTATTCCATAGTGACACAGGGAGCATAATAGGTTCATTAATAGAATTCTCAGCTTGTGATATCCTACTTAAAGATCTATCTTAGAAAAAATTTCCCCCCATCATTTGATCAAAGAGATCATAAATACAAGAAAATGGATACCTATTATTAATTTTCATGTTATTCAACATCTTGTAATTAATACAAAATCAAAGAGTACCTTTCTTATTTTTAACAAACACTACTAGTGTACCCCATGGTGACACACTTGGTCAAATCAACCTATATACACATAATATTTTCAAAATTTTATCACTTACTAACACTTTGTATCTTGTACTAACCCATCAAGTCTCAATTTATTTGAGTGTATGCCTTAAGGGGTGCACTGAGAAAGGGGTGGGTAGACTATTGGTTCTTCATAGGATTATTGTCCCTTTTCCACTTATTATCTACACACTTGTCTCTTGAAAACCTTATACCTAAGATTGTTCTTCTCTATTACACAATCCTTATTCATTTCCTACCTTTTATCCCTCTTTTCCTAAACTTAGCCCCTTTTTGATTATTTATTTTACTAGGTCAACTGAGTCAACCCTATATAGTTTTAGGTAAAATTCACCTCGGTTCTAAGTCAACTCTTGGCTGACCTAGCCCATGAGCTACTAAATTCTTGTCTGAAACTGTGCTAGGTAAATTGGGCTGACCCTGTTGGCCAAATTTTTTTAAGGGATTTTGGTTAAATCCACCTATATATACAATTTCATTTCACCATTATTTAGAGAAGAGAAGAAGTAAGAGTTATTATGGATATTCTTATCCACCATTCTACTTGAAGAACAAGCTTAGGGTTTCATACTTTCTTTGGAGATATGGATCTTGTCTTAAGGAGAAGTATTTTGGATGAATTAATAGTTTTTTTATCCTAGAAATGATTTATCCTTGTCATCCTTACATACCACAATAACCTCTTACAAATTAGCTTAGCCAAGGGAGAAATTGAGGCTTTGTTGGTTTATCATCAAAGGTAAATATTCATAACTTTGTTTCTCCTTTTTAAGAGTAGATATATATGTATTTATACTTCTCTTCCATGCATTAGGATTATGTATATATTGACGTGAGTATATGTCTCATATGCATGTTTATTTTTATTATTTCTAACCCCCACTTTGTGTTAGAAGCCTTAGTGAGCACTAGATTATATTTTACTTTACTTTTTATTAGTTTAGTGAGATAAATGAAAACATAGGACTCCCTTAGGGTTCTTACATGATTTATCTTGATTAGAGGATTTGGAACCCTCTCTAGTATAGTGTATTATGGTAAGAGATCCCTTAATTAGGTTTAGCAAATCCTCATATTGGTCATGTTCCTAATTATCTAATGTATCCCCAATCAAAAATGTATGGTATGATCCATCTTCTCTGAGTTAGGATTGATTTATAGACATGATACATTTTTTATTGCATATATTGTGGTGAATTTGACATGAATCTAACCCTTTTAGGTTTTATCTCATGTTTTTTATTATTTTATCATTTTATTTTAATATATTTATGATATTGGGTCAATAGTGTCTATATAGTTCTAACTTTTGTGTACAAATTTAACACAATCACATCAATAATAAATGTATTTTATTTATGCATGTTTTTCATGAGGTACAAGCTATTAGGTCAACTCTATTGACACAATACACTTTTAGACATCCAGATCAGGCTACTAAGTCAACTCTATTGACATAGTATACTTTTAGAGATCCAGATCAGGTTACTATGATGACCCTATTAACACAGTAACTTCTAGACTTCTATAAAACATACTAGTTTGACCCTATTGACATAGTAAATTTTATAGGTTTAAAAAAATAGGGAACTGTAAAGCTAGGTGGACCTAGTTAACCTAGTTACCAGAATTTTCAAGTATAATTTAGGGTACTTCAAAAAATAATCTCATTTTCCTCTACATCCTCTAACCCAACAAGGTTCCTTCCTATCCTTATTTTTCATTTTTTTAATTCATTATAGTTCTATTTTTCATAGTTTTTAGTCTTTAAAATTGTACCTATACAGTCAACTAGGTTGACCCTGTTAATGTAGTTTTGTATTTTGTCTTGTGTCTGTAAAACTAGGTCAACATTGTTGACGTATTTTTTTAGACCCTTAATTTATTAGTACCATAACGATATTGTCAAATATATTATATAATATCTACACACATTTTCATCTAAAATGACACTATACTATGTTTCAAAGTTATAATTAACACTTATATACTAGTAATTATCTCACACTTTAATTTTGTGTTGCTTGCATGCTTAGAATAGATCACATAGTCTAATTAGATGATTTTTCAATATACCATTTAGTTTCAATATTTTATATTTTATTCACACAATACCAAATCACAAAATCCTAAAATGTATTTTAATAATTATCTACCCAAGGCCTACCTAATTAGATTTTATCACTAAGGGGGAAGCTAACTTGGTTTTCCAGCCATGTATAAACATGTGGTTATTATTATATACTGGTTAATCACCTAACACCCTTATAATTTCAATGTGTGAAGTGAGGGGGTAGGCCCCAATAGCAAGATAGTACCATTGCCAACATAGATCCCTTTTAGCTTAAACATCCTAAAACCATACATAGATTACTTTCTAGTTCCTTTCTTATAGCCAACTTCCTATCACATCTAAAATAACTCTAATAATTGAACAACATTCAGGATGACCATTTAGCTAGCATTTAATTTTCAAGTTGACTACTTGTTCTTTGATCAATTACATGTTGTATGGTAAAAACATGCATTGGCCAATGTTGGTGTAATATTTTGTGATGGGTGCCTTAATTGGATCAACCTCATTGACCCAATTAATTGTATGTTTCCTTTCATTTCTTTCTTTCAAAATTACTTGCAATTTTCTTTTCTATTTTAGTACATAGTCATTCTTCTCAACATAGTCTTTTACAGATTGTATATTTTCATTACCAGTAGTACTGGGTCAACCCTATCAACACAATATATTTTTTTACGCCTTAGGATACAAAACTAGGTCAACCTTGTCGACTCTATATCTTTTTCTATTTGTTTGTTTCCCAAGTTACAACACTAGGTCAACCCAGTCAACCCTGTATCCTTGATTCTTTAGTTTTTAGACCCTTTTTATACTAGGTCAACCTAGTTGACTCTATACAATTTTTTGTCACTTCATATTTCCTTGTTTTCATATCATTATTGCCTTATTTAGTCTTTCTCCTTCATCATGAACTTCTTATTTTAAGACAACATTGAGTTAAATTAAATAGATATGATAAGTCTTACCAACCATCATAGGGTCTCCCATAAAAAACTTAGGGATTCTCTCCTTAATGAGAGTAATGTTCATACAAGCACTCACACAATGAATTATGAGACCCCTCCTCATTCCTCTTCTTTTCATAATCCTCTCTTCTCATTTGAAGATCAACCAAAATTAGAGTATACCCCCAAAATGCTCTTCTTTATCTCTAAATTTCCTCAACATCAAGGAAAGGATCCTTCTACCATTTACCATCTCATAATTAGTGGTCATGTTTAAGAGCCTCACTCACATTCTCCCATATTCTCACATGGATTTGGGGATACTAGTTTCTTTGATTCTCAACCTCTTCCTTCCATTTTGACCCCTTCTCATACTATGACTTATTCTTCTTTAACTTCTTATACCTCCATGCCTAGTATCCCCACTAACATGGTAGGTTTTGCATCTAGTGGGCCTCTGCCAAGACATTCCTTAATTACTCCACTAGTGCATAATTTACTACTCATGATAATCATGCTTATAGTTCTTCCTCTTCTCATATTTTCACTATTCCATCTTTTGTCACACAAGAAACTTTTTCCATTAGTACATCACATTATAACAACTCTTCTCAAGATCATACCAACATCAATAGTGGTACCCAAGCCCCTACTTATAATTAGAATGCTTTAAATAATGCCAATAATGAAACTCAAACCCATCAACTATTATTAAAAATTCTTAATCAAATGAATACTTTTCATGCTCATAATACAAATCAAATTTTGAGAATTCAAAACCACCTTATCCATCTTCAAACCCACCCTCAATAGATGCCATGGGGAATGCATAATCAAAATGTTCCCCCAACTCCTCTTTGAGATTCATAAGGTAATATCATACCTCAACCTCCTCTTGTCAACAAGACCATTAAGCATATTTAAAATGAGCTTCTTACATCTCAAATTGCTAACATCAACATAGGAGGCATCACCCCTACCATTTTCTTACAATGGGTCAATGGATCCTACTCTTCATATAAAAACATTTGTAAATCTATATAAATACTAGGTAAAATTAAAAACCTTTGCCACTACCAATATATTATCCAAAACTCTCATGGGTGATGCTTTAGATTGGTATAACAAACTTAAAACTCATTCCATTACTAGTTTGGAAGATTTAGTAAATGTTCTAGTCCAAGAGTTCCAAACTAGTGATATTATTGAGAATAATTTGGCCCATATATAAATTATAAGCAACATGAAAATGAAACTATGCAAGATTGTGTTAAAATGTGGAAAACATTGTCCAAAAATGTAAACATAACATGGCTAATGATAACCTTTTCCATATCTTTACCAATTCTTTTTTCCCAAGTTGTAATTTTAGTTCTACATTCCCTTTCCACGTACCTTGGAGGTGGACATTGACCAAGAAAAATGTCAATATTTCATTATGAATCAATTTTATCCACCCCAAACTTATGTGGGTCCTCATATATTACTTAAAAACAAGAATCATCAGGAGACCAATGATGGTGTCATGAACTCTTATGACACCATTCACACTATTCAAGCTATTATTCTTAACTAATCTTTGAAACTAGCTCCCCATTCTCAAAAATTTACCAATCCTCATTTATCCTCACCTTATAATATTAATATTCATAAACCTTTATCCTCAACCAAATTAATAAATTTTTTAATTAGGGCTCTTCCATGAGAGCTTGATCCCACTTGTCCTATGAAATCTTGGTATGATCCTAATAAGTTTTATTGGTTTCATGCTAGTTGGGGTCATTCTCATGAGACTTGTAGGTAAATTCATAATTTATCTATGGATTTTCTTCTTGGTCCTAATTTTGATCATGATTATATCATTATGAAATACCAATAGGCCTATGACATTGATTTCTAATCCCATGAAATAAATACTAAATCTTAATATTTGAATCAAGATAATGCTCATTTGACCATCTATAAAACCCTCTTATAAATAAAAAATATAACCAAGACAATCCCACCCCTTCCACCAACAATGTATATAGTCTTATTGACCCAACTCTAGAAGAAAATGTGGTTAATATGACTAATATGTGAAGGGTGATTGCCTTCATTAACCCTCAACCTATCTACACACCTCCATTATCTTACACATTTTGTGTTATTCAATATTCTTATCTAATTCACTTAAATGAGTTGGGGGAAATATGACCTTATAGATTTTGATGAACCAATTCCCACTCCTCCCTTGGATAACATGTACCATTCTATTTATACCATCCCTCCATATTTACCTAATGCCAATGACATTCAAGCTTCTAACAACACTTCCTCTAAAAATTCTCAACCTATACTTTTACCAACTACTTAATTTTCTCAAAATCATTTACAACCTTGTTCTAAACCTTCTACCTCTTATCAACACAAATTCCAAGGTACTTTAGTTCCTTTTGAGGACTTCCTTTAACACTGTGCACTTATTTTTAACAACCTTATTATGGGTTATGATGAGTGGGATCCCATAATAAAACTCACCAATATCCCATCCCAAATTCCATTTATTAATCTTATGAGAACCTCTCCATTTCATCAAATCCATCTCATGTAACTTTTGTTTGAAATGAACTTCCCTCATCCTCCACTCGTAGAATGCAAATCACCCTTATCTAGATCTGAAAATAGCATAATACAATAATGTGAAGAGATGTCCATTTATGTCGATGAAATAATGGAAAATTCTCTTTATTTAAAGTTTTCCATCACCTTTATTATTCTTTATGAGCTTTTACTTCATGTGTATCCTCCTCCTCTATTCACTAGTGTCCAAATTAGTGATATCCAAGTCAAGCATGCCTTGATTGATGAGGGTTTGGGTACCTATGTGGAATATCTCAATTTTATCAAAACTATTGGATATTCTAAATGAAATCACAAATCCACATGTAACACATGTCAAGGCTATGATTGAAGGCAAATTACTACTTTAGGTTATGTGTGGCTTCCCATTACCATCCCACCTATCACCATTTATGTGAAGGTGATGATATTTAAATTTCCTCTATCTTACAACATCTTGCTTGGTAGGCCATAGACACATTGCATGAGACTAGTTACTTCTTCCACCTACAAATGAATTAAATTAACTCACAATGGAGCTATCTATATGATTCAAGGTGACACTAACCCTTAGAGTTTTGAATAATTCCAAGACCGTGGTGTCTTAAATATTTCTACTCCTGAACCTTTGCACAGTGTTTCATTTTGTGAGTCTTAATGATTCAAATTTACCATCAATTCCACTTGAGGTTAGAATGGTCATCCCAAAATCATTAAAAATATTCCTCCTAATGTCTTAGATTTCAATGATGATGATCTTGAAGAGATTAATCTAAATATTAAAACTTATGATCAATCACCTCATCTCATCTCTCAACTTCCTACTTCTTTACAACCTTGTTCTTGTAAACCACCTTATGATGGTATCCCTATTTTCTTAACTAATACTTGGAATTCCATTCACCACACATCATCTAATGAAAATTTCATCCCTACATACATCATTGATCTTCATATAGTTGATTGTGATGATAGTTATACCTTAGATGATCCATTCTTAGGTGGTCTTGTTCAAGCTCATGATGCTAAGATTATCTATTATTATTCTTCTTTGCATTATTATTTTAAATTATCTTCCCATATTCCATCATATATAGTTATATAGATGGTACAAACACCACTAATTTATGAATAACCTTGTAGGAGTATACTTATGTATCATGTTATGACTAGGCCCTATCACTTGGATAGGTATCATGACCCCTATAGCTTTATTATCCATGATATGTATATAATTATATGTCAAACTTATATAAATTTTACCCCTCCCTCATTAGACCACTTCAGATCCCATTCCTACTCCTACTTTAGTTGAACCTATTCCTACTTCTGATCCTATCACCCCTACTATCATGTCTATTCTAACTCCTCCTCCTCCACCACCTTCTCTTGGTGATGGTTTACTTCCTTTACCATAGATGGATCTATTTACAATAAAATGGATGGATGATCCTTCCCAAACTCCTTCTACTTTTGTTACACTCCTCTTATGAGTACCTCTACCAATCCTACTCATAGGTGTAGTTTTTGATTCTATGGTAAACATAATAATTCATCCACTCATTATCTCAATATATGATAATATATAAAAACTTTGCATCCTTCTAACCCTCAATACTTCAATAAATACATACCTCCCTTGAAGGTACTACTTGAGTATATTATTAAATATGGATAGGTCTATTGTCTTTGGTACCATTGTGGTACCCATCACACTGATCATTGCCATATCCTTCAACAACACCTCAAATATGATATTTTAACTATTCTTGCATCTTCTACCATTCCTCCCATATGTAGTTCCCACAAGAAGGCTTTCCCTTCTTCTCCCATGGTTCCACCTCTTTTGGTTCCATCCCCTCATATGGTCCCTTCTTCACCTCTTATTCCTCCACTTATGGATCCTTCTCCATCAGTGATCCCTGCATCTCTTGTAGAGTTCACTTCCATGCATTATTTTGAGCAACCCTTGCCTGATATCCCTCCTCAACATGATCCATCCAGCATTCCTACCTTTTCTATTCAAAATATTAGACATGAAGTATTGTCCTAGTTTTTTTTGAAGGTATATGAGACATTAACTATAGTTTGCATCCAACTTCATAGAGATCTATTATATTTTATGGATAATGTTTATGGGAAAGTCTATCAGTACTTAGGAGCACATGCATGGTGTTCTTACATTTTCAATTTAGATTAGATGTGTGCTCCAATATTATATTCATATATTCTTTTATATCATTTGACATTATTTCATTCTTATTTATCTTACATGGTGATTGATGAGCCCCATAAATGTCTTGTTATTATTTCCATCTATTTTACTCATCCTACTTGATTGCCATGATTTTGAACACTTTTCCATATAGTTCCCTACTTTCATAAACCATATAGAATTATGTTTTAAAACTCTTTTGAATAATTAGAATTATGTATTAAAATTAAATATATGATGATTGTCTATTGATTTAGGATTATTTTCTTATAAATGTGTTTTAAAGATGTTTTAGAGAAATACGTATATAACACGAAGCATCCTACAACAAAAGGAATCTCTTTACATATACCATCCTGTAACCAATGTGTGACTAGAGCCACGGATAAATATATTTTTATTATCTTATAAATAACTCATATAAATGAATCTAACTTTTATAGAGCTCAATAAAGAAGTGGTTGAATAATGAACAACCTTGTTTATCCTATAACAAAGTCATAAGATTCACATAAAGGACATCTTTAGTGAAATTAAATAATTTCAGTTATCCCAATTTGAATGTATCTTATAATAGAAAGTATATATTGTTTTGCATAAAACAATCTCCTATGTGGTATATAAATATGTAGTAGTAGATTTGAGAGATATAGAAAATAGTATATGTTGAATAGAGGTTGTCAAAATTATATTGTGTTAAGAAATGGTAACTGTAACTTCATGCAAAAATTTGTTGCTACACTTTTGATTAAAATGAGTGAGCAATTTTGAGTTTAATTTAGTGTTGTAAAAGGAAGGGTTGAAGCTAGAGTTGGAAGGAGGAAGGCCCCCCTTTGGAAGGAAATGACAATAATCTAGCCTATTTGTTTAGCTAAGCATGTTATTTTATTTCCTTAGGCATTGTGTGTTTCATTTTTGAGTGGTATAATTTAAATTCTTGTTTAAATTTAATTATAAATCTTTGATGCATAAACATTTATTTTATTATATTTTGTTTATGTTTCAGTTTAAGCATTTCATTTAGTGCACTTTGGCATCTTAGATATAATTATCAAAATGTCAAATTAGAGATTGAGTGTGCACATATAGTGACCCCATCTTATCAATTTTACATTCCTAGGTTGACATTTAAATGAGTTATAAGGTACAAATACATGGTTACTCTCTTTGTTCATTTTTATCAAGAGAAGTATATCTGATTGTGAATTAGCTACTAGTCAGTTTTGGTGCCATTGTTGGAGAAGGGCGTCACACATTTGTAATATTCAATCTTGAATAGCAAATTTTTTTAGATGTCTATTATTGTTTTTCCAAAGCTTGTTATTTTTATAGATTAAATATTTCATAATTTCATATTTTAAAATTTTCCTTTTTGCAAGTAGGATAGTGGAAATTTCAAAAAACCCATATTACTAACTTTGTGCAAGTAGGGTGGGGAAAAAGTTTTTAAAAAAGTGATTGACATATACATAGTGAATGGGACTATATAGGAATATTTTTGCCTAAATCATCAAACATTACTAAAAGATCTAAATTACATCTTGTAGCAACTAAGGAATACAAAGGAATTCCTAAAGATCACTCATAGTTGTCAATAGAATAGGTTGAGAAAGAAGAATTTGTGATTGGACTGGTAGCACAAGTTGGAGATATTAAAGAGGTTCATACCCCTAGAAGAGACCCACAAGCACCACCTCTAAAAAATTCCCACCATATCAACTCATATTTATGAATTTGAAGTTTTAATCCCTCCATTTCCCAAATTTATTACTGAGGCATTCAAAGCTATTCTTTCCCCTAAAAGAAACACTAGGCCAATACAATCTTCCAATTTAGAAAGACTCTTTGCTAAGACACCAGAAAAATCTTCTAAAACCTCCACACTATCCCCATTGCATAGGAATCCATACATTCCTAAGGAAAAGATAAAGTTTCCATCTTCTACACCCCAAGAAATTAAAGAATTGATATGAATTTTAAGTGTTGGGTAGCAATAACCTCCCATCTACTAATGCAAAGAGTATTCATGGGGGATCACAAGGAAGAAAACACTACCAATGAGTTTGCCACTTTCAAATTTCCTATCCTTACTCCTAATGGAAATGCACCCATGAAAAATATCCCTCACTCTACCCTCCCTAACTTTAGAGGAAAAACATTTAAGGATCTAGATACATTTCTTTTTGAGTTCAATATCTTATGTCATAGCTATGGTTATAATCAAGATGCTCAGAAACTCAAACTATTTCTAGCAACACTCAAAGATGCAACACTTAGATGGTTCATGGGACTTAGAAAGGATGCAATTTCTAGTTGGGATGAAATGAAGGAGAAGTTTTTGATGAAATACTAATATCATTTTAGGGGAAAAAATTATAGGAGAGATGACATGTTTTGAATGACACAAGATGATGATGAGTCATTGGAGGAATATATGGAAATATTTTTTTTAGCTTGCAAAAATATAAGAAAACTAAAATGTACAAATAATAGGTCATGATAATATTATTGAAAGGAATTTTAGATGATTATCTTAAGGCACTAGATCTAATGTTTGGTGGTGACGTTTATACACTACCGTTTGATGAATTAGAACTTCTATGTATGAACTAATCCAAATTAGCCATAAACAAAAGTTGGGGTAGAGCCCTTCCTACAGTATTTTTTGTAGGACTATCTAAAGGTGAAATTAGAAACTTTCTCTAGGATATGAAATAAGACATCATCAGTCACCTAGGTACTCAGCTTGATACATTACATACATAGTGGAAGTAAGAAGAAATTGAGAAATCCTTAGCCAGCTATTACCCTAAATGTAGAAATAAAAAGGAAGATTAAACATGCCATTCTGTGAAGGCTTGGGTAGTTAGTATCACCAAGGAAAATCATGAGATAGTAGAGCTACATGCCATAAGAGAAGATGAGAACCAAGTTTTTTTTGTGGCTCAATGAAAATCATGGGTACAAATACTAGGTATGCCATAAAACTCTATGTTTTCAAATTCTCAAATAATCCTCAATATGATTCTTGGATGAATATACCCAATCCAAACTAGTCTCATAAAAATTGGTAGCTACCCTAGAATCAGTTATAGATGTAAAAAAATTAATAACAACCTCAATATGGAAAATTCTAAAACTAACAATGGTTTTATCCCTCTAATCCATGGCAATAGTAATAGAGAGGAAATTAAGGCTTTCCCTAGAAAATGTAAAAACCACAATAATAGACCATAATTATAAAAACCCAATAGCCTATTTGAACCACTTAATTACCCACCCAACCAATCCCTAATCTTGCTAATAAGTTAATTCAATTGACACAATCCACTAAAATAATGTAATATCTAACATACACCTTAGATATTAATCAAGTTCAACGTCACTCAGGTCATGTTCTCTTGCAACCCACCTCATTCATAATCACATAACACTTTGAACCATATTCACTCCATACTAATCCATAACCACCCATAGCCAATCCTGAGCCAAGTCCATCAAAAAATCAAAAAGAAATTGACAATCCTCCTTTTCTGGAGAGGTTAAACATATCACATCCTGAACTAGAGCCTAAATTCAGTATGTAAGGACAAATCAAGAATGTGTGCATATAAATCCTACTTTTTAAGCAATAAAGAATGTTCCTATCCATAATAAAATTGTTTGAGAGCTGGTTTGAAAAAAATGGGAAGAAAGAAAAAGGATCCTTAAATAGTCTAGGTTATCGGCCAATTAACAGATATTATCTTGACAAATATAGTTCCCCTAATATATTCTGATTTGGGAAGCCCTGTAGTTAATGTTAGCATCCATGGCTAACCCATCTCCAATAATCTAATTGACTTGGGTACAACCATCAACATGATGACCATGGAGACCATGCAGCAACTGAAGCTTTCCACTCTCCATACAGCACCCACCATCTTCCAAATGGATGACAAATCAATTATTAAGCCTGAGGAGATTGTTGAGGATCTTGTTATCACTATGGATTCTTGGAAATATCTAGTAGGTTTTATTATCCTACAACAAAAGAGTAATATGGGGGGTTATTCTTTCATCTTTGGTCACCCATGGTTGGCCATTTTCAATGATTTTATTGGCTTTAGGTTAGGAAAAATGCTAATTTTCAATGAGAATTACACTATGAAATTGGTGTTGTATTCACCAGCTCAGCCTTCCCTGAATGATGGACCGATCCCTTAGATTGATGACCTTAAATAAGTTGTTTTTTTATAGAATCTCTATACAATTGACTAGATTCCATTTCTTTAGGCTAAATAAAAAAATAATGTCCTTATTGGTATCCTACAAAACACCTATCAATAGGATCATGTAGTCATCAACCTATTAGAATATAAACCATGTCCTCTTTAAATTACCTTTTCTGAGAATGATTTTACTAAAACCATAAGAGATATTTGGATATTCTATCAATTACTTCCCCATAAATGTAGTTATGCTCCTTTAATCACTAATTTAGAGACCATGTTTTAATTAACAAAGCAAATAGACATCCTCCAAAACAAACCTCTCAACATCAAAACTTATTTAACACCCCAATAAGAAAGTTACTTAAAATGTTGAGAAGGTACACAATAACATTTGCCTGAGATTACCATGACATGAGAGGAATACCCAAATTTATGTATGCATCACATTTACATTGAATAAGAATGCAAACATATTCACCAACCCCAATGATGAATGAATCCTATAGTCAAAGACATTGTCAAAACCAAGTTATAAAAACTCTTAGATGTAAGATTTGTTTATCCTATCTCAGATAACTAGTGGGTCTCTCCCATATTCATTGTCCCTAAGAAAGGGGGAAATGGTATATTTGTGTTAACTACCAAGAGTTGAATGTTGATACCAAGAAGGATTGCTTTTCCTTTCCATTTATTGATCAAGTATTGGATACATTAGTAGGGAATAAGTAATTTTCATTCCTAGATGGCTATAGTGGGTATAATCAAATATGAATTGCTCCAAAATCCCAAGATAAAACCACTTTTACTTTCCCTTGGGGAATCTACGCCTATGCCATATTTCCATTTGGTCTTTGTAATGCCCTAACTACTTTTCAACAAGCTATGTTGAACATATTTTCTGATCTCTCCCATGACTAATTGAAATCTACATGGATGATTTCACCATATATGGGTAAACATTTGAATAAATGTTAACCAACCTAGAGAAAGTCCTTCAATGCTACCAAGACCATCAATTATCTCTGAATAATGAAAAGTATTTCATGCTTATGACTAAAGATATTGGGTTAGGACATCACATATCCCTTGCTAGAATTCAAGTTGACCCAACAAAGATAAGTATTATCAAGGATCTACCCACACCAAAGAAATAGAAAGATGTTGGAAGTTTTTATCACATGTTGGTTATTATAGAGGATTCATCAAATATTTTATTGAAATTTCCACCCCATTATTTGGATTACTTACTAAAGATATTGAATTTACATGGACTGATGATTATCAAATTACCTTTCAGCAAATCAAAGACCTACTCATAACAAATCATATTCTAAGAATGCCTAATTAGAAGAATCCTTTTCAAATTTATATAGATGCATTTGACACCACTTTAAGAACTATCCTTGGCCATAAAGATGAATATTTGAGCTATGCAATCTATTTTATTAGAAAGAATCTTCAAGGGGTTGAACTTAACTACACTATAATGGAGAAGGATCTTCTTGATATCATCTATGCCCTCACCAAATTTTGACACTAAATTATAGGTTACCAAGTATTAATCTACATTGATCATGCAACAATAAGGTATTTAATGAACAAACCTATTGTAATAGGTATGATAATTCATTGGTTGCTTTTACTATAGGAGTTTAATATCACCATTATGGATAGACAAGGTAAGAATAATGTAGTAACAAATTTTGTATCTTGGTTTCAAAATGATGAGCATAGTCCTACTTTTGATGATTCTTTTACTAATGAACATTTATTTGCCATAACAATTCAATCTCCTTGGTTCACAAATATTGCTAACTATCTTACTATAGGATCACTACCACAACATTTATCACCTATGGACAAACAAAACTTGATCCAAAAGATCAAAAATTATTCCTAGATTATAGGATATATATTTACCATTGAAATAGATTTAGTTATGATAAGATGTATCCAAGAAAATGAAGCTTATGACATTCTCAGAGCCTATCATGATGAGCTTTGTGGGGGTAATTTTAATGCCAAATAAACTACCGTGAAAGTACTCATTGTTATATTTTATTATCATTCTTTGCATAAGGATTTCATGATGTACACCTATATATGTGATCAATGTTAGCATACGGAAAATCCCACTCACTCACATGAAATTCCATTACATCCATAACTAGTTCTAGAACCCTTTGACAAATGAGGACTAGATTTTGTAAGTCCCATTGATCCTAAATCCAACAACAAGGAATACATAATGGTGTGCACTAATTATGTCACCAAATGGGTAGAGGTCAAAGCCTTAACCCATGCCTAAGATGAGAAGATAGTTTAGTCTCTCTATGAAGAAACATTTAACCATTATAGAGTACTAAGAGAAATAGTCATAGACTAAGGCCCATAGTTCACATCAGACCTTATAGCTACCTTGGTAAAAGAATATGAAATTAGACATAAGAAATCTACCCCTACCATCCTTAGTCAAATGGTTAGGTATAAGTGACAAATTGATAATTGGAATATATCCTCACTAAGACTATCAAACTACATAGAAAAGATTGGTCAACTCATCTTCTAGAAGTAGTTTGGGCTTATAAAATCACCTAAAAAACCATAACTAATTTCACTCCATATGAACTAGTTTATGTTAAAAAGCCTATTCTACCCATTGAGTTTGAACATAATACATTAAGGATAACACTTGATTTGGGCTTAGATATTTCTCAAGATCAATAAGATAAAATCATTTAGTTGAATGCACTTGATGAATTAAGAAAGGAAGCAATTCATCATACTAAAATATTGCAAAGACAACATGTAAGATAGCATGATAGGAACATCAAGACTAAGAATTTCATACTAGGAGATTGGTCAATCCTTTTTTAATCTAATACAAGGATAATAAAGGAAAGTTTTAGTCTAGATGGATTAGGCCTTATGAGATCAAAAAAGTTTTTGACAATGGAGCTATAAAGCTCATGACCATTAATTCTATTTGGTTTTGACTACTTGTTAATGGACACAAGCTCAAGCTATACAATAAATTATTTTCCAAGGAAACTTTCACTCACCAACTTTTATAAAGAACAACATTCATCTCTTCTTCATGAATCAAATAAACCTATTCCTACAGTCAAAGGGTATTTTTGTCAACCCTTCTCTAATATTTTTCAAGGGTAATAAAGCTTCATGTAGCTAAGAACAAGTCATTCCTAATGAATTGGTTCAAGATAAATAAAATCATACCCTCTATATTATTATGATTTGATTTTATTTTGGACCAAAAGATATAAAAAACAAAATAAATAAATTCACCAATGAAAACTTTAGGCGTTGCTGATGGATGTTGTCTCAAAAAACTAGGTCACTAACTGATCAACATTCATTAAAAAATGAAAAAGAGAAAAATCAGTAATCTAATAAAAATGTTTTTTTCCATTATTTTTTTATAGATTCATTCCCTTAGAATAGAAATATATTTTCCTTCTTGATATAGGATAGAGAACTTGTCGTTACAGGTGAAAAACTTGTCGCTGCAGGATAAAAACTTGTTATAAGATAACACTTACTGCTACAAGAAGCATATCTTGCTACACGATTTATTGCTACACTCCATCCCACCTAAATTTTTTATCTCACTTAAACACTATAATATTCCATAATCATCACTTTAATTATAATTTTTCACATTTATAAAAGGTATTTCCATAGGTGATATAGTAATTATTCTATGTTTATTTTTTGTCATACATTTTAATTATTTATAAAAGATGATGACATTTAATGATATTAATACACCACCATATCCTATCCTTATCACACCCATTTAACATATCCTTCATTGATGTTACCATTGAAATAATTTATCTTACCACCCCTTACTCTTACCATGAGTGTTCTATGTATATCAGCTCAGTCCCTTGAGGACAAGTGATAGATTAAGGGTGGGGAATATTTTTAAATAATTCAAATGGATTATTTCACCTTTAAATTTAAAAGTCACAAATAATTTTGAAATTTCCAAAAACCCTTATTGTAAACACTTAGACATACAACTCACACATTATGGGATGCAATTTATTCAAACATGAGCCACTAGATATCACCCCCTTGACCAACAGCATAGAAATCTTGGCCTTATTTTTAAATATAAGATGGGTGCAGTATTTCAAGAAAATATAGTCCTTGGATGAAAGATTTGTAGAGATTTTTTTTGGTATATTGCATAATATCTTGGCCATAGTAAAAGGTATGGAAGTAAAGTTGATAGAAATAGCCATTAGTAGAGTAATGAGAATACCTAGAATAACAGAGAAATGGCAAGAAAAATATGTTGCCAAGGATGAGAAATGAAGGTTTATCAATGTAATTTAATGCCTAAAAACCTCAAAGAACATCACCATAAGGTTTTCTCTATAATTAAGATGGGCTAAGGCTATCAAATTTATCTCTAGATATTTCATGTGTGAAGGAAGGTTTTATATGTTGCATGGCCTACACTTAAATTTTTTGAATAATTTGTGATATAGAGTGGAGATAAACATTCCAATTTTTTTTATTCATATGATAACCAAGATGTCAAAGAATTTTCAAAAAGGTAATTTTAAACCTCTCTTCCACCATTGTCTCATACAATTAATTATTCAAGATTGTTTGTAAAGAACTAGACCCAACATCAGTTGGGAGGAAATTCTCTACATATCAGGAAATGAAGAGAGTGATAGAGAAGGAAATGTATTATAATAATTGGAGGTTGAAGAAAAGATATAAAAAAAAGAATAATCCATCCCTATATAACCACTAGAACCTATATAAAAAAAACTTCCTATAGCCATACAAGAACCTATGAAAGAAGGTATTCATGTAACAACACAAGAAATTGCAGCATTTTCTAAGGGAAAGAAAAAGAGGAAACTCATTCTATGGCTTGATTTTAATGAGTATGAGGAAAAATACCCATATTATTTCAAGAATACCAAATTAATTCCCACTCCTTGTATATCTCATAAATTAAAGAGAAAAATGAAAACTAAACCTTCTTCCATTATTCAAATAAATGAAGAATTTGGGGAAGAATGGACTACTAGTAGAAATGAATCTATTGAGACTGAAATAGATAAAGAAGAATGTTCTCCAATATTCCATTAGGAAAAAGTAGAAAAATTTGAGTAGAGTATTAAATAAATGTAGGAATAAGTAGACCAAGTTGAACACAATCTTAAAGAAATACATGAAGAAGTAGAGCAAGTTGAACACAATCTTGAAGAAATGGATGAGGAGGAAGACACAATTAAACACAATCTTGAAGAAATGCATGAGTAAGAAGAAAAAGTTGAACATAGTTTTGAAGAATTATATGAGGAATAGGTACAAAAAGAGTTCCATGAAGAAACCATATAGGAAGAAGCTGAATAATTAGAGCAACATATTACAGTGCAAGTGGAATTTTCCACTCTTGAGCAAACCTTACAAGAAATTGAGAAACTAAGTAAGCAACTATGAGATCAATATAGTGGAGGTATAGATGCACTTGTTGTATTAGATTTTCAGTTATATCCCTTAACCAGAGATCATCTTACAACCAAAATTATATAAACTTCTATAGAGGTCAAACAGTAAGAGGAACATAAAGTTTCCCTAAGGTCAAGTATCACTCTTATTTTCTAATATCTCAAACTATTGAATTGGATGGATAATTAATTTGAATATATAAAGGAACTAAGGAAATAAAATAGGAAATTGAAAGAGGAAAACAAGTTTAAGGAAGAGAGCATCACCAAACTGAAATAGAAAGTTGAGGACATGGCTGGTATAACCCAAGAACTCCTTAATTATAGGCCTCCTGCAAAAGTTTATTTGGTTTATATTGAAGAACAATGGAAAAAATTTATATTTATGAGAATTTATTGTGATATTACCCATGAATTTATTTATCCCCTTTCCTTATATATATATATATATATATATATAAATTAACTTCACAGGAAGAACAAGCACAACTATGCGAGTCTTAATTTCACAATTATGTTGTTTTGTATGATAGAGAATGGAATACCAATTTATATGTTGGATATGTCCAATTACAAGTATTTTTATCATATTTTTTAAATGAATAGAAAAGAGGAAGAAAAATAGTAGAATATAAGACAAAGGAAGATGAAATCCATTTACTTATCCGAGGTGAATCAATGGCACCTGATGTTATATTAACTAAATGGGATACTATCATGTTAAAGAAATAAGTTAGAACTTGGTTTGGACAAAAATATGGTGATGTTCAATATTTTTATTTGTAATTGAAAACTTATGCTAGTCCTTTAGCCAACAAGTCATGTATCGAACATTGAAATGAGCTCAATACTACATAAAAGAAGAGGTAGCCCTATTCCCCTTTTAATTTAAATGTAACATTAAATAGGACCACAAAATACATTCTTCATGTAGGTGACATGAGATTGTAATTAATGAACCTAAGTTATATCCACCCATATTCTTGTATCTTATTTTATACTAGTACAACAAAATCTTGGTGGATGAAGCTTGAGAAGCCAAAATTTGGAAAATACTTAAGTAGAGGCAGGGTTTTTATGCTCACCTTGCCAATGGCACTACAGAACCCATAGATTTTAGAGTTGTTTATACACTAGGAATGAACAAGTATGGTGTTCAAGGTAGAGAAGGATCTTAATTTTTGGGGGTGTGATGAACCCCATAAATATTTTGTTATTATTTCCATCTGTTGTACTCATCCTACTTGATTTTCATGATTTTGAACACTTTTCCATATAGCTCCATACTTTCATAGACCATATAGCTTTATGTTTTCAAAATCTTTTGAATAGTTAAAATTATGTATTGAAATTAAATATATGATGATTTTGTATTTATTTGTGATGATTTTTATATAAATGTGTTTTGAAGATGTTTTGGAGAAATAGGTATATAGTACAGAGTATCCTATGACAAAAGGAATCTCAATACACAGACCATCTTACAGCCAATGTATGAGCAAAGCCATAGATGAATAGATTTTGATTCTCTTCTAACCAAATCATATAAATGAATATAACCTCTATGGAGCTCAATAAAGAAGTGGTTGAAGAAAGAACAACCTTGTTTATCTTATAGGAAACTCAAAAGATTCACATGAAGGACATCTTTACTAAAAAGAACTAATTTTAGCTATCCCAATTTAAATGTATCTTAGAATAGAAAGTATATTTTGTTTTTCATAAAAAAATATCCTCTATGGTATATAAATATGTAGCAATAGATTTGAGAGATATAGAAAATAGTATATGTTGAATAAATTTTGTCAGAAGTATATTACGTTAAGCAATTATGATTGTAACTTCATGAGTAATTCATTGATAAACTTTTGATTAATATGAGTGAGACATTCCAAGTTCAATTTAGTGTTGTAAAAGGAAGGGTTGAAGTTGGATTTGGAAGTAATAAGGGCCCCTTTTTGAAGGATACAATAATAATCCAACTTATTTGTTTAGCTAAGAATGATATTTGATTTTCTTAAGCATTAAGTGTTTCATTTCTAAGTGGTGTAATTTACATTCTTGTTTAAATTTAATTAGGGAAGCTTCCACACATAAGCTTTTATTTTATTGTATTTTTTCTATGTTTCATTTCAAGTATTTCATTTACTACACTTCAACATCTTAGATATAATTAGTAGAATGTCAAATTAGAGATTGAGTACACACATATAGTGATGTCATACTATCAAGTTTACATCTCTAAGTTGACATTTAAATGAGGTAGAAGGTACAGATCCATGGTTACTCTCCTTTCTCATTTTGATCAAGATAATTATATCCAATTATGAATTAGCTATTGGTCAGTGATTTTAATTGCATGTTCTATATTTCTTATAATGTCATTTATGCTTGCTTATGGATGTATTCTTTAATTTTTCTTTCTTTTCCTTCTTGAGTTTGTTTATTAAAAACTCCCTATTTTCCCTTCATGATTATTTTATTTCTTATCTCTATATACATGACTAATTGTCATTGTGATTTGGTTATATAAACCTTATTCCCTTTAGTCATTCCTTTTATACCATGTGATTAGTTATCAAACAATTGATCTCATTATAATCTCCTTTCACCGATCCACTTCGGATCTCTTTTATTCCCTATATCCCCTTTTCACAAGCTAAGAATATACATAGTTGAGACATGAGATAGCATGATGGTTCATTATTAAGCATAAGTGATCTAGTCAGTCTTGTCTTTGTTCACTTAACTTCCTTTAGACAAAGCCTCAAGCTCATTCATTTGTATCACTCTATATCTCATGATTGGTCATTCAAAGTCTGTATGGAGGAAGAATCTTATAAAATCCTTAAAAAATTCAAAAATCAAATCATTTAATAAAAGGTAATAATACAAAAGGAAATGACATTCAAAATTCTTAAAATTCAAATCACACTAAAAGACATGATTAAAAGAACATCTCCTTCTAGTCAAAGATAAAACTCCAAAGTTGGCCTCATAATAGAGCTGAGGTCCATTTGGGTGTAGTAGGCTAGTATATTATAAAAGGAGAATAAAAATAATAATCTTTTAGTGATACCTAATTTTTCATGCAAGTAACCAATCTTCATAATAGATCAATGGATTTTTAAAGGGTCCTAAATAATGGGGAACATGTCATGGGATGGTAGGTCCATTTTAATTTTCTTGTACCAATCTACCTTCATGACTTGATCTTAATAGCATGCGTATTTGCCTACACAACCTTATGTCTATAGTGAACATGTTTCCTTTATACATTGATGGTCACTAGTTATTTAGTGTCTTCTCATTTCCTTAGTATGCCTCATATATCTTAAGGTCTTCTCATAAGATGCCTAAGTTATGATTTTTACATTCCCTTTTTCATTCCCTACATTCTTCATATTTCATCTTGAAAAATATTTCTTGGTTCATTGATCACTCCCCTAGGGATTCTATTTGTGAGTTACATTTTAGGACCATGGATAGGACCTGGCCTTCCGCAAAAATTGCCACAATTTTAAATTACTATTACCAACATCCCATATTTACCAAATTTTCACATTTATTTACCTCATTGGTGTTCATTTTGTGAGTTTTAATTTAAGACCACGGATAGGACCTGGCTTTTCTCACAAAATTTTCTAATAATCCAAGTCACAATAAAATTACATGTGTCAATTGTGAGATAAGATGTGATTGATTATGAAGTTACACATCATTGACATGCTTCCTAACTTGATATAACATGTTTTATACTTAATTTATCTTTCACTTTTATCTTCTTATTTTTTGATTGAATGTAATAATCCAACCATTTCTTGAATTTTAATACTTCCCATCTTGAAATAGAGTGATAAATTTAAGACCAATTTTTTCAATTTTTTTTATTATACTTCCCAATGTGATTTAGTATCATTGATTAACTTAATTGATTTATTTTTATACCATTTGTTCTTTTACACATTTTCCACTTTATAACATTGTTTTTATTCTTCCCAACATGATTTAATGTGATTTTACTTGTTTTAATTTGGTACCAATCTTTCTCATGGTTTAAAAACAAACTTTTTACCATATTGTTTATCATCCCTTTGCTTTTTTATACTTAGTCATTTTCTTGTAATAACACATTTCTGAACATGAAATAGTGTGTAGTACATTTTTGATTGATTATATTTTACCAAGTCTTTTTTCACCTATTTCTTTTTAACCATGCATGTGTCTTACATAATGATAGAAAAGAAGCCAAAACTCATATATTTCTTATAGTGTATATAATAAAATATAAATATATGTGCTAGAAATAAATATATCTAAGCATCCATAACCACAACGATAATATAAACACATAATATAAAACATCCAACTACCAAAATGAGCAACACATACACACACACACACACACACACACACATATACACACACACACACATATATTGCTCATTGTGGTAGTTGGATGTGTGATCGTGTGTGTATACATACATACATACATGGTATATGGATGCTATAGATATATATATACATAGCATACATACATTTACATTTTATTATATATGCTATAGAAATATATGACATACATGGCATTCATATATATATATCATTATATATATATATATGCATGGTTATATATATATAGGTGAAAAATGTACTGTGGTATAAATATATATCAATCATACATATACTACACATGTATGTATGTATGTATCAGATGTATGTATATATATATATATATATATATATCATGAGTTTTGATACAAAATACAATAATATACATCTTTGTAGCTCTAGGGCTAGGGTTTATATTATCTATCTTATGGCCTAGATGTGTTACCCATAGATGCCTGCAAACTATCCCCTCTAAATAGTACATTGTACAGAGGTTGTCTAAGATCTTAGACTTGTCAATTATCCTTTTAGGTTAGCCACCTAGGCCTATACATGTGTTATTTTGACATGTACCTATGCTAGCTAGGTCATGGTATCCATATGCATGGATCTTACCTAAGCTAAGGCTTGACATGCCTATGCTTTTCCCACTCCCACCCTTGCTGGTGGATGTTTCTCCTCCCTACATGTCTATACTCATCTCACTACCTCTCCTACTAATTTGAACTAGCTCCCTAGGGTAGACTCTATCATAAGATCCATTAGTGTCACTGGGTCATAGGGAACTATTACCTCATCAAATATCTCATAGAGTTCTCCTCTCACTCAAGATCCCCATCTATTCTCCTCCTCTATAGGATCTACAAAAAATAATCTAGATAGATATTAGATCATAGATATATCTCAAAAATATATCTATCTATAGTCTATCTCAAATAACTTAAACACATTTCAAACCATCTATTATTACCTATTTGTGCGTTTCCTACTACCATCTCACCATCTACGCAAATATCAAGCACTATCTCCCCATCATTGCATCATCTAATTACCTCATCTATAGGTTTCCACCCAAATGAAAATCTTAGAGACTCCACTTGTGCCTATCTCAAGCTATGCCTAAGTGGTCTATCTATCACCCAACTCTATCATATCCCACTTGATGGGTCATCTAAGATGACTACTATCTCTACTCTTTCCTACTACCAATATCTCCATTGATGGTATAATCGAGGTGGTCTCTAATCCTCTTACTATGGTTATGGTAGTGGTACCTCTAGCACTCCTACTTCCACATCTATATCCTCTCTTTATTTCCCATTGTATCTAACTTATCCATGGTCCCTCACACCATAGTCTAATTACTAGTCTAACAACTAGTGGCCCTAATCCTCCTCTCCCCCTTGGCTCTTTCACATGCCTATCCCAAAATGTAGGCACCACTATTAGCACCATTGGGTGAGGGAGTCCCATATATCTTGGTACACACACCATCAGATATAGCTACATCCATAAGGTATAATGGCCATTAATATATGTCCATGATAATGTTGGTGCCACTATTTTCTAGCTCAGCTATACCATAGTAATGTGCCCATAAGGCTACCACATAATGTCTACTTGCCTAACTATCTACATTTATGGTATGTGGGGCATGGTTTGCATTACCTAATCCTATTACCACCTCTATACTTAAGGCAACCTATCATTGACCACATAGGGAAACCTAGTTGGTTGATACATAGGAAACCTCTCATATATCCATGAACATAGAAAGATAATAGGCCATCTAGATTTATGCCCTTTGGACATCATCCCATACATGTCATGCATAAGTTCTACCTAGATGATAGAGCATAAATCATATAAAACCTCATGATCTAATATAGTTTATAATAAGGCTATCACATATAGTGGTACCTTGACATCTAACTTGTGACACATCACCCACACTATCACAAGTCCTATGACCACCTTATAGATATATATAATCTAAGATGTATATGTGTCAAATAAGCTAACTCTCAACTCAAGATATATCTTCTTTGAGCCCATCACCCATATGGCTAAGGTTATATTTTCCTCATATCCATCTAGTACTCCCATGACCATAGACATACCTCCTATAGGTAGTTCAAGCATCACATGGATGTCCTCTAGGGTGATCCCACCTTAATGGTATCCTTATCCACCTCCCACCTAAATGTATTAGTCGACCATTCCCAAGCTCCTAGGAATATGACTATCAAAAATGAACTCAGTGGGATTTAACACATATCTAAAATCCCTCCTAGACCTAATCTAACTAAATTTGAGTGATCCTTAATCATCAATTGATCCAAAATATCTAGGATCCATGTTCATCCATCAAAAAAAAAACCTTAGATGCTCATAAAACCATAAAACAAAAAAAGATGTATTCGATCCTCCATGTCATTTATAATCAAAATACATTTTTTTTCAAATTCTAACAAAAATAAGCCTAATTTTCCTTAATCTATCCATTTTTTATAAATTGGACTTATTTCTAGCCTATTCGGCCATTCTAGTACTCATTCAACCATTTTGGGTCTTTCTAGCACTCTTTTAACCTATTTCATGTATTTTTGTACTATTTGTCACTTAGTCAAACATTAGGTTGACCAAAATTTCCTTATTTTTACTAAGTTGACTTAATAAACTAAGTCAACCCTTTTTTACCCTCTTAGTACTAAGTCATCACAGTGGATTTTTCTACTAAGTTGGTAGTCTAAAAAATAAACTAAGTTGGAAAATACCTTCTAGGTCGGTAGTATGGATTTCACAAATTTCAGCCTACTATGTCAGTTGGCTTGACCTAGTTGTTTCTAGTTCTGAACCCTTTTATTTCCAATACTAAATGCCTTTTGATAGTTATTACTCTGATCCCTTCAAACCCATTTCCCTATTTGGTTTTTACTACCCCCAACAACTTTCTTAGGTTGATTTTGCTTCTTAAAATTTCTCTAAATTATAAATTTCTAAAAAACACTTAATTTCAATAAAATATTTAAAACCTATTTTAATATTCCCAGTTGCCTACCTGTGCTACACCCACTATGACCATTGGGAGTCCCTCTCATCTCGGTTGTCATCTCTTCACCATCCTAGATCATTTGGTCTCTCAAAGCTCTTTTTCTCTCACCCACAAGTTAAAAATAACAAATGACTTCCCTTTCACCCTATTTAAACTTACTTTTCAAAATTCATTACCTCTCAAATAGTTTCCATCAAATTTCTTGTTTTGCTCATATCTTTGTTTCTACTAATCTATTTTTCAATCCATAAAATGTTTTGGAATCATGACATCGTAGAGAATATTTCCACTATTATATGCCTATCTTCAATTTTTTTTGTCTATTTTTTGCACTAAATTCTATAGGTTCACCTAATGTTCTTCACATTTAGACACTTTCACTTCTCTTGTATTCTACTTATTTATCTACAACTCTAAGGTAAGTAAAGGTATGTGTTTTTCAATGTTGTCCTTTCATTTATCTTATTTATTCCTTACTAAATTTTACTTATCATTAGCATTATGTGTCATCATGTTCTATTCTTGAAGTACCATCTCATGATGTACTCACATGATACGTGATGAGCTTCAAGTGGGGCATATGTTTACACATAATATTTTCAAATTTTTATCACTTATTTATGGTTTTTATCTTGAAATAACCCATTGAGTCTCAATCTCTCTAAGTGTATGCCTTAATGGGTGCACCAGGAAAGGGGTGGGCAAATTGATGGTGCTTCATAAGATTGTTGTCCCTTTGGCCACATTTTATCTACACACTTGTCTACTAAAAACCTTATCCATAAGCTTTTTAATCTCTATTTCACACTCCTTATTCATTTCCTACCTTTTATCCCTCTTTTCCTAACCTTATCCACTTTTTGATTATTTATTATACTAGGTCAACTAGGTTGACCCTATACAATTTTGGGTGAAATTCACTTAGTGTCTAGGCCAACTCTTGGTTGACCTAGCCCATGACCTAGTGAATTTTTGTCTGAAACTATGGTAGGTCAATTATATCGACCCTATAGGTCAAAATTTTTAAAAGGGCTTAGGAATAAATCTACCTATATATACAATTTTATTTCTCCATTTTTTAGAGAATAGAAGAAGAAGCAAGAGCTATTGCACATTTTGTTATCTCATACTTTCTTTGGAAATATGGATCTTGTCTTTTGGAGAAGTATTTTACATGCATTGATAGGTCATGTATCCTAGATCTGATTTATCATTGTCATCCTTACATACCATAATAACCTCTTGCAAAGAACCTTGGCCAAGGGAGAGATTGAGGATCGATGGATTCATCTTCAAAGGTAAGTATTCTTAACTTTGTTTCTCTGTTGTAAGAGTAGATAGATATGCATTTATACTTCTCTTCCATCCATTAGGATTCTATATAAATTAATGTGATTATATGTATCCTATGCATGTCTACTTTTATTTTTTATAAGCCCCACTTTGTACCATAAGCTTTGGTGATCACTAGATTATATTTTAATTTACTTATTATTTTAGTGAGATATATGAAAACATAAAACTCCCTTAGGGTTATTACATGATTGTGCTTGACTAGAGGCTTTGGAACCCTCCCTAGCATAGTGTATTATGGTAAGATATCCCCTAATCAAGTCTATTAGATCCTTGTATTGGTCATGTTCCTAATTATCTAATGTATCTCTAATAAAAAATGTATGGTATGATCTATCTTATCCAAGTTAGGATTTATTTATAGACATGATGCATTGATGATTGCATACACAACCCTTTAGATGATAAATCCTTTAGTTGAGCTTTAAATTCAACCAATTTTATATTCATCATCCTATAAAGTGCCTTGGATTATGGTTATGAACTAAGTATTATGTCAATTGATAAATTAAACTATTGTTTAGGAGGTAATCTTGGTAATTCATCTAGAAATACATCATAAAATTTCTTAAGAAAAGGATAATCCTTAATGGATGATTATTTAGATTCTTCCATTTCATTTATTTTAACAATAAATGTTTGACATCATTTCTTATGAGCCTTATTAAGATAAATTTTGAAAATCTACCTGAGTTTCAACTCCCTTTTCTCACCTTGAATCTGAGCGTGATTCTCAAAATCATCCTGACATCTTACCTTCTTAAGATAGAAATCTATCGTAGCTTTATAGTTAACAAGCCAATTTACCCCTATGATTACATCATATGATCCTCGTGGTACTACGTAAATATCTAATATCAACATGAATTCAGGTAATTCAATCTCATCTTCCACTAAGCACCTATCAAATTTGACCTTGGCTTTATTTTTATATTGTAATAACCATGTATTTTACATTAAACTAGCTTTCCTAGATAACTTAGATAGCATTCATAGAGAAATAAAACATTATGTAGCTCTAATGTCAATAAAAATGAAAATGGGTTGACCAAAAGGATTACCCATAACCTCAATAGGTAAGACTTGAAAATTAGCCTAATGATTATTAACAGTCATATAAATTTTATGTTGAAAGGTTCCTTATTGCATAGTAGCCTTAGGTTTACCTTTAGACTTTCCTTGAGTACATTCCCTAGCATAGTGATCACCCCCATAGATGAAACATCTACCAAGTGCTCCTTTCCTTTTTGACTACTGGTTCCCTTAAAACTAGGATTGAACCCACCATCCACTTTTTTTTTTACCTAAGAAGTTAATAAATTTAGCATTTTGATTCCTAAATTAATTCCTTGAATTTTTGTTCCTTTTCTAGTTATTATTTTTAAGAGTAGGTTTGGAAACTCCAAAATTCTTGAGCTCATCTCTGACCTAAGTAAGAGACTCCAATTTTGATACTTGATTAACTACCTTCTCAAATATTTGATCCATCATAGAAGGTCCATGCACATCTACCTCACATATAATTTAGGGTTTTAATCCCATAATGAACTTCTATATATGAAGCTTTTCATCTTCGTGATATTGAGGAAAATATTTTAGGAGCTTAGTGGATTGTTCCCAATATTCATTCACTAAAATATCTCCCTACTTTAGATTCTAAAAATATATTAGCTTTTGGTCAAAATATAACTGGGGAAACCATCGTGATCTAAATAAAACCATGAATTGTTCCCATGTGGTAGTATTGTGTTCAAGGTTCATCTCAAGCTTATTATTTTCCCATCATGTTACTACTTATCTAGCAAGTTAAAATGATCCCAAAAATATCTTAGTGACTTTTAAGTATTTACGTATCTCAACATACTTTTCTATTTCGTCAACCAATCTTTCTCATCATCTCCTAATATAATTCCATATAACTTAATAGGATTAACATTATTCATGTCTCATGGAAGTTATACATCTACATGATCTCTCACATCCTATGGTACCTCATCATGCCTATGCTCTTGTTGAGCCTCTTACTAAGATTCTTATTGGGCAAGGTGCTCTTCATGATCTTCTTGAATGATTTACTCAACATTTCCATGCACTTCCTATTCTAAGGTCATGATTCAATCCCTAGTTTCATGCATGGATGTGAGGATCTAATCAAAATTTATAGATTTATCTATGGTAAAGTGATTTGGATTTATTGGAGGGTTAGTGTTTAAATTACCCTCACTTCCAATTCTAGAATGAACCATTATCCATTCTAATTAACAAGATAATATGAATACATCAATAGACTCATTAAGTCCTAGAGTTTAAGCTCCAACTCTAATACCACAATGTTATAACCCCACTAGGTTTAACTCAAAAATGTTAATTATTTTTTATATTCTACTTTAATAATCTAAACCATATTATTCTCAATTAAGATAATTATTTTATCTTATATAATTAAATGGTTATGATTCATTTAGACAATGATCAAATTAACACATTAAGCAGTATTACAAATATAATCGATCACAAATTATATATCTGCTAAATGTTATCTTAGCCAATTGCTAAAAGTTTATATAATAAAATTAAACAATAAGAGAACACAACTATTGGTTATCATAGTACAATTATACAAGTTTTTAAATTAGAGTGAATATAAATAAATACATTTTTTGATAGAATAAACTAGTATCCATAACCTTGCCAATATATATAAAATTTAATCATGAGTAAAATACTCTATTAGATGATTGTTGGAGGAGAGGGAGAGCATCATTAGAGTAATTTAACACACCAACCATGAACCATAGATCCCCCACATAATTTCATAACTAGGGAATGGACCTACCATAATGGATGAGCATTTGATAATGGTATAGGTACAAAGAAGTCAACTAGAAACAATGTCCTTTAAGATATTCACTACATTTAGCATATCATAAATAATTATGTTCTAACATGACATTGTGCATACATGCATATTAATCAAATAGGTAAATGATAAAATTTAACTATAAAAATTACTTTGGCTAAAGTTTTCATCTAGTTTATAGATCACATAGATCAATCAGATTTCATTTATTACATTTATTAATGACTCTAAATAACTGTGTGATAACCTTCTCACATAATTATTTACTTAGTGTCATTAATACAAAATTTACTAAATAAGTCATGTCTAAGATTTCCACAGAATTATCATATAGATTTAATAACCATACCATAGTACTAAAATACAAAGGAAATAGAATGAAATAATTACATGTTATATAATAATAATGTAAAACATGTCTTATTTCTTGAGTTCAAATACAACCTAATATATTTTTCCAATAAGGCAAAATTTATTGGTAACAGTAGTTATAATAGTTAAGTATTTACCAATTAAATGTAAAATCTCCCCTTTTCATAGGAATTATAATAGAAGTAAACACAATTCAATAATTTTACATTTAATCCCAAGATATTAAATAAATATAATATCCATAAGATTTATTTATTCTAATGAGAAATTAATTATCTTAAATTCAATTAATAACTGATTTAACATGTTATAAATCAATGAAACACATCATATTTTACATATGAACACATGTATTCACTATATATAAACATCTATTTACATACTAAATTATCTTCATATACATATATACTATGTATGTCGACTTAAATTTATATATATTTAAAAACATAAGCCACCTAGTTCTTAATGGCATACACACACACACACACACACACACACACACACACACACACACACACACACACACACACACACACACACACACACACACACACACACACACACACACACACACACACACACACACACATATAGACACACACACCCACACACATGTTTATATATTTTGAGTTTAATCTTTTATCCTAATCTCCAAACTTAATAAAACATTAACTCAATTTTAAACCAAAATATAATTCACATTAACACCACTCAACACCTAATGTCCTAATTAAATTCCTTAAGACACAAAATTCCACATGTGAAGTATTCCTTTATGTACCATATGGTACATTGACCATATCCAATTAAACATGTTTCAATCATTATTCTAATAATATTATACATAGCCATATAATGTTATGAAATAGTTTTATTCATAACTTCTATCCTTGTCTATATAATACTTCGTATATACATTCAAGACAAGGACACATATAATAATAATTTATATTACTTAGTCAAGAAATTATATATTACTCAACATATAATCATAAGAACTAATTCCTTAATACACAGTAACAATTATGTTTTAAAACTTATTACAAATTAACAAACTCACTCTTCTATGCATAATAAACCCTGTAGTTTATATTAACTCACTAGTCCTAAGTTTTAAAAAACTAACTTATTTATTCTATTGAATAATCTCATAAATAATGAAACCCATATATATTCCTATTAATTATCATGGGCTAAATGTCTAAACCCATGAATCACATAAATAAGCAACACTCACATTAATTCTATATAAATATAATATTATTTTTGTTGCATATGTTTGACTAAATTACACACAGATAGCTAATAATCATTTTATATAAAGTCAAATATTTAACCTAAATTAATTTAGAAACCATCTCCTAGCCTTTTTATTCAAGTAAACACACACAACCATTTAAAAAATTATAATACACAACCATTTTCAAATATAAATGATACAAAACACAGTCATAATAATCACCAAAAACCTAGTTTTGATTATAAATAACCAAACAAACCCAATAACCAAAATAAAGTATTTAATCCATTCCCTATTTACTCATTCATAACCATATGAAAATGACAAAAATAACACACAGTCTTGGCATCATATGAATGAAATATACACCATATCCATTTTGAATTATGAATTTGACATAGAGGGGAGGTTAGTCTTGTGTTAGTCTCTTAAAACCAATGAAATGAATACACTAAATGCCTAACACCACTAACCTATACATTAGTGAGAGATTATTAACAAAAATAAATGAAAGAAAAATAAAAACATAACATAAAAAAGTCTTTTACCTTCCTTTAGAGCTTTAAATGTCTTTGTTTAATGGCTTGTTTGGTTTGTGCATCAAGAAGTCTTTGACAATGGAGGTTGCTTATCTCCTTCTCTCCTTGGCACCTTGACTTGTGATTGTTTCTTGGCTTAATATTGGAGCATTACAACACTAATATTATGAAATCTTTGAAGTAATTTATTCATAATAAATTTTCAATAAAAATATCTTATTATTTCAATAGGCAAGGCCTTGTATTTATAGCCTTAGTAATTAACTCTCACCCAAGGTGAGTCAAGGTTGAGTTTAGGCTTATAATGGGTTAAAACTAAACCTAGGTGATTTAAAACTAACTTTAGTTGAGTTAATATTTTTCAAGTAATTATGATTTATAATTACTAGGCATGACTCTCAAATTATATATTTTAGGATATTTTCAAAGAGCTTGACAACTCATAAAGGCAATGATGAAAGCCTACGATATTTTGAATTTTTGAATTTCCTTTTTTAGATATTCATTAATTACAAATAGATAATTCAAATAGGCATTTAATATTGTGTAGTTTTTAAATTGATTTAGATGATCCTTTTATCTCTTTTAAGATTTATTTAAGTGTGCAAGTGCCCCACTTAATAGGTCCATATGAAAATTGATAGTTGTTATACCACAAGGTGATTAGGGATGATTCCATGAGAGGTTATTATTACATATGATATGATACACAAATTAGGGATGTCTCAACATGATTATGAGCATTGATGAATGATTCACAAGTAAATTTGAGATGTTTAGTGATTCTTAGGCTTAATTTTTAATGGTTGGTAGGAATTAGTCTAAAGTTCAATCGAAAGCTAGTTTTGGCTAGTTTTAGGTGTCTATAGTTTGCCCTTATTTGGGAAGATATTGAAATATGTAGTCATAGTAACATCTTCTTAAAGAATTAATAATTCCATTAATGAATGAAATAATATTGAAGAAGAAGATCCAAATAATGTTTGGGAAGCATATAATGATTCCCCCTTGAGAGAGTGGCCAACACATATGATTGATGGATGGTCTCTCAAAAAGAATTAAGAAGAAGAATGAGATTAACCCATGGGTGATATTAATCCAATTGAGATAATTCTTGCATGTATTTGATTTAAAAATTATTTATTTTCCTAAAGGTGATTATAATTAGTAACAAAGGTTGAGACTCTAATTTTCCTAAAGGTGGTTATAATTAGTGGTATAGGCATATGCCCTAGCAGGGTAAGTGAGTTGAAATAATGATTTACACATAGGTGGTTATAAGCATTAAAATGACCTAAATTAACTAATGATTTTTTGATTATGCCCCTATAGGGTAGATTGGCAAGCATAACTCAAGGATATAACTTGTCATATAGATTAAAGATGAGTAGGTGTAAATGTAGATGTAATGGTCTAATGACTGAAGAAGACACAAATAATGAGGCACATAAGGATGTACAAAGTGATGAAAGAGATGATTGGAAGAATAAGAATTGATCAATATGAATTATTTAGTTATACCTACCAATATATATAAATATAATGATCAATTGGTTTGATTTAATCAAGGAGGGTGGGAGGATTTGCCAAGGTTACCAAGGAGAAGTTTTGGTGGTTCCATTGATTGTAATATTTCTTGAGATGATATAAATAGAATGGTCAATTGATATAAATAGAATGGTCATCCGCATTGGAAAGCATAGCTTCTCATCCTTATTATCATTGATATAAATAGAATGGTAAATTGGTTTGATTTAATCAAGGAGGGTGGGAGGATTTACCAAGCTTACCAAGGAGAAGTTTTGGTGGTTTCATTGATTGTAATATTTCTTGAGATGATTTTTGATATAGCACATGATGGTATGCATCATGATAGAAAACCATGATAACTTAGCTAAAATATGATCTAATAAATAATTAAAAAGAATGCACCAGTGATAAAAACCATGATGATAATGTTGATGCATGAATATGGATGGACTCAATAATAATGCACAAAGAATGACCCAATGAATGCATATAGACTGAGTCAAGGAAAAATAATAAAAGCAAATAAATAAGTAAACAAATAAAAAAAATTACCAAATAAACAAACACAAAAAGATTGAAAGTAAAAGCAACAAAAAGTGTCTTGTCATTAACCAATTCAATATCTATGCATGAAGGCTCAATGGAATGATAAAAGGGTGGTGCCCCCAAGTAAGGACACATGCAAAGGGAAAGGACACACCCCTAATGGTATTGGAATGGATTGTATTAAGGAAGATCAAATATGAGTGACTAGGTTTAAATAAGACAAATGTTTTTGGGATTTGGATGCTTTATATCCCTTGAGGAGATGAGAAGCCAAATTTTTAATGTTTAGGATTTTGGAAATTTTTTGAATGTTTTTGGAATTGTCCAAGTATCTTAACTCAATTGAGAATTAAGAGACACGGATTGGTCCAAATCATAAAATGATGAGAGTTTGTATTAGGTTTCTTGTAAAATGGTGTCAATGTATGGAAAAGGAGGACTAAAAAAACCGCAACATGAATCGATTACTACCTACATAGTCCCATTAGGACCTCAAGTCATAGTAGTTATACCAACACAAAAGGTAGTGAGATCTAACCAGGTAACAAAAAGTTCTAAAATTTAGGCAAATGGTAAGTCAAATGATAATCATAATCATAAATTGATGCAAAAATTTGTGGTAAAGGTGTTTTTCCTAATTTTCCCATAGGTGGTTATAATTAGGAAATAATGACATAGGTCTATGCTACTAATTTTCCCATAGGTAGTTATAATTAGTAACACCAGTCAAATGTAAAATAAAGACAACTTATTAGATCAACTATCACACTACTTTCATAGACTATCATTTAAACAAAAAAATTTGAAACTACTAAAATTGGATCATAATCTTATCGTAGAAGGTGTTCAAAGAGCCAATGAAACCAAGGTCATAAAGAGGTAGGTAGGGTAGGTCAAAACAAGATTCGGTAAATAGTGAAGGTATAGTATAAAAGTATATGATATGGCATTATTAAATAATAGTGATGGTATGATAATTGGATATAGTGGTAATAGGGTTGAACCCAAGTGATAAGGTAAGGTAAATGGTAGGGTATGAAACAATGACAAGAGGATTGGCAAATGAAAAAGGCAAGGTAAATGAAAAATGGAAATGGAAAGGTAAATGGTAAATAGAAGTAGTAAGACAAATGGCAAATGGAAATGACAAGGTAAATGTTTTTATTATTTTTAATGATGTGGATATGCATGACTTGATCAACATATGACACAAATAGAATAATCAATCATGTAAATTGATAGCCCACACCTCTTCTAAATAATTTCACTATTAATAACCTACTGTAGAATTGGACTCTAATAATGTTTTTATGATCTTCATTGCTCTTTGAATATATTTCCTTCAAACATTGAGACGATATGTCTTTATAGCCTCTATAAAGAAAAGTACATCTAGAAATGGTAAATATAGATAAATATTGGCTGATAGGTTTGTTTTGGTGATGTAAATGTGGATGATAATTGAGTTTATAATGGTTAAAAAACAAATTAATATGTGTGTTTTTAGGCACACGTAATGTTTTTGATTACATATTCAATATAACTTTGGTTGTGATAGATCTGAAGACTTATAAATATGTTCTCAATAAGATCATCATATTTTTCTATTGTTAGGGCCTAAGAGTAGCTACCATTTGATTATGTTGTAGAATGAAAGTTATATTTATTTCATTTTTGATAATGTCTTCATCAAGTATTGAAAAACTATTGTGTTCAACTATTGGTGCCTTGAAGAGGTTTTCACCAATGAGGTTATCTTGATTATCGCCTAATGACTTCAATAAGGTTTTACTAAGGAACATTTACTTTTGAATTTGATTATCTTCTATCACCTCCAAAAATGTTTCACTAGGAGATTCTTCTTCTTTTACATGATTGTGGTCTTAGTCCACCTGATATTCTATAACTAATATGCCACCATGGATGTAGTTCAACAAGGTATGGCTCTATTGGTCCTAATCAATACTTTTGGGAGGTGGAATGTTAATATAATGGCTAGGTTGGTTTTTTTTAATGGCATGTGGAACATTAATATAATGGGAGGAGGCCACATAATCCTTATAAAATATACTAGGATAACTTGTGTTGAAGCTAAATTAATCATTCTCAAAAACCAATACATAATGATTTAAAAAGCTTGGTTGTTATCTCAATCAAAATAATGAGGTCCTAAAATGGTAATGGTAGGGCATTTTTGAGATTGGTTTCTCACATAATCCAAAATATGAGGGCCTATTATGGTAATATTTTGATGTTGTGGATCTTATTTTCTTTCATAATCCAAATGAGGGTTAATGGTATAGGTGGGGGATGAGGTGCAATTAGGAATGAAAAGGAAAACATCATACATTAACCAACCAAAATAAGGTATTACCACATACTATTCTTGAGTATCTTGAATTTAATCTATAGATTGAGTATTCTAAGGAGGATAAGGATCCATATTACAAACATCATCATCTCAATAGGGGTCTTGAAAAAATTCATCATATGTGACCGCATTATCATAACCTAAATTTTACATGGATCCACTATGAGTATAATGAGACATATCCAAGTAAATGATAATTTTTTTTGAAAAAGGGAATAAAGTTATACAAAATTTGAAAAAAAAGTTCCAAAGGACAAATGGTCCAACATAATCTAACTTGGTCTAAGGATGGAGCTATATCTCCAAAAAGCTCTGTGCTAAAAACTTGGTAAAAATATACTAACATAAAATATCTTAAACAAATGGTCAAGTGGATAAATAAAAACCATAATGTCAAACTCTAGGTATAAATTGTTCCAAAAAAGTCTAATATAATAAAACAAAATTCTTTATGTCTTTTGGAGAAGGCACAAAAACTAGGCTCAAAATAGGCATGTGCTAGGTCTTTTGAAAAAGTCACAAAAGCTAGACTTTAAACAAAAGAAGGTATGAGATTTTAATATAACAAATTTGAAACACTTTGGCATAAACTAGACATTTGGATTTATAAATTAACTTGGTTATTTGGTAAAATACATGAAATTTTAGGCATATGGAAGATAGACCACTTCCCCCAAATCTAGGCACAAACAATATTTTTCAAATTGAATAAAGAATTAACCTGAGTTACACAACCCAAAAGAAAAATATTTATGTCTAGAATAAATTTACACAAGGCATAGACATAAATAAATTAATTTTTGGATTTGAACTTGTTAAGGCTAATTTTAAACTCAATGTAGAAAACTAGGCTTATTTGAACAAACAACAAACTAGACAAAAATGAACACTATAATGTCACTAGGTATAGATTCCAAAGGCACACATGACCTTGGTTTTAAAATTGGAATTTGGACACAAGGTAAATAATTCTTTGAAACAATTTGATCAGCATAAAAATATTATCACACTCTAAAGATATGATCAATGGCTTGTTTCAAGACTTAAAAGCAAAAGATTCAAAATGAATTGGGCAACATAATAACACACTTTTCAATCAAGGGACACACACAAACAAGATTTTTCAAAAGACTCAATTAAAGGTATGGTGTCAAATGGGTGGTTTAATGCTTCCTCAAACAAAATATTGATGTAGAAACAATACTCATTTCAATGCAGTAAGAAATACAAAAATAGATAATTAGACTCAAAACCATGTAATAAAGAATAAAATGACTCAAACACCTAAGTTTAACATGCTAAATCCTAAAACTGACAAGGTTACATAATAATATCAAATTACATCAATATACTCACTCTTTAGAGGAGTTTAATAATTAATCCAAAAAGTAAAAGCACATGAAAAGTAGGGTTTTTAGGGCCCCTCTTCTCTCAAGAGTTTATACTATGATATAGAACTTTAGGTTATTTTCCCTACATTAATAGTATGTATACAAAAAGTGGGGTTGTTATAAACTATCAATTTTCACATATTTATAGATGGTCCCAAGTATGGCTAACACCAGATACTCAAGTCAATTGGATCCACATCAATTGTCTTGTTTTGAAAAGTTCTTTCCCTTTTTACAACCACTACATCCATCACTTGCTCAGTGTAGTGTGATGTCTGAGTTGATCATACATTATGAGGGAAATGGTAATTAAAAAAGTTTGAAATGATGTTGGGAGATGAATTATGAGGTCAATGCTTCCCTAGTGAACCCATGAGGAGGTGATGAACTATCTCTCACAAGCCAAAATTTATTAAAAATAAAGACAAGTGAAAAGACTTTATGGTCATTTTGGGGTCACCCAAACCATACAAATTTGGGAAGGGACTTAATGAATTTATTTTCATGTTTTTAGACCAAATTAACAAAGGTAAAAAATGAGTTCTTCTAGTCATCTAATTTCCCTAAAGTGGATGGGGGGAGAGAATACATGCATCACTTGTTTTGATAGAAAAAACAACCTTCAAAAAGCAAGCATAAAAAGGGCTCTTAGGAGTATGTAAGTAAATATGGAGGTTCATTTTAGTGTAGCAAAATAAAGTGTGTGGTGAAATTTGATCCCATTTACATTATTTGTTTGAAAAATTAGCTATTTTAAAAAAATTCAAAAACAACTAAGGCATGAAAAGAACTAAGTTCATTTTAAGCACCTGAAAAAAGTGTGTAAGATTTATCCATCTTCAAATTTTTCTTTATCTACCTTAGGATATATAATTTGTTACAGGGTTTTCCTACTTAGAAGCCCAAAAAGTGAGTGAGAAAAAAACATTTTGAAATGAGCTCTTAGGTTTCCTATTTTTCTATCTCAAAGAGATCGATATCAATCTATACAAGGATCGAGAGATCGATGTTGATCGATCCACACAGGGATCTATGTTGATCAACAGAGATTGACATTGGTTCCTATGAAAACACAAAAAAAATAGAGTATGTTTTTTCACAAAAAAATGTTAGTAAATGAACTTTAAAACCAATAATTATCACAAGATCTTGTAACGAAATAGTCAAACAAACAAGATGTAGGCTCTTAGACACATAATAGAAACCAAAAAGAATCAAGAAAACCTTCATTAGTCACACTTATACTATTATCTATTCTTCACATAGGGACTATGGTTTGTTTTAGGAGAATATACATCAGTATTTATGCAATTTGTGTGTTGCTAAAAACAAAAATACATGAAAAACTAAATTAAAACTCAAATTTTGAAGATTTTTAAGCATTCACTAGAAAAATTAAAAGTAGAATATTAATCTCCATAGTTGTATGGGACCAAAAATATTCCCACAAAGTGTGCCAACATTTGAACTAGTAATTTGACATAGATGTGAGGTTAGTCTTGTGTTAGTCTCATAAAGCTAATGCAATGAGCACACTAAATTCCCAACACCTTTAGCCTAGACACTAGGGAGAGCTTAGTAACAAAACTAAATTAAAGCACAACAAAAACATAAAATAAATAAGTCCTTTACCTTCTTTGAGTAATTCAAATGCATTTGTTGAATGGATTTCTTAGCTTATGCATCAACAAGTCTTTGACAATGGAGGTTACTTAGATCCTTCTCTATTTGGCACCTTGTCTTGTGATTGTTTCTTGGCTTAAGATTTGAACATTATAACACTAATGTTATCAAATATTCGAATTAATTTTTTCATAATAAATTTTCACCAAAAATAACTAATTGTTTCAATAGGCAAGCCCTTATATATATAGCCTTAAGGATTAACTCTCACCCAAGGTGAGTCAAATTTGAGTTTAGGCTTGGAATGGGTTCAAAATAAACCTAGGTGAGTTAAAAATAACTTTAGTTGAGTTAATATTTTTCAAGTAATTATGATTTTCAATTAATTGGCTTCGTTCTCAAATTGGATATTTTAAGATTTTTCAAAGAGCTTGACAAGTCATAATGGCAATGATGAAAGGCTAGGATATTTTGAATTTTTGAATTTATTTTTTTAGATATTCATTAATTATAAATATATAATTCAAATAGGAATTTAATCATGTTTATTTTATGAATTGATTTAGATTAGAATTTTAGGTCTTTCAAGATTTATTTAAGTGTGTAAGTGTCCCACCTAATAAGTCCATAGCCAAATTGACAATTTTAATTACACAAGTGATTAGGGATGAATCCATGAGAAATTATTATTTAATATAATAGGATACCCAAATTAAGGATGTATCAACACTATTCTGATCATTGATGAATGATGTGTAAGTAAGTTTGGGGTGTTCAGTGATTCCTAGGCTTAATTTGCAATGTTTGGTAGGAATCAGTCTGATGTCCAGTTGGAAGCTAGTTGTGGAAAATTTTAGGTTTATAAAACCATGTAAATATAACTATTATATCCTAAATTTTCACCCTAAATAAGTCAAGTATACCTAAAATTTAGGATAACATGAAACTATCTCTAGGCATGAATAAGCTACTACAACAAATAGATTTCTAGATTTGAAAGGGATATATCCCTTGATCTATATTTAATATCACACATTACACTAGAATAATCACTATTAGAGGTGAAAATGGAATAATGAAACATAAATCAACCTAAAATAATGAGTGTGATACACCAAAGATAAGTCCACACAGCACACTTGTGTCTACACTAGGAAAGGAGACTACTAAAATTGATCTCAACTCTATGTCCTTCTAGCATAAATATTTCTCATAGAGTCAAATTGATATGCATATCTAGATATGGGTGAAAAATAGTTTTGATAATAGACACTATTATTTCCTCTCACACTTCAAGACACATTTGACTAACACATACACTTTATGAAACCTATTAGAAGATATATCACTCACATAAAACATGCAAGAGAAGAATGGAATCAAGGAGAACATATTCATCACTTATTAACCACATAAAATAATTGACATGATTAGGCAATATATTGTAAATAATGAATCAAATTTATAAAAAAATATTCAAATTCAAATGATATATCAAAACCAACATGGCTTTTCCATATAAATTATGGATCCATTACAAAGCCAAAAAGGCTTGCATATATAGAGAATAGGAGAGGAGAGCGAATAAGTGAAGATGAAGGGTCACAATCCCAAGTGTCAAACTTTAAAAATATTTAAAATTAAAGAGAATGAAGTGAAAAATAGGTCAGGAGGTTGTCATAGACAAGTATCCATCATAGATGCATAGCACCATCCTTAAGTTGGCATAGAGCTCTTCATTGTCTTTCTTGAAACTCTCTTGATGATGAAGAGTCACTTGAAAGATTGAAAATAAATTAGGAAGTATTCAAAATATATGTAATGACATTGGATGTTGAAAACAATATTTATAACATTCATCTATGCCCTTCAATTGATGACTTCACCTTGTCACTTGTTATTCACTGTCTATAGTCATTCAATAACCTTCTAGGCCTAATTCATACACTTGTCATTATGATGACCTAAAATATTATAAAGATATGAATTGAATAGGATTTAGGAAATTTTTTAAGACATATTTATCCTTTGGTCTATTAAATAGACCTCAAAATTCTCAATGTCACACTTCTCACTTTCCAATTTAGACAGTCATACTCCTCACTATTTTATTCAAGACTGCCTATGATGAATGGTATAACATAGAGGTTTCCATGATTCATTGAGATAAGGGATGAGTATTAGGAGTTAATAAAATTCTATACATACCTCTTAAAATTATTTTCACCCATCTATTCCTTCTTATATGTGTAGAACACTTCAAATCTTACAAAAGATAGAGAATTAGGCTTATTCATACAAGTGATGGTAAAAAAATAGATGTCAAGGATCTTATAAGTGTTAAAAAAATTAAATAAACTTTCCAAGCCATTTTACCTCTCCTAGATGCATATTCATTCATGTTTTCTCCATCAGGTTTGAGTAAGGGTTTTGGAAGTGTTTTAGGAGGGTTAGCTTTTTAACAATGATTCATAAAATCTAGATGTTGAACCTCCAAAACAATTACACAAAGAACAAGTTAATGACACCCATAAAATATCCATATATTATTTAGGCACCATGCACAATGTTCATACAGATGTGAGAAAAATAAAGTGGCCTTAAAGCTCCTTCTATACATTTTGAGTAGGCTTGATAGGAAATTATGCATGAATGACCAATTTTGAATGGTTTCCTAATAATGGATGGATGTTAATAACCTTATACTCTCCACTAAAATTCCTCAAGTTTATTTTAGGGATATTATGATCATATGAATGGAGTTTGGAAGCTTGAGGTTTTAGGTTCAATTATAGGCCTAATAGGCCAAGACTGTGTATTTGTGATATCTGACCATCTATGAGTATCATAATGAATGTGAGGCATATTATCAATTTTTTCAATTCTATTAAAACTATACACATCATCCTATGATCATTTTAATAGTCCTCATTTGTCCTTTCAACATTCATACACCAACTCTATAGGTTATCTTACTCATAGATTTCCCTTTGTCTAAGACAAAATAGAGGGAACCTGCCCTATTGGTATGACTAAATAGAGACCATGGAGGTATATTTTAGGACATGAATATTATATATAAAAATTTTCAATGCTTGATCATACTTAAATATCCTTCAACACCTCTGATTCTCAAAACCAGATTTTATGACTTGATTGTGTAGAGTTTTGGACTAGTCGTAGGTTAAGGTTAGAAACTTGTTTGTTTAACATCCTTATTTATTATTTACATCTAATAATATCAAGTAAATATTATATGATCAATTTAAATTTATATTCAATTTGATTTTCCATCTTAAACCTCTACCTACCTTCTCAAATTACACCTTTCATTTACTCAGGCTAGTCTATAGACTGTCAAACTATAGGTATGTATTTTAAGGAAGTTGTGAGACTATTGTAGGTAGGAATTTTATTTTTTGAACATTATGATTAATTCCCTTGGTTCATTTGATATCCATAGTAACATATCACATCTATATGATCTTATCTCTTGCTTTGATATCATGTTCTCATTCCTTATTATCAACCTACTAGGTGTCACTATAAGAAATAGGTTCATATGGCTTTTAACACTATGTTTTTTAAGTGTCTCAAGTGGAATTGACTATATTTAGAACTCACTCAACCATAAATCTCCCTCAACACAACAACCTCCTTATTTACTCATATGTTACCTCTTAGGTCTAAGATATAAATATTAGACCATTAGACTTATAAAGACCCATATGCATTCATCAATAGAAAGATAATGTATAGAGCATAAACCTTATTCATAGAGTTTAAGGTAATTTATCCCATTGAGCAATTTATTCAATTTTGAGATTGTAGGTGTTATTTGATATAGTATTTAAAACCTATTATGCTATCTCACAATCATCCATCCTTAACAAAATTCAATCCCACTATATTATCATCTTCAAACTATTCTTAAGGCATCTTATCACCCTACCTCAATTATCTACATAGTCACAACCTTGTGGTTTCATTAGATCTAAATGAAGGTAGAAAATCTCATTATTTTGAACACTTAGCTCTTTTTTTGAGGTGGTAAGTTTTGTTATGAGATTTGAAGGTAATGGGAACTCATTATAGGGTTATGAGGATGCAATTTGAATCCTCCATAGGATATTGGCACCTCCTACCCTTGAGACATATGTATTTAAGGTAAACTCTACCTATATATGACAATGATAAATTAGGCCCACCATGATATCAAGTAGATACTTCCATGATAAACTAATATGAGTATTCACATTCCATTGATGCAATGAAACTAGTGCATATTGTCTTGATCTTTAGCCATTTCATACTAGAAATATGAACTCTACAGTTGTGTAAATCTATTCTACAAACCATGATATTTATGTATTTATATCATAATGGAGTGATTTTTCCTATAGATCCATGCTCACACATTCAAAATAATATGAAAACAACATGGAAAGGAAGGAAATTCTTTGTAAGTACATGTATAACTCTTAGTTTACATAGATCAATAAAAATAGAGAAGGAAAATTGAGGTATTGGGGATGTGTAGGCAAATTTAAGTCATCACCAATATTATGGATTGTTTATAGATAATATACTACCAAATAAAAAACTATTTCCATGAAAAGGAAGTAAAAATGGAGTACTATCATCCACCAAGTGCATTTACACCACCTCCTTTTCTCTTGTTCATATTGATTGCAAACTATTTGACCTTGTTGACTTACCTAAGAGAGCAATATGTGTGTGTGTGTGTGTGTGTGTGTGTGTGTGTGTGTGTGTGTGTGTGAGAGAGAGAGAGAGAGAGAGAGAGAGAGAGAGAGAGAGAGAGAGAGAGAGAGAGAGAGAGAGAGAGAGAGAGAGAGAGAGAGAGAGAGAGAGAGAGAGAGAGAGAGAGAGAGAGAGAGAGAGAGAGAGAGAGAGAGAGAGAGAGAGAGAGAGAGAGAGAGGGAGGTCAATTTTGGGTAGTTTTGGACATATTAAAGATTCTAAATATTAAAACTAGCTTGTACAAATTTGAAGGGACTCTCTTGAAGTGGTCACACATGCCAAGTGGGTTACATTAGTCCATAAAATAATTGAAACTAAATTTTTTGTAGTGATATTCATTTTCCATGTTGAACTTGCATCCATTTTAGTTTCAAATAGCTTCCTAACATCTTATGACATATTTTACATTATATTCCTTTTTGAAACCTTTGTCTTTGGTGTAAAACCATACAAGTTCATTAGAATGGTAAAAAGGTGGCTAAAAGAACATTAAGATCAAATGACAAAAGTGACAAGGTTAGAACATATTAAGTGACATTAAAAACATGACTAGACATTGTTTATGAATTTTATGTACATGTTATGACTTATCAAGACTCTATAGAAAATTTTACTATATAGGGGGTTTGACCTGATTTTACCTAAGGTCAAATTTGGTCAAAATTTTGATGATTTCCTAGGGGTAGCATGCTTTCTATGCTAAGGACCAGTTTCCTTCTCTTATCCTTGGGTAATGGAGTCACATATACACTATTATTGACACTAAAAATCCTTTGAAATGACACCACACACAATAAGGAAATAAGTACACAAGATAATAAATAATACACACACTTGTGTTTTGATGAAAACCTAGGGGAAAACACATAATAACATAAGAAAACACACACACCTATCTTAGTATGTAAAATACCTCAAAACCCTTAAGGTTAAGAACCACTCTTCATTGATTCAACTAGGGTCAAAGACAATGTTCCTTGCATCACTAATTCTCCATGAAAATAGTCCATCATATGAGGTATATTTATCAATAAACACTTTATTGTGGATATAGTAAAAATAGTTACCATGGGTGGATCTTCTAGTGACTACAAGTGTACTACTTGGATCTATCATGAACATTCCATCTAGCTGTCCAAGAAACTTGTTTGAGCTAGCAACTTTCTTGAACTTTGACATACTCACTTGGCAGTCTTCAATCTAATCACTGGAGATCATTAGAGCCTTCTCAACTTTAGGTACATCTCAAAAAAGGCATGCCTATTATTAGGAGTCTTCAAGGTTGTATTATTGATTTACCATAGTTTTTTCTTCGCTAACTAAGACCTCAAACTCTTCTTTATGATTATCAAACACATCTTGGTATACCAAAGTTTCTTCTTGCTTGGTATATATATCAATCTCTTTCTTGTGTTCATATGGATTATGATTGAACTCATCATTAGGTTTTCATTATTTATTAATAATTAAAGGCTTTCTAACCTCCTTAAATTCCTAAACTATGTCATTAAATTGTTGCCACATATCATCTACCTCTTCAAGATGTTCATGTTCATGAGCATTGTCTTCTTTGGAAAGAAGAAATGAGTGTTCAATAAGACTACCATTATTTTTCATATATGGGACCTCAACATCATCAATCAAGTGTATAATATATTTTCCCCATGTAACTTGATCTAGAATGTTATTAGGATCTACCTTAATAACTCCATCATAATATTCATGAAGGATATAAGTACCAAGATTAGTTTCTTCAAATCCACCTTGATTAGCTTCCCACTCATCAAGATACAAATAAAATATGCCATTAATGAGTGTTATAGTTTCTTGATCACTAGGGTAGTCATATTATTCAATGACATTGCAATTCATGTTATAAGTATAAGGCACATGAGGTTCTACATGAAAACTAGAGAGAGGTTCCAACTTGATTGTCAATTTTACACCATACCTAATCTTAAATCCCATATAGGACAAGCTTAAATTTAATTAACCTCCAATATTAGTAGTGAACTCTCTTGAAAAAAAAGTGAAAATTGAGGAGGCACATCTAACACTACAACATATTTATAATTAATGAAGGTAGGACAATCATGAAGAATAATTTGAAAACCTCTGATTATACCAATGGTCTTAACATCTAACCCATCCAATTGTAAAACTCCTTTGACATGGGGCTCATACTTCAAGTTTAATTTGTCATCTACTTGCTTAGGTATAAAAAAATTACTAATTCCACTATTAATAAGATAATTTTGCACTGCAACATATCCAATAATGATGGATAGATAGAATAAAGGAGGCTTTTTTACCTTTCAAAAATTTATTGATTGTCCTTCACTAGGATTTAATACATTTGTCAAGGCTACCTCATTACCACTAGGTTGTTTAGTTTCCAAACTAAACTTGAACAACTCCTCTTGAAGTAGGTATAATTTTCCAAGAATTTGTAATGTATCCCACATTGATACATTTATATGAGATGTCTTCATTTTGCTCTTCAATGTTATCTGAAAAGAACACTAAATTTTTATTTTCCACTAGGGGGAATGGTGTTGCATACACCTTGAGAACTATGAGGTATGAAATCACTCCTAACATTATGATTTATTTTAGTTACTTGTGTATTTGGAACAAATTAGACATATTTCCCTTGTGTTGTTTTGAACATTAATTGATGAATCATTAACAACCCCTTAAACTTATTCAACTATCTTTATCTTACTCCTTGTGTTTAAAGCTATAGAACTTACATATATGATTGACTTCCCTTGGTAATTGATAACACATGAATCAAATTTATGATAATTTCCCAATGTAAATCCCACTTGAGCACCCTTCTCATTAGTCACTCCTCCATTTGGTACTACATCTTGAGTCATAGCTGGCATATTTCTTAAACTTGCCATGAAGGCTTGATTGAAGGACTCATTGACATAGGAATATGGATCATAAGGTTGATCCAATGAAGGTTTATTGTTATGATCTTAGGCAAGGTTATTTTGAGTAGGAACTAATGCCCTTAAGATTGAAGGAGCATTGGGATTATA
>JARHVA010000417.1:5215000-5270000 GCA_037957365.1 Torreya grandis
CTTTTAATGTATTTTTTCATAAATGCTTCTAAGCACTAGCCATTATTTTTTGAAAACTTCCCTTTAGCTTCACATTGTTGGATCATGATCTAGGATTAATGTGGGTTGTTGATTGTAATTTGGGCCCTCTCTTGTCATTAGTTTATTTTAATACTTATCCTTTTGGTTGTGCCACTTGGAATCTATATGGGGTTTATGAGCTCTTTTGAAAAGTCATCAGTGATTTTGTACCATTAGATCATCCTTCTTAATGAAGCATGAGTTATTAGATCCTGCAAGATGCATGAGATATAATTAGTGCATAACTATTCAAAGGATTTAGGTTAAAAATGCTTTTACCTAAGTCTATTTCATATTAATAAACTCAAAAAGACTTAGGTTAAATAATTTTTTGCTAAGTTTTAAAGCATAACTGACCCCTCAAATGACATAAAATATGTCCCTTTTGCCTAAGTAAAAAAAATAGATGAGCTTAACTTTGATGGCCTCATGGACATCAATGGAAGCCTTGTAGGCATTTACATGATATTTGTGAGGACATAAAATTTAAGTTCATTAATTTCTAATTTTTGGTGGGCTTAAAGTTGACAATCATGTGGATGTCAATGATAGCCTCACAAAAGTCAAATGATAGTCACATGAATGTCAAATTTAAGATCATCAAATTCCTATGTTCAAATGTGGGATTGCCATGTGGTGGTTCTGTGGGGCTTCCTATGATCTCAAATTCAATTTTATCCATTTGATTACCATATGTGATGAAGTGAGAGCTATCTGATCATGATCTAAGTAGTCACACACCATTGGTTCCATTTAATATGTAAGACCGTTTGATTTCAAACTTCAAATGTGGGAGTGACACATGAAAACTCTATGAAGCTTCTTGGGCTTTTGAATTTTCAATTTTTTCTTCACTCCATTTGATCTTTGGTCCAAGATGAAGAATGATCCATTGATTGTGATCTGAATGCTTAAACATGATTGTTCAGAAGGACTAAGTGCTCAAACTTGTTGGGTTTTATTCGCATAAACTTATTAAAAGTTGTGATGAAGCACAAACCTTACATCCTATAAGAATCAAGGTATTTAATTCAAGGCTTGGGGTGGAAATAAAAACTTAGGTTAAAATGTTAAGTTTAAGGTCTCATTCATGTTAATAAACACAAATGGGGCCTTAGAATTAAAACTTTAGGATAAATAGATAATAATAAAGGGGACCATACTAGGAAAATAAAATGATCCTACCATAATGAATATTAGACTATGCTAGAAATAAGTCTTAGGCTAAAGTGTTAAGACTAAGGTCTCATTTGTGTTAATAAACATAAATGGGGCCTTAGCATTAAGGCATTAGGCCAAAGTTTTAGCAAAGAGGATCATGTTAGAATAAAAGGATCCTGCTAGATATAAAATTAGACCACATTAGAAATATAGGAAATAAAGGGGGAAAATAAAAAAGACCAAGTATAATTTTTAGGTTAAGGTTTGGTCATGTTAAAAAACATGACCAAGCCTTAACATAAAAATTAAGCTTAAGTCCAGAATAAATTTGAAATATTCTCACCAAAAGCTCCTGTCAAATGCAAATTTTAACGTAGGGTTTTAGCCAAGGTTTTCTAAGCATGATCCATCAGTAGGGGCTCCATGAAACCTGTAACTATAAGACATGAAGACCAATTATAATAATATTAGGCAAGCTCAAAGAGAAACCATAAATTAGTAAGCTAACTTCATTAAAGTGGATGATCTTCAAATTCTAAAAATGATCTAAAGCACATTGAGTTTTTAGGTTAAGGTTCAAAGTATCTCAAAGGTCCCATTTTTCAAAAAGAGGGTATGTTAACCTCAACAAATGGTGACTTCTAGGAGAAACATAGAAATATGTTATAACTTAGAGACTCTGGTTTAGACAAACAACTAAGTCATCCACTCCACTTGATTCATGTCATTATCTAGATCATTTTATGGTTGAAACAAACATTGCACTTGCAAAATAGGGATCAAACATTTATACATAGCCATGTTGTGTGTGTGTTTTTATTCCACTTACTATTTTTAATGGGATTCAAGGGACAACTTCTAGGTTTCATATCTTTAATCATTAACATTGACTTGGATCATGTTTAGATATTCATTAAGAACCATGATTTTAGTTTAGGGAAGGCTTGGGAATTGCTTTTCTATCATCCATGCATCTATAGTCTTAAAAGAGATTCCTTTGGCTCCACTTGTGGCCTTAATCCACTACCATCCAGGCATCCACATCCCTGATGGAGATTACCGGAATAATCTATGCTTGAAAGCTTTTAATTTTTCACTACATCTTATTTTTTTATTTTTAGACCTTTTATGCTTTTAGTAAGGTTAGGAACTAGGGTAGCTAGGTTTAAAAATTTGGTCAAGTGTTTGATCCTCAAAAAATCACCTATGGCTGCAAGCATTATTTTAGGCAAGGATGTTTGTTAAGTGCAAGTATGACTATGCCTCAATAGATTAAGTTTTCATTCTATAAGTGTAAATCTTCTTACAACTAAATTTATGTCAAGATAATGTTCAATTTCTCATAAAATAGTTAACCTATTCATTAGTATTTACCAGTTTATTCAAATCAAAACATTAGTCTCACATTTGAGATCCATGGTTAAGACATATATTAAGTTCAAACCCACATTCCTAGAATTTAGAGGTTCAAGAAGACTAAATAACCCTTGAGATCATGGTTGTCCAAAATAATTTATTGGAAACTAAGAACAAGGTAACAAAGCAAATACACAAAAACCAAAAAAAAGGTAAGAAACAAAAGGTAACAAATAGATATATACATGCTTATATATAAACAAGGGATAAGAAGCAAATAACTAAAAGAAACTAACTAGCCTACCTATACTAAGTCTAACCATCTTATAGTTTACTCCATAAAGACCTCAAGAGGAGAAGTAGAGAATCAATGTTTAAGGTACTTCCCATTGGTGGGTAGTTTTAACACTACTCCATGTAAGTCTTTGAGTCTAAAGGTGTTGTCTCCCAATGTGTCTACAATCTGATATAGGTCAATCCACAAAGGTGTGAACTTTCCATGTTTTCCCTTAGGTTCAGATGTTTTGTCCTAAAGGAGAACTAAATCCCCTTATCTAAACACCTTGATCTTTGATATTTTGTCAAACCACCTCTTCACCATGATCTGATGTCTATTAAAATTTGCAAAGGCTTCTTCCCAAGCATCTTCCATCTAGATGATGTCTAGCAATTTTAAATTTGTAAGCTCCTAGCCTTCTTCCATATAGTCTTACATGAATTTTTACATAGGTAGTTTAAAATTTATAGGTAAGATAGGTTCTTGGCCATACACAAACATAATTGGTGATTCCTTCAAGGATTTCTTGATCTTTATCCTATCTTCCCATAAGGCATACGTGAGAAGTTTGTGCCAATTCTTGGGCTTATCTATAGTATACTTCTTAATTGATTTCATTAAGTTCTTGTTGGTAGACTTAGACACTCCATTTCCTTGAGGGTAATAGTTGGATGAAAAATTGAGTCAAATTCCATTATCATACACCCATTTAGTCATCTCTATGGATATAAATGTAAATCCATTATCACACACCAAAGAGACTAAAGTTCCAAATTTGGTACAAATGTTCTCCTCTAAGAAAATAATCACTTCCTCCATCCTACATTATTCGGTGGTTATAGATTCAATCCACCTTGTGCAATAATCTATGGTAGTTGGGATATACTTGTGACCTTGAAATGAATTAAGGTTGATTAACCTTATAAATTCCAACCCCCATTGTGTAAATGGTTTATCAACCATGACTAGTTGTAAAGTCATTATTGCCTTAGATCTTTGGTGTTAAATATTTGGTAGGAGTGACATTCTCTCACATGCTTATGAGAATCCTTGAAAATAGTTGGCCAATAATAGCCAAATCTAAGGATATTATGGGTTTTAGTCTTCCTAGATGGATGCCCATGGCCGAACATCTCATGGAAGGTGTTCATGATTTGGGTAGATTCTTCTTTTGAGACACATCTTAGGTAGACCCATTCAAGTTATTTCTATATAAGACCCCATATTTGATTAGATAATGGGCTACCTTGAGCCTTAGAGCCCTCTTTTTTTCCCTAGTTAGTATTGTAGGATAGGTACCATTAATTATTAAAAAAAATATAGAATCATACCACTCACTATCTTGAAATGTTTACTAATCCACTTGCATAATACTTAGCTCAAGGTTGGTATTATAAATCATTTGGATCAAGCCTTGACACCTTCTAGTTTTGTTATTTTCATTTATATGTCAAATTATTGAAAAAATAACATCCATTTACCTCTACATTCTCCAATCTCACTTTAGCTTAGTATAAGTTTTGTGGCAGGGTTAGGTATAATAACATGCACCTTATTTTTAAGGATATAGTGCCTAAATTTATTCACTACCTTAACTAATGCATATGCTTGTTCATCAATTATTGAATATTTCAATTCAATATTATTAAAGTTATTACTCATGAAAGCTATTAGGTAATCACACCCATCAACCTTCTAAGTTAAAACTTCAGCCATAGTATGGTTAGATGTAAAAGAATAGAGATAAAAGTCCTTTGAAAAGTCAAGAATTATCAAAACTAGAACTTGGCTAATTGATTTTTTGATGTTATTAAATGCCTTCCTAGATTCCTCATTCCAAGTGACCTTGACATCCTTCTTTACCATGTCATTCAATGACTTGACAATATTTGTAAAGGTAGAAATGAACTTTATTTACAAATTTTATCTTGCCAAGAAAAGATTTTAGATCTTTCCTACCATTTGGAGGCTCTATCTTAGATATATCTTCCACCTAGGACACTCTCTCAGGATCTATGGAGATCCCATCTTTAGTTATGACATGACCCAACAATTTATCTTCAATAACACAAAAGATGCTTTTCTTGGGGTTTAAGGACATTTCATACCTTCTGCATCTATCAAATACTTGGTGTAAATGCATAAAGTGATCTTCCTTATTTTTGTAAAAAATGGTTAGATCATCCATGTATATAATGATACACTTACCATTCAAACCTTGAAAGGCATGGTCCATGGCCCTTTGAAAAGTATCTCCTACATTTATTAATCCAAAAGGCATTCTTTTGTAGATGAAGGTCCCCCATTTAGTGGTGAAAGTTGTATTTATCCTATCTTATTTGTCAACCAACACTTGGTTATATCCTAAAAGTCTATCAAGAAAAGACATCATGGATGATCCTAAAATAACTTGTATCACCTGGTCAAGAGAGGGAAGAGGATAGTTATCCTTTTTATATTCTTTGTTCAAATTTATAAAATCAATACATAGCCTAATTTAACCATTCTTCTTCCTCACTAGAACCAAATTAGCCACCCAGGTAGAATGCTTGATTGGAAACACAATTCTACCATTTAGTAATCTCTTGACCTCTTTAAAGATCAAAGGTTCTAAGATAGGGTTCACATGCCTTTTCTTTTGCCTATAGTGTTTACACCTTTATTTAAGGGGTATAGTATGGGTGATGAATCTTGGATAAAATATCTTCAAGTCATCATAAGACCAAGATATGACATCCTTGTACTTGGTTAGTATCACCTTGGAATTCTTATTCTCAATGTTAGTTTAGGCTTTTCCAATGTTAACCAACTGAGGCTGATCTTGACGGCCAAGATCAACTACATTGTAATCCTTCCTACTTACCTTGGGAATATTAGAAACCTCAACCAACTTATCTTGATCAAAAAACCTCTCTAAGGTAATCATGCCTTTGGGAATCTTATTTTCATTTAGTTTATTGAATTTACCATCAAATTTGTTGTAATCAAATGCATTTTCATCAGTCTCGTAAATGATGTGAGCATTAAATGATCTCAAATTAGTCAAGAATTCTAAGATATATTGATCATCACTAAATACTTGAAAATGAATCACATTATCTAGGACTTAAGGATAAGGTATTAGCTCAATGCTAAAGTTGGGGAATTTTTGGTTGGACATGAGGTTGGAAGCAATAGATGCTAACTCATTAGTAGCTTGGTTCTCTTCTTTGGGGATGGAAATAATACTAAAAGCATCAATAGACTAAATTAGATCTTGGACCCTAAATTTATACCTCTTAAGGTATGATATTTTGCATTAATATTTGCTTCTCACCTAGTTGACTACTAGTTCTGAATCACCATAGACTAGTAGTTCTTTGACTTTATTTTCTATAAAAAATTGTAAATATAGGATAAGTGCCTCATATTCAACAAGGTTATTAGTGAAATTAAACTATAGTCTATATGAATCATGGTATTTATTACCAATAGGATCAATAAGGATAGCCTACCCTAGATCCAACCTTACACCTAACACCATTAAAATGTAGCTTCCACAGCCCAGGCATAACATGAGTACTCTTAGGGTCATGTACCTTTATAGTCTCTAGGTTAAAAACCCCTAAGTTTGATTCAATTATGTTTACCCTTTCACTAATATCATTGTACTTAATGATCATGTGCTTCATCCTTGGCTCTCTTTTAACCCTTATCTAGTTTGAAACTCCTTTCCAAGGTAACCACAAATGTGAATAATCTGTGGACATGTAGCCATTCAAATCTTTAGTCCATTTCATGCTTAATAAGATTACATAAACATCAAGAATGTCAACAAACTTGGATATCAATAAACTATTGTACTCTAGGCTCAAAGGCCAATTACATATGAACATTTAGTAACTCCCTAATTACCTTGACTCTAGACTTGTCTAATTGAGTAACAACTCTACCAAACGTAATAGGAGTCAAGCCAACATCTTTACAAATACCTAGTGGCATGATATTGGTAGATGCACCAAAATATAATAAATAATTATGGAAATTCTTACCAAACATCTTGACTATGAGAAAGAAAGGATGATAATCTACCTTAGCTTTATGCACAACCACATTAGCATTATTAGCTTTGGGTTGTTTGTTGGATTTATTTGACAATGATTCTAGAAAGAGGTCCCTTTGCTTTGTGATCTATGTTAATTCATGCAATGTGATGTTATCTTTTATTTTATTCATGTCTTTAATAATATTATAACCAATATTATTTGAATAATTAGGAACATCAACATTATTCTTAGAGGTACTCCCTTTGGGTGGTCTAGGATCATTACTTGAATAAGTGTCTAGAGGAAATACAAAGTTATTTGGAGGTGTTGAGGTAGTCAAGGGCTGCCTCTATTATCTATTCCTTAGAGGATAGGTCTTATTCAAGAAATGTTGGAAGGCCTAGATCTCCTCAGGGACATCATTAGGTACATTATCCTCTTGAAAGGGGAAATCAAATATCTCCACCATGAAAGTTTGATCAGTAGGCTTAGACCCTAACATACCTACACCACTATACTTATTCAGGACCACTTAAAATGTGTCTAATTATTCTTGTAAAGCTAAAAAATCCTTACAAAACTTAATTCAATAAATCTCACCATGTTTGGCTGTATAATGCACTCTACAATAATCAAGCAAAGTAATATCAATAAGATTAATGTCCATAGTCCTATTTTTAGAAGATGGTTCATTATTCTTATTATTATGAAAAATATCATTTTAAAACCTATTATTTGGCCTATTAAACCTTTGGAATGATAATTTCCTACTAGATCTTTCTCTAGTATTGCCAACTTATTTTTTTAGCTAAAGGAAATCAATGCTTAACTTTTGGACCATTTTTAAGATAGACTCATTCTCATTCTTGAGGGTTTTATAATTATACACCTAGTTATTGTTAGTACTAGTAGCTGGTACTAAATCTCTTTGATCATTTGCATTGAATATATTAGTATTAGGATGACTTAAGAGTCCTAAATTTTTATTGGGAGTAGCATGACTTAAAGGCAATTGATTCATATTTGGGAGTTGTTTCAAGGTTGGTGCATTCTAATTATTATTTAGGAAGATGTTTTGAATGGGCATATGTGGATTGATATTTGGGATAGAGTAATACATTTGTCTTTGGGAATACATTTTGTCATTGATGCTCACTACCTCAGAATAATCCCTAGCTAATGAAGTTATAGCTGGAAGAAGTCTTTTTAGAAATATAGAAGTCATAGGATTTATTGCATCCTTGTAAATTTCTAGAGCTAAAACTTCATCTATTTTATAAGGTTCTATTGTCTTGCTATACATTTTCTAAAATATAGCATTAAAAGACCTTATGGGATTACTTCCATCACTCATGATGGTGGTCAACTGGTGGTATACACACGGACTAACAATTTTTCCAAACTGGTCTATGAAAACTTTAGTGAAACCATCCTAACTTGTAATATAATTATTAGGTAAATTGAGAAAAAAATCATATACAACATATTTAAAATTAAAGTGGAACAATCTACATGATACATCTTCATGTATAATATTTAGCAACCTTAAAGCGTATTTAAAATATTTAATGTGCTCTTCAATAGTTACAATACTAGTTGGGATAAATGTTGGCAAGTATTTTTTAGGGTTACATGGAAGATCATGTACCACACCTAGCATGTTGATTAAATAATATCCCAACCAATCCATACCTAGATGAAGTTCAAAGTTAGGGGTACCTTGAAGAGGTGAGGTTGGAAAATATTTGGAATGCCTATGCCTACATTTATCTCACCTGGTTCTCTTACGGACTTCAAGCTAGAGAAAATGTTCTCTTATCTTTAAATGTGATCTTGTTTGAATCCTAGGCAATTCTAGCTTGAAGATTGAAGATCCTATTTGAAATATGATGTTTCAAGTTAATCTTTATAAAGAAAAAGGATTAAATTTGCACCTTAAGCTCATTTTTCAAAGATTATATAAAGAATAGTAAAGGATGTCAAATTTTGACTAAGCTAGCTCAAATATGTGTCTAGTTATTCAAATATGGTCTATCTTTATAAATATACACTCAAATAAACATAGATATATCAAATATATACCAATATTTAATTAAAACAAGCTATTTTAACCTCAAATATTGTATATTTTCAAATATTAAGCCATCTTTACCAAAACTAAGCATCAAAATTCAAATAACTTTGATCTTTGTCTAAAAGAAGCACAAAGATAGGTAAAAGACCACAAAGATCAATGATATTGACACTTCTACATAAATAATTATGCAAAAGTGCAAAGATAACATCAATCTGAGATCATAACACACTAATATTAACAAAGATTCAATCAATTCACAAGGAGAGGCCCTCCTTCTAGCACCAACAAGACTTTTTGATGCCTTTGAATGTATCACAGGTGTCCTTAGTGTTCAAATAACACTTCTCATTTTAAAATTCTGAGAATTTAAAGCATGAGTAGAAAGTTTTAGCAATTTACGTATGGTGAAATAGTGGTAAAGCATTAATTGACTATTCCACAAAATTTATATTATTTGATGGTTGGAAGATATCACGGACCAAATCTTTACAAAGGGTGAGTATCTATGATAATACCAGTGAATTATGACCAAATCTTAAACTAGAAACTAATCTAAATGAATATTTACAATGAAGTCTAAACTAAAGTTATTTGGCTAAAAAAGAAGCAAAAGAGAAGGGTAAAGTAGATAGAGAATAAGTGATTACTGATATTAGCCTCAAACATTATGACAATGTTCTAATTTCAATTAAGTATACATTTAACCAATATATAATTAAAAATATCATAAGCTCAAATCTCACTACACACCAAGCAAATCGTGAAGGATGATATAAATAATTATAAGTAAAAAATGAATTTACTTTAAATATTTACTACCACTTTCAAATAACATTGGCACATCTAATTATAGAACAAACAAAACAAAGTGAATTCAATATCCTTCAACTAATCTAGCATAAGCACAAATGAGCAACCTTTTAATAAAAAATGCAACTAAGAATTCATAGAAACTATTCAAATTTAAGACTTAAGACTAGCAATTGAGAGAAAACATATAACAATTGACACAAATAAATTTGGACAATCATTTTAGAATTATTTTATTGTATTAAATAATCAAAGCATACAATTTTTTCTCAAAATTATCTCCCTTTACAAAATGATAGTATTGCCTTTTATAGGAGGACAAGGTAGTATACTGATTAGTTACAAGATATAAATTTACAAAAGATAAGGACAATTGTCCTTTTTCAAAAAGTTCTAGAATACACTCAATTTTCCAAACTAAACTAACCTAAAGGTAACACTCTAACAAACTAGCATGTGGACTTATAAAAGGGTATTCTCCTTTCAAAATATTACAATGTCATTTAAAAAATAGAATATCACTTAACTACTTAGTGGGCCCATTACCGAAGGGATCCACTATTGTTCTTGTAGAAGCTTCAAATCTCTTTGATGTTATTCTTTGACTAGATCTAAATCTACAGATAGATTTAGTAGATAGACATCCTCTTAATTAGCAAGCTCATTTAATTATGTGTCATTCTTAATCATGGACCCATTAATTCTTTTAGACTCTACTATTCTTTCTCTTGCATTAAGGATCATCCCTAAGATTTTACTATTGTCTTCTTTAGACTGACCCTAACTCTTATTTATTATTTTTTCCATCACCAAGGTGGACCTATATTTTAACTCATCATATTTTATGATGCCTAAGATAATGGGTTGTGTAAGGTCAGTTAGCATGGTTCAAAGGAGTTTTTTAATTCTCCCTACTAGCTCCTCATCATCCTTTAAGAATCTCTCCAATTTTTGGGACCATGCAATTAGACCTAGGACATTGTCAAAAACAATTCCTATAATTGCATTCAAATATCCTAAACATATTATTTTGATACCAGGAACCTACCTTCCAACCTTAATGCTGACCATCCCTCTTATTTGATCCCTTGAAGCTTTCCATTGGGTTATTATACCCTTAGCCACTATGTTCTATTGTGCCAATGCACTCTACCTCAACTTTATTGATTTTAAGGCCTCAAACATATTATATAAGGATTCATACATTTATTTGATAATTTTCTTAGGAACTGATAAGATAGCCTATGCCTTTAAATTCTCATTTTCCCTCTCCAAGTTAGATATTCTATGTTTCATCCCACTGATACCTGATCTGACCTAATTTTAATGAGCCTTAGCTAGGATTTCAACATCCTCTTCATGAATGGGTAGTTAACTAGGCTACTATCCCCTAACTATAGTTAAAATTACAAATGGCTTAACCTTTTTGAATGCGAACTCTTCAATCCCCACCATGGTTTTTTTTATTACTCTAATCCAACTATCTATGGATTGAATTATATATTTGTAGTTGGTTTAGTATATTTTAGAGGTTTAAGGGACTCCATCTAGGTAATACTTTATGCTCTTGGAGTATCTATCTAATTACTATCTGACCCTATAGTTGCCACTATTCTTCTCTTTTCCTCCTCCTTCATTAAATACCTTAACTATGGCTTAATATTAGCTTGCACATCAATGTTAATAGTTTGGGTCAAGGCCCAAGAGTGAGGCAAAGTGGGAATATTCTACATTTTTCCATAGATGAACTTATCAGGGATGATTGGTCCATAAATAGGGTATTCCTCACTGAGTAAGTTGATTTAACTTGGGTGATTGAAAGTCAACTTTGTCTTCTTTTATCCAACTGAGACCAAGGATAATTCTACCTTTCTTTATGTGGGGGTGCAACTAGAACTAAATCCAAAGAAACCTCTTTCCCTTTTTTTTGTTTTGGCCTCTTTAATTTGAGCCTAGGGTTATTTAGCCTATTCCTACTCTTCATTAGTATCATGTGCTTTAGTAAGGACCTTGAGGGCATCTTCCATTGTCTCATTTAGCTCCAAGGCAATCATGTCTAGGTACTCAATGGGAGATGTTGGTTAGTGAGATAGGGCTAAAGATGAAGGTCCTTCACCAATCTTCTCATCTAACTTCTCCTTGCTAAGACCTTATGTAATTTGTGATTGGGGTTACAACTCTATCTATGGTTATTTCTGAGGTGGCCTAGAAGATCCAGACAATAAATGGTATTAAAGAGGTACCATTTTCCATAGTCCCTTGGTGGTTTTTCATTAGTAGTTAGTGTATGTTTAAGTCTAACATTATGCTTCTTAAACCTAGTTAGTAGTTAAAAATTATTGGCCCTGATGTGTAGAGGATCATAAGGAATAGGTTGATGTATGTAAAATAACTTGGGTAGCTATTTTTTCTTCAAATACTTGTCTACCCTGACATAAGGATCCCAATGCCTCAGATCATCTAGATAAAACCCAAAAGAATCTATGTGCTTGGAAATGATGTTAAAATGTTTCCAATCTTGTAAAATAGTTTTACCGATTATTAAAGGGAAGGGATGAAGGAGACCTCTCCTTTTATCCTTGCACACTCCATAAACATGATGAAGAAGTTGGCATGAAATTTCCTACTCTGATAGTTTGTTGGCAACATAGACAAAAAACTTGTAAGGTTGAGTCAAAATCCTTAAATTCTAATCATAGTACAATCTATATACAAATAGATGTCTCCCATTAGTTTCACATACTTATTTAATAAAGGGCTTACCCTAGGCATTAGGATACCTATGATAGCTTCTACTAAACTAGGATAGACACAATCACAAATGAACTACATGTGGTGTCTATATTTGAATATATGTAGCTTTAAATAATGGTAGGAGATTGTGAATCTACCATTAGGTGACTAATTTGTTATGTGAGGGATCTTGGTAGAGGCTAGTAGGGCATCTAGTAGATAGGACATCATAAAGAATTAGTTGTTAGTCTTCTTTTTTATGGTTGTAAATTGTCTCCCTAAGTGGATGCTGATCATATCTCTAATTGGAGAAGTGAGCCCTTTTTATACCATGAAGTAGACATATGGTACCCAACTCTTATTGACAAATGTGGTTGAAGGGGCCCCATATATTATTTTTAATAGGGAAATAACTACCCTAATTCCCTATCTAAATTTGGTAACTAGGATGTTTCTAGCAGGGTCTTAGACCCCATGATCCCCTTGGAGAAACCATGGCCTAAGTATGGTGCCAAGATCATTCTTACTAGTCCATTCTTTAATGGTAGGTAGGTCCACATGGGGTTTTATAAGTTTTTAATATCTCTCAAAGGTTAGTGGTGAAATGTATTCAAGTATCCTAATACTCCACTCATGAATGATCTAATCATTTTCAATTCTATAATCTACAAAAATGGGAGCAAGGATGCCAATGCAATGGAGTACCTCTAGTTTAGTAGTAGTATGATGAAGACTAGCCATTTAAACTGAAACTAGGGCATAATATCTCTTGATGACTATGGAAATCCTTTGTTCTTCTTCGGTGATGGATTGCATCTCCTCAATGGTGTAGATGGAGCTCAGACCAATTTTTATTTCCAGTGTTCAAGGTCATAGTGTCCAAGTTAGTGTCTTTGAAAACCATTCCCTCACTATTTGTAGATAGATAAAATTTTGTCTCATCCCTTAATTGTTACCTCTAAGTTTCCTTGGCTTCCACACTTTCAAATTACTCTCAATAAAATTTCAAATGGTCTCTAAGTTAGTTTTTTCATGCTCAAATAACAATTAAACTTCTTTTAGATTTGATTTAATCAATCTGAGTTCACTTAAGGCCTTTAATGCAAGTTTTAGGGATTTGAAGCTTTAATGGTGGTAGCTTATTTAGACCTAGGCTTATATGTTCCTCAAAGCTGAGTTTAACCTTCACATTTATACATTTGAATTTAGAGCACACAATATATTCTATTTTGTCACTTTGTGCTTGTATGGCACTTATTTGGCATCTATGTGGCACTTTTCATAACATTTTTCATAAATGCCTCTAAGAATTGGTCATTATTTTTATAAAACTTCCCTTTGGATTTACACTATTGGATCATGATCCAAGATTAACATAGGCTATTGATTGTGATCCAAGCCCTCACTTGTCATTGGTTCCTTTTGGTACCAAGCCCTATGGTTGTGCCACTTGGCACCACTATGGGATTTTTGAGCTTTGTTGAAAACTCATCGGTGATTTCATGTCCTTAGATCATCCTCATGATGAAGCATAAGCTATTGGATCCTATAAGATGCATGAAATTTAATTAGTGCATAGCTATAAAAATGACTTGGGTTAAAATGCTTTTACTTACGTCTATTTCATATTAACAAACATGAAAATACTTAGGTTAAAGCATTTTTTTTATAAGTTTTAAAGCATAAATGACCCCTAAAATGACATAAAACATGTCCTTTTTGACTAAGTAAAAATGTTAGATGAGCTTAATTTTGATGTCCTCATAAACATCAATGGTAGACTCATGGGTGTTCAAATGACGTTCATGAGGATGTCAAATTTAAAATCATGAAGTTAATAATTTTGGTGGGACTAAAGTTTATGGTTGTACAAATATCAATGATAGCCTCACATACATCAAATGATAGTCACATGAATGTCAAATTTAAACTCATCAAGTTCCTATGTTCTAATGCAAGAGTGTTATGTGACATCTCTATGGGGATTCTTGGGATCTCAAATTTAATTTTATTTATTTGATTAAAATCCACAATGAAGTGAGATCCATTTGATCATGATCAAAGTAATTTCACACCATTGGCTCCTTTTAATATGTGGGACCATTTGCTTTCAAACTTTGAATGCAAGAGTGCCACATGGTGACTCTATGGAGCTTCTTGGGCCTTTAAATTTTCAATTTTGTCATTGCTCCATCTAATATTTAGTTTGTGATGAATCACAAGTTGTTTACCATGATCCAAATGCTCAAACATGATTGGTTGGAAGGACTAAGTGCTTAGTTGTATCAGGTTTTCTTCATGTCATCTGATTAAAAGCCATGATGAAGTATGAACTATTGGATCCTACAAAAGAAAGGTATTTAATTCAAGGCTTGAGTTGGAAATAAAAACATAGGCTAACGTGTTAAGTATAAGGTCTCATTCATGTTAATAAACATGAATGGGGCCTTAGAATTAAAACTTTAGGCTAAATAGATAATAATAAAGGGGAGCATGCCAAGAAAATAAAAGGCTTTACCAACATGAATATTAGACTAGGTTATAAATAATTCTTAGGCTAAAATGCTAAGACTAAGGTCTTATTCATGTCAATAAACATGAATTGGTCCTTAACGTTAAATATTTAGGCCAAAGTTTTAGCAAAGAGGATCATGCTAAAATAAAAGGACCCTCTGAGACATAAAATTGGACTATGTTAGAATTATAAGAAACAAAAGGAGAATATAAAAGGGACCAAGTATAATGTTTAGGCTAAGGTTTGGTTGAGTTAAAAAAAATGACCAAGCCTTAACATGAAAATTAGGCTTTTCTAAAATAAATTTGAAATATTCCCACCAAATGCTCTCGCCAAATGCAAATTTGAACCTAGAGTTTGAGATAGGGTTTTTTAAGCATGATCCATTAGCAGGGGATCCATGAAACCTGAAATATATAATACATGAAGACCAATTATAGAAACATTAGGTGAGATCAAAGTAAAACCATAAATTAGTAAGCCAATTTCATCAAAGTGGATGATCTTCAAATTCTACCAATGATCTAAAACACATTGAGTTTTCAAGTTAAGGTTACAAGTATCTCAAGGGTCCCATTTTTAAAAAAGGGGGTATGTTGACCTCAATAACAACCTTGAAATATAACCATTAAATTTACCTCACCTGTTAAAACCTTGAAGGATAATGAAGCATAAAATACACTGCATGTGCACCTTTACATTTGCCTAGCTATCCTATAAAAAAAGGAAGTTCATATTTTTTTAAAAGAGATATTTCTAAATATGAATAAAAATTAAATTTATAATGGGTTTATAATGGGAATTTATATTCCATGTGTTATAAGTAAGCAAAAAATGATGGTGCATCTTCTGTAAGTATTGCCTTTATTTTAAAAACCAACTGATATGAAAAAGATTAAATTAGGAACTAATGAAGCTATCTCTGGAAACCATGTCATGGATCCATTGGATATCCCAATAATTCATCCAAAATCATATGAACTAGCTAAAAAAATGGTTTATAATGTCTACTGTGAAGATACGATGCATGAATTAGATTATAGGTGTTGACCAAATTTGACCCTATAGGTCAAATTGGGGCCCTTATAGGTAAAAAATTGGTATTTATATTTTTATGGGTATAAAATTTGGTCATAAGGTGTATTATATGTAAGTTTATGGAATTTAATGTCACATTATCCTTAGTAATTAGTCATTTTAGTCTTTATATCATTTTGAGGTTAAAATAGGGCATTAAATGAGTTATACGGCCTCTTAGGGAAGTGTGAAGGTGTAATAAGGGTGATGGCATGTGAAATGTGTACTAAGAGGTCTTAATCAACTATCATAACTTAAAAGTGGTAGGTCTTTAGAATAAAGGGTAGTTTTCTTGAGAAAAGAGAAGAGTTTCACACTTGTACAACCTATAAAATAGTTTTACACATGGGAGAAGGTTGTAATATGACTCTTAATCTTCCTCACACTAAAATTAGTGATTGACATGCTTTATAAGTTCTAAAAAAGGCTCAAAACCATTTTAATTTGTTACAAAAGTGATCAATAGGTTCATGCTTGGTATGGTCAGTGGAAGAGGTTTAAAGTAAAACACCTTTGAGAAGTGGTATTACACTCAGATATATCCATTTAAATAAAAATATTCCAAAGTTTGTTCAACCATGCTTTATGAACCAATTTTTAAAATTTGGCTATGATTTTCTACTTACCAATCTATGCACGCTATAGCTTTTGCCTTGGTTTGATAAAGTCTATAAAAACTATCTATTGATATTGGTTCCAAAGGACTTTTAGTCTCTTATCTAATTCTATCTATTCTTTTTTTCATGTTTCATGATGTTTTGATATGCAAATCATCTTAAGTTGTAAGAGGATGCACTATGTTGTGTTATAGGTAGTTTTTTCACCATTTTTAGATCTTCATTCTTTAAAATGGATTTAGAGGTTGGGATAGGTTTATTTTCATGTTTTAAATGCCATATTAGTTCCATTTTATTTATCAATATAATTCTCCAAACAATTTTCCATGGGTGCAGTCATAAGATATCATTATTTTAGTCTACTCTATGACTGTCATGTATAGTCAACCATGATGGTTGACCTCTAACCATATTGAAAAGGACAAATTTAAGGTTCCAAATATGTGAGATACATTCTATCAACATGAGGTATTTTGGTGAGTTTTCAAGTGATAAATAAAACACTATGGTATTCATATGCAAAATTTCCATACTATCTGCCAATATTGTGCACCTATAGGTGCTTGGAGGAGAATACCAAGTTGGAGTAAAGGTTTTATGACATGTTTAAATATTCCCATGGTGATAAATATTAATTATAAGAGAATAAAAGAGACTAAGAGTGATCATGATCATACATAATATAATGTTTGGAAGATCTCCATACTATCTGCTTGTACATGATAATGATCACCTATAGGTGATGTTGGCGAAGGACTGAGGTACTCAATGGAGTGTTAAAACATGTATAATAGAACCGTCCTTGAATTACTAGTAGGTTTTCTGACCATGGAAAATATACTTGAAATTCTAAATGGATAAATGAAAGGGTAAACATCTTGGAGTAGGTAGATGACTGTGTTCAGGGAGTTTATCCCTAAAATGTGAAAATAGAGGTCCAAGGGGTTTTTTGAATATCCTATAACACATTTTCAAATATTTATAAAGAATATAAATAGGTATATATTGTAACCTATATCATATAGAGGAACCATGCCAAATATGGAGGTCATAAAGTGAATAGAAGATAGAATTTGGGAGCCTCAAAGTTACCTTTAAAAGCACTAAAAACCTACACTGATATCTACAGGGTTTGAGTTTTGAATGACTTTAACATCTTAAGGTTTAAATTTAAACATATTATCATGATTATAATGTTCCCATTGATTTAATAATCTGAAAATAGATATGAAGGTCACCATTATGATGTTGATGCATAGTTTTCAAGCTTCATGGACACATACAAGTGTCCCCTCACAAAAAATGTTCACCAACAATAGAACAAGCAAAAGGTGACCTAAACTAAGTGTCTTGGTGTTTCATCCCATATAAGGTTAATGAAGGTATGAATAGGTGTTATTTGATTTTTAATCTTCACTTAATGTCTTAAAACACCATGACTAAGATCCAAATAGATAAATGCATACCTACAATAATTAAAAGAGTACGGTATCATAATTAAGAAAGAGTTTATAGTTTGTGAGCTTAAGGTATAGGTAAAAGATATAGGTAAAGTTTTAACAATGAAATTAATCTATGAAAATATCCATAAATATCATTATGACCTTCATATACCCTTGAAAATGTTAAATAAGCTTATATAGACATCTTAAAGTCAATATGCACCTACAACCAAGTGTTGACTGTAATAGTTAACAAACATGAAGAAGTATTTATAGGTGTTGATAGAGCATGAAGATGAAGAACAAAACATAAAAAATGAAAAATTAACCTAAGGGAATTAGGGGAAGTTTTTAGACCCTATTCTCAAGCCTAAAACATGTAAGCCTGCACCTACAGTTGCCCTTCCAAGTAGAACATAGTCAAATGGTACTTAGTCTAGGACAACTAAGGAGAGGTGTAAATAATGAAAAGTTAAAGAGGGTAAAAATGTATTAAATTATTAGAATATTAATATAAAATATACAATTACACCATTATTATATGAAAACAAGAAAAGGAAATACCTTGAACATTCATACTCAGTCCACATCAAAACACTGTGCACAGTGCTCTTTTGCACAAATCTATTTTGGAGATTGAGAGATTTAGAGCATAAATTGACCTAGACAAGGGTTAAAATTTTTAAATTGACCTAGACAAGGGTTAAAATTTTTATATTCCCCTATAATACTTTGTTATTTTGGGCAAATAGGGGAAGTTCCCTTTATTTTGTCTTAAAGAAAGGGCACTTCCCTTATGAGTAGAACATGTATTCTTGATAAGAGGTGATAAAAATATGACCAAGAAGTTATGTGAATATTTATATAAGGTTTAAGAAGTTTTATAAAATATAATAAAACATTAACAAACAAATAATAAAGGGTGAATCTCAATAGAATATTCTAAACCATAAGGGTTGCGGTCATGCCTATATGGCATTTTTAGGCATAAAGAACAAATGTGAGATCATTTTCACTTATAGACCTAAGTGAGATTTTAAAATGATTGGAAAATGTCTGTGGGATCAAATTTTAAGTTTATGAGCTATTTTAATACAAGTAAATTCATCAAAAAAACCATTTTGGGCTTTAAGGTGCAGACAGGTTATAAGACCAACATTAGGCCTAGTTCCTAAATGAGGAGTCATATTCATTTATAACATTAAGTAAGAATATAATGGATATGATCATGTTTAAAAGGTCACTTAAGACTCATAAAATCCTTAAAATTGTAGAGGAAATCCAAGGAAGTCATATTTTTTCTCAAAGGCAACATTAGGCCAGTTTAAAGCAAAGGAAGAGCTCAGTAGGCTAAGTTGAAGTGATCATATCTTCTTGGAAGATTTTCATGGAGGCCATAAGAGTTTGGTAAATTTAGTTGGGGTCATAAAAATCACATTAGTATAATTTTTCTAAAACTTCAATGTCAAAACTTTATGAACAAAACTTAAGGACAAAAACTGCCTAAAACTCTGACAAACCCTTAGTCAAGACCCGATGGAGAAAATGAGGATGGAAAGCTGATCAAATGGAATAGTTTGTAAAAAATAGTTATTTTAATTTTTATAAGAATATCTCAATATCCTCCCCACCCTTTTGAGAGGTACGAAATTGTATGGATATGGTACAAAATAGGGTACTTTTGATTATTTTATGTGTTTTATAGGTTCTATAAGGAGTCTGAAGATGAAATCAAGTTTGGGGGAAATATTAGGAAATTTAATAAATAAATATGGTAATTTAAATCCTTTTAAAAACTCCTAATTACCTCAACTAGATGCATCATCTTAGCCAGTCAAAACTGGCATAGTTAGAAGTGTGAAAACTCGAAGTAAAAGTGATTTTAAAGTGTGTCTGATGATTATAAGACCATGAAGGGTCTTGAAACATGTAATACACTCCCTCCCATGTATTTTCATGTAAAATTATTCCTTTTTGGATGCTAAGTGTGTAGGGTTCATGAAATAAGAGTTTCATAAATTACAGATGATGATAACTCATTTTAGGAAGGTTCCAGATGATCAAGACTACAACAAATACATGGAGAGCCATGTATAAAATACTTTAAATTTTTAAAAATAATTAGACCTATCCTGAATCAGTTTTGGGATGTTGAAATAGGTCCAAATCATGAAGGTAATTTTCTAAGCCAGAATGAGAACTTTCATGCCACTTTGCAAGAGTTTCAAGACTTGGAGAGCCACTTGTTCCTTCTAACTTTGCATGGTTCATCCCACATCATCTTCTCATGTCCAAGTAACTAATTCTATTAGATTAAAAAGTGTCATTATGACCCTTTGAATTATCTCTTGTCCTCTCTCTCTCAAGTTCTATAAGAACTAGCCATTTTGGCTATTATAACTTATGCTCCTCCTGAGTATGGTGAAGCCCTACTCATTTTTATACCATTACATAAATAAGACTATTGATTTTTACCTCTTCCATGAATATTATTAGTGTGTTCATTTGTAATGTTTTATCTTGCATAAGTGATAAATCTTGTTTCCTTAGCATGGTTGTCTCATTATTTCATCCTGTTGTTAGCTAGAAAGCTCCTTCTTGCAAGGCATATGAAGTGTTCTAAGAAGTGTCAAGGTTAAGTGACTTAGTCTATTCACTAGTTCCATTAAAGTCCTCAATTAAAGTCCTTTTATCCCAAAAATTCATACATAACCTCATAATGTAACATTGATGTGTAAATATGTAGATTGGAGAAGTGTATGTTTGGTTAGTCTCTTGGTTTCATGTGTAACATGCATCTAGTTGGAAGTCATCAAATTATTTGGTGTATCACCACCCTTAGGATATTTTTATTTTAGTTTTTTCTCTCCCTTTTCCCCTCAAAATTTTAGGTGTAATAGTGATTCAAAGTGGTACATCAAGGGAGCTAGCCCTATCTAGAGACTCGCCTCATCCTTAGGCTACCCACAAGCCTAGAGGTGTTTCAATTATGCCACATAGATGAGGAGAAATGAGACATATCCTCAAAAGGTGTAAATCCAAGTGAAAATAATAGGGATAATGAACAACAAGAGATAGTAGTTGAACAATGATCAAAAAATAAAAAAGATGAAACCCTTGGTGACATAAAGATTAAACTATTGCATGGAATTCAAGATTGGGATCTGTCTAATCTTGAATTCCATGTAATAGTTCAATAATTATGTCACTAAGGGTTTCATATTTTTTATTGATAGATCATTTTTCAACTAGCATCTCTTATTGTTTTTTATCCCTATCATCTAAATCATGCCCCACAACTTCGTAATAGACATTCTTAACCATTTTTTTAGTGAGCTCATATGATTCTAGATTTATTATAGTGGTATTTAATGGATTTATGATGTTGGTTACCATAGGCATCTTGACCAGTTCCTAATTAATTTTTTTTATCAACTAGTCTAAAACAATGGTAATACTTGTAGAGGCATACCATCATTTTTGCTAACTCTTGACACATGGAATTTGAATTCTACTTATGAACCCCTTGTAAATTTGATTTCTCTTCATATTCAAAAATATTTCCTTAAACAATGTGAAATTTTTATTTTTGTAGGATATACGTAGGTAAATCTATAGGATATTCCTCCAGTCATTATACTAGGTACACATCTAGTAATGGTTGTTATATAGTCTTCAAAATACATGGGCTTGGTATTGGTCAATGGTGAATTACTATGGATAGGGATGAGGGGGGACATGGTGGTGGAATAAAATGAGTCAAATGAGGGCATAATTTATAGGACACCCTAATAGTGAAAACCTTTCACTTTAGTCTAGCTACTCAGGTTGGTCATTTAATAGAGCCATTTAGTTTGGCTATTCGATAGAGCCATTTGGTCTAGACATTTAGCAAAGCCATTCAGTCTAGCCATTTTTTAGAGTCATTTAGTTTAACCATTTAGTAAATTCATTAAATCTATCCAAAATGGTTTTGCCAAGAAGCATATCCAATGGTGTTGCCCATCCAAAAGGGATCTATTTTTCAATGCTACCAGTGACATAGTCATTTGGATCTCTCATTTAACAATGTCATTTGGTAGTGCCATTTGACATAGTTGAATGACTACACCATTAGAATAGCCAAAAAACTCTACCATTGGTAGAGTTTTTCAACTTGGCCATGGGTAGAGCATTTTGGCTTGATTGTAGGTAAAGTCAAACATATTTCCTATTGATAGAGTTGAACAACATTGCCATGGGCAGAGTTGAATGACTGTACCATTAGTAGAGCCAAATGGCTATGCCATTAATAGAGCTAAATGACTCTCCCATTGGTAAAGCTAAATTTCTCTCTCATTAGTATACTCAAAGGCTACTTTGCATACATTTATTGTATGTCAAGGCTTTAGCCTTGAAGAAGAGTAAAGGCCATCTCTACTAGGTCATTTTAATAAACCTAAAAATAATATTTTTTACCTCTTGGATTAAAACTATGAACATAAAAAATATGGTTGGGCAAATGGGTAGAAATTATGAAATTAATGATTCACCAAGGATATAAATCATATTGTCCTATATGAATCTAAGGGGGTTCCAAATATGGGCTCTTAAAATTTACCTTTTTATGGGCAAGATACGACTTCTTTGGATAAGGATGGGTATTTTAAATTTTGCTTGATTTATAGAAATAATTAGGAAGCTATTAAAATTCAAAATTAATGCCTTTGGTGAGATATATTGTGTTTAAGTTAGGCATGAAAGAGTGTACTAGTATGCAACTAAGATTGAAATGTTGAAGTCACTAGATATTGTATGAAGTGGACTGTTATATATATATATATATATATATATATATATATTTGTTATCAAAGCTATCATCTACCTTGAATAACATTCTTATACTTCATGTCCCATTGGGTATGCAAAAACTATTTTAGTCTAAATTTTTACCCTAGATAAGTCAAGTATACCTTCTCAAATTTAGGATAGTATTGAACTATCTCTAGGCATATACAAGCTACTACAAGAGACATATCTCTAGGTTTGAAAGGGCTAACTGCCTTGATCTATCTTTAAGATCACACATAATAATAAACTAATCACTATTAGGGGTGAAAAGGGAAGAAGGAAACATAAATCAACCTAAAATAATGATGGTGATACACTAAAGATAAGTCCACATAATACACTTGCACCTGCATTAGGGAAGGAGACTATTAAAATAGACCTCAACTCTATGTCCTTATATAATAAGTATATATCATAGAGGTAAATTGATATGCATATCTAGAGGTGGGTGAAAATAGGGTATGATACTAGACACTAATATTCCCTCTGACACTTCAAATCACACTTAAAAAACACATACACTTTATGAGACCTGTTAGAAGAGATATCACTCACAAAAAACATGAAAGAGAAGAATGGAAGCAAGGAGAACATATTAATCACTTATAAAATACATAGCATACTTAGGAAAGAGATTACAGAGAATGAACCAGCTTCATAAAATTTATTCAAAGGAAAATGAGATGTCAAAACCAACAAGGCTTCACCATACCAATTGTGGATCCATTACAAAGCCAAAAAGGCTTGCATATTTAGATCATAAGAGAAGATAGAGAATAAGTGAAGATGAAGGGTCATAGGGCCAAGTGTCAAAATTGAAAACTAGTTAAAATTTAATATAATGAAGTGGAAAATAGATTAGGAAGTTGTCATAGACAATTTTCCATTAGAAATATATAGCACCCTCCTCAAAAGTTTTAATGTCACACTTCTCACTCTCCAATTTAGACACTCATGCTCTTTATCACTTTATTATTCGAGAATTCCTATGATGAATGGTATAATATATAGGTTTTCATGTGTCACTAAGGTAAGGGATGAGTATGAGGAGTTGAAATAAGTCCCTACACACCTCCTACAATGATTTTTACCCTTCCATTCCTTCATGTATCTATATAACACTTCAAATTATGCAAAATACAAACAATTAGGCCTATTCATATAAGTTATGTTAAAAAATTGTATGTTAATGATCTTGAAAGAGTTAAAAACAATTTCAAAACACTTTCCAAGTCAGTTGACCTCTCCTAGATGCATATTCCTTCATGTTTTCTCCATCAAGTTTGAGCAAGGGTTGTAAGAGGGTTACTTGTTAATAATGATCATAAAATATAGATGTTAAACCTCCAAAAAAAATACACTAATAAAAATTTAATGACCCCCCAAAACTATCCCTAGTTATGCTAGTCACCATGCACATTATCCATTAGATGTGATCAAAAGAAAGTGGACTTTGAGCTTCTATGCATTATGAGTAGGCTTGAGTGGAAATTAGGCTTGAATGGCCAATTTTGAATGATTTATTGCAAACTAATGGATTTTAACATCCTTGTACTCTCCCTTAAAATTTCTCAAGTTTATTTTATGGATCTCATGATCATATGAATGGTGTTTAGAAGCCTGAGGGTTTAGGTTTAGTTTTAGGCCTAATAGGCCTAGACTGTGTATTTGTGATGGCTTACCATTTGTGAGTATCAAAATGAATGTGAGGCCTATTATAAAATTTCTCACCTTTATTCCAATTGTATACATCATCCTATGATCATTCCAAGACTCCTAATTTGTTCTTTCAACATTCATACACCAAGTCTGTAGGCTATTTTACTAATAAAGTTCCCTCTATCCTAGACAAAATAAAGATCACCTCCCTATTGGTATGACTAAATAGATACCATTCAGGTATATTTTAGTTCATGAATATGATCTATACCAATATTTAATGCTTTATCACACTCATAGAGACTTCAACACCTTTGATGCCCAAAACTAGATTTTATGACTTGACTATGTAGGGTTTTAGACTAACTGTAGGTTAATGTTAGAACCCTATTTTCTCAACCTCATTATTGATTATTTTAATATGACAATCTCAAATAAATATGATATGATCACTATGATATTCTATTTAATGTGGTTATCTATCTTAAACCTTTGCCTACCTTCTCAACTTGCATATTTCATTTGCTTAAGCTAGTTTGTAGACTATCAAACTATAGGTGTGCATTTTAAGGAAGTTGTGAGACTCATGTAGGTGGAAATTTTCTTTTTTGAACATTATGATTAACTCCCTTGGTTACTATAAGGTCCATATTACCATATCACATCTATATGATCTTATATCTTGATTTGAGATCATGTTCTCATTCCTTACTATCAACCTAATAGGTGGCATTATAAGATATAGGTTCATGTTTCTTTTGGCACTATGTTTTTTGAGTGTATCAAGTGAAACTTGAATATATTTGGAACTCACTCAAACATAATTCTCATTTTACACAATAACATCCTTCTATACTCATATGTTACCTCCTAGGTATAAGATACAAAGAGGAGACCATTAGACTTACACAGACCCATCCACCTTCATTAATAGAAAGACAATGTATATATCATAAAACTTCTTTAAATAATTTAAGGTAATTCATCCCATAGAGAAATTTATTCAATTGTAATACTTTAGATTCTATTTGAGATGGTATTTCAAACCTATTATGATATCTCACAATCATCCATCCTTACCAAAATACACTCTCACTGTCTTATCATCCTCAAACTATTCTCAAGGCATCTTATCACTCTGCCTCCATTATCTACATAGTTACATCCCTATGGTCTCATTGTGGGATTTACCACATGTTAAGAAACTAGGTTAGCCCAAGCCAACATAGTTTGAAACCTAATGACTCTATTTCCCACCTAACGAGGTCAATGAAGATGACTCCAAAAAATTAATGTCTAAGAGGGTTTAGGTTTAATATATGGCTAGATATACCCCCTTCAATATCATTTATAAGAGAGGATCAATCAATTATGCATCATTAATAATCTCAAATATTCTTATACAATTAATATGAGGTTTATTTACTTTAGGTTTTTTCCCTTGGAGGAGTAAAACTTGTCTTATGAAAGTCTTGGATGCATAAGAGAGGTCTTTTATCCTAGAGATAATTTATCCTTATGATCCGTACAAGCCCAAAACAACCTCTTGCAAAGCACCATTGGCCAAGGAAGAGATTGAGGCAAGACAGGTTCACTTAAACAAAGGTGATTATGTTCCTAAGCCATTGATATTTTTGTAAGTAGATATTTTAGAGTTAATATATATTTATTTTTATCTCTCCTTGCTTATATCATGTTTATGTTATAGATATATTTGTCTTTTCATGTTTATAATCTTCCCTATTTGTGTCACAAGCTTTGGTGAGCACTAGATTAACTTTCATATGAAATTAATAGACTATTTTGCATATTTATTTAGTATATTATGTTTCTTAATATTATTTACAATTATAGAGACCTATCTAGGGTTATAATAAGATGGCATTTAACTAGAAGCCTTGGAAACCTCTCCTTTGCCATAGTATGATTAGAGATCCCTTAGTGTGAGCTTATCAGAACCATTATTAGTCATGAACATAATTTATACATATCCCTAAGCATATTTTTTAGTTTATTACCTTATCTAATCTTGAGTATTATTAAGTAGGATAAGATATAGAACTATCTAGTTTCACTTGCATACATTCTGGTGAACCAAACGTGAATCTAACCCTTGCAGATGTTTAATTTTTCTTTACAGACACTTGGATTAACCTTAGATACATATTTTAACATTTTTTTAATAGATTTTCATACTCCATAAACTCTATTGACTTAATTTCATATTCTATTTGTATATTTTTATACTCAGTCAACCCTATTGACTTTGTTTAACTCTATGCATATGTTTATACAACTTCATCAACTTGGTCAACCTAGTTAGGAGAAAATTTCATAGATTTTATAGCTAATGAAACTATGTTGAATTTTTTGGATTTTTATACTCAAATTTATAGAGTCATAAAAAACTAGATTGATCCTATGGATATAGTTTCTTTTCCTATTTTTTATCATCTAACTGAATCGACTCACGTGATTCATTTATTTTTTTGCATTTTATTTAATTTACTAGGTTTATTAACTTGAAATAGTTTTATTTGGTTTTATAATTCATTAATTTTATTAATACTCAGTCAACCATATAAATATTCTATATTTCCCTTTATAGGTCTAAAATTATATCTAGACAACATAACTCAAAACAATAACTCAATAACTTCAGAAAAACTACTAGATAAACCTATTCAAATTTGTTTATAGTTCTAGGTTCACTATAAAAATTTCAATAATTACTCTCTCTCTATCTCTATCTCTCTCTCTCTCTCTCAAATTTTAAATTAATTTAATTTTCTAATATTTTTAAAAATTCAAATTTCACTATAGTTTTTCCTAGTTTTTCAATTCTATAAAACTATAGTTTTATAGTTAGCTAAGTCAATTAGCCAGATTTGTTTCTATATCTTATTTCTATCTAGGAAACATAGTAAACCCAATAGATGATGTTTATTTTGGATTATATTTCAATAGACTAAGTCAACCAAATTGACTATGTTCTATTTTGTTTTCAAAACTAGGTTGACTAGCTCAACTTTGTTTAATTTATTTTTCTATTAGCTAAAGCAATGAGAATCAACCTAAATAGATAGTAATTAAAATAACTTTAATTTTTAGTTATATTATTATTTATTTACATTCTAAATTTTTTTAAAATAGCTTGTGAAACTTTGATTTTAGCCTTTATTTTTCACTTTGTTTGGTTTTCCCTAGAAACTATGTACTAGGTAGTTTCCAAACTACTTAAATACTATTGTGAAGGGATACTTGATACTCTATTTATAGTATTTTTCTATCATTTAAAAATATCATGGAATGATGGGATTTACCCAATACTCATATCCATAGTACAAAGATATAATATAATCTTTAGTTTTTGTCCACCTCATAATATTTTGGAAACACCTAGGATTTCCTTCTTTATTGAACCTTAAGATTCCAACCATCTATTTGTTTATGTGTTACATAAGTTAGATGTTAGTGCTAATAATTTACTTATATCTTACCCTTGAAAATAGGTTTATTAGGAAATGTGAATGGTAATTCCTCCATAGTCAATGCTATGAAACATTGGGCTGACATTATCCAATGAATAAGTATCTTTGGGAGCCTACACTTTCAATTAAACCTTTAGTAAAAATTATTGATATTATTTTTGAGAAATTAGTTATTTATATTTTAAAATATAATTATTTATACTTGTTATTTTCTATTATAATTTGTATTTTAAACTTGTATTAGTCGGCATTGATACAAGATTTGTGTTGTGTTGCAACTATATTGACCAACTCGACCTAGTTATATGTGTGTTTAGTTATATTTTATACAAATAAAGACTAAATAATCTAGGCTCAGACAATTTAAAATCCTTTTTATACCTTAAAAATAAATTCAACAAACTTGACTTAGTAGTTTATAAGTTATTCTATTTATCTTCCTATAGAATTGCATTGACTAGCTCAACTCAGTCTTTTATAGGCTATTCTATTTGTCTATTCATAATAATGCATCAATTTGGTTGAATACGTACTTATTTTACAATTTGTTACCATATTATAATAAATTAAATAATATTATGTTGATGTATTCAACTCTGTACTACTTCGATGATATATTCTTTTGTTTTCCTTGTCTGATTATGTAGTATTTGGCTGACATAGTTATGTATAAACCTAGTTATCTGATCCCATACAATATTTGGTTGAATTCATTTTTATAATCCTTAAAATTAAATTTTCACTTATTATCTTTACTCTTACCTCATTTAAACATCATAAAATCACTTTTCCAAATATTTCTTGATAACCTTAACCCATTTAGGTGATACATGGGTTGTTCCTTATTACATACTTTCACTAACCAAGAGGATAACCACTATTGGTATAATTATTCATATCATTTAGATATTGATTGAATTTTTTTATAAATTAGCCAAACTAATGAGGTGTATGGTATTAATTCATTTCACTCTTATCAAGATATTACCTTATCCAAATTACCTTACTACATTATTGGGGTAATTGATACAAGTTTGATGAACAACCCCAAATGGAATCACCTAATAATAAATATACCTACCAATAATAATGGTAATGTTCCTCCTACCATTACTAACATCACTCCCCTTAACAATCCTAATATCCTACCTTCAAATACTAATAATTAAAATACACAAGTTGGCACTACTCAAATTCTTACACAAATTATCCAATAAATGAATGTTATGAAAATAGATAACACTCTTATATGAAGAAAATGTAACATAATTTATTATAAATTAATATTCAATCTCCTCTCATATTACCTCAAAATAATAAAAACTTTATTCCTTCCCCCCTTAGAGATGTAAATAGGAATCTTATTCCCCAACCTATTATGCATAATAGATGCTACAAAATATCCAAAATGAACCTTTAGCTCCTTTCATTATTTCCATTGATATTGGAAACATTTCTCCAAATATTAAATACAATAGAACTAAATAATATGCATTTTTTTTAAAAACATTTGGTAATCTCTATAAGTAATGTATCTAAAAAAATACCTTTCCTACCACTAAACTGTTAGTTAAAACATTTATAGGTGACATTTTAGAATGTTATAATAAATTTCCACAACATTCCATCACACAATTAGAAGGATTGGTTAATTATTTTGTTAAATAATTTCAATAAAACAACCTTCTAGAAAATTATCGTAGTCATTTATCAATGCTAAGCTATCAATTTTAGAATCAACCCATGATTTCATCAAATGATGTAAATCATTGGCTAACAAAATAGATCATAACATGAATGATGATAATCTATTTAAATTATTCATTACTAATTTAACACTTTCACTTCAATATAAAGTCTAAACTTTCTCCCCACAAAATTTAAATGAAGCATTTAATCAAGCCAAAAGACAAGATTTCCTTGTGAAATAATTTGATCCAAGTCATAGATCAATTAAGGAATCTTTCCAAACCTCAATTAATGAAATTACATGTAAAACTCCTCTAATAAAATTGGGAATAGTCAAATTAGATAATCAAATTGCTTCCCACCAACCATTAACAATCTCAAAAATGAAGAAATTATTATTTCCACCTAAACCCTTCAGCTATAATAATTCCATGTATTCATGGTATGACCCTAATAATTTTTTTTGGTTTCATGTTGATGTGGGTCATTCTAATGAAATATGTTGTGGACTTGTCAACTTTGTTATTTATTTTATGTTATGAGACACATTTGACCATGATGCTATGATCAAATTATGCCATTGTGATTATGTCAAAACTTCTCAAAAGAAACTAGTTACCAATCTTACATCTTATAAACCTCAAAAAACTTATAATCCTAGCATACAACTTTACAATGATAATATCCATGTAATTGATGATAACTATGATCAATTTTACACCAATTCACAATATTTGAAAGTATATAAATTCAATTATAGATGAAAATATGTTCACAAATATCCTATCACCAAACATAATAAACCTTCAACCAAAGAAATAAATACTTAAGGATACTAAAACTACTACACCCACATCCCCTAAATTAAATAAGGAAATGCTTCCATAACTAAAACTCCAACCTATTTCTCTTACTATTCCAAAGAAAATTGTACCTCATAAAACTCGTGTTGGTTCTTCATTCTCTAAATCATATTAGAATTTTTTGGAATAACTTAATTCAATGCCTTGTAAAATTCCCCTCATTGAATTAGTTTGTACTTCTCCATATAACTGCAAATTCCTTATGCAACAATTACAAAATGTCAAAGAACCACCATCACATGATTCAAATGTGCATTCTAAAGATCCTTCACTTATATAAGTGCATATAATTGAAACTATTTATACATCCTATAAACCATCCATAAGATTCCTTGAAAAGGATATGATTAATGATGAAATTATTTTTTCAGCTGATGATCCACCCCTCTTTATTTAAATTGTGATCAATACTACCCTTATTCAAAAATTCTTAGTATATGAACCAATATTAATGTTACTTATCTTTATTTAATTTTATATTCTAAAATTTCACCATATATAATTCAAGTAGACCTTATCAATTTTAAGATAACATGGAACTATCTCCCTAGGCAAACTACTATAAGAGATAGATATCTAGGTTTGAAAGGGTTAGCTCCCTTGATTTATCTTCTAAGCTCACACTACACTATAATAATAACTATTGGAGGTGAAAAAGGAATAAGGATACATAAAATAAACCTATGTTAATGAGGTGATACAACAAGATAAATCCACACAACACACTTGAATCTACACTTAAGAAAGAAGACTACTCAAATTGACTTCAACTCTATGTCCTTCTAACACAAGTATTTATAATAGAGGTATATTTTTATGCCTATCTAGAGGTGGGTGAAAATAATGTATGATACAAGACACTAATATTACTTCTCATACTTCAAGACACACTTAAAAAACAATACACTTTATGAAACCTGTTAGAAGAGATATCACTCACATAAACATGCAAGAGTAGAAATGGAAGCAAGGAGATCATGTTCATCACTTTTCAACCACATAAACCAATTTAAATACTTAATTAGGAGATTTAAAATAATTAATAAACTTTATTCAAAGGAAAATGAGGTGTCAAAACTAGTATGGCTTTGTCATACCAATTGTATATCCATTATAAAGCCAAATGTTTTTGAATATATAGAACTTAGAAGAGGAGAGAGAAGAAGTGAAGCTTAAGGGTCACAATACCAAGTATAAAACTATGAGAACCAGTTAAAATTACATGGAATTAAGTGAAAAATAATTTAGGAAGTTGTCATGAACATGTGTCAATATGAATAGAGCACCTTCCTCAATTTGGCGTAGAACTCCTCATTGTCTTGCTTGAAACTACCTTCATGATGGTGATGGGTTAAATTAATTATATAAAACTACCATATGAATTTAAACATGTTATATATCATGATAAGGTTAATAATAGATCATTGAAATTCATATATACCTCCTTAACTAATGCATTCATCCGTGTCACTTGTCATTCACTGCCTACAATCATTCAAAATTAGTCCCCTAGGTCTATCCTCACACTTGGCACCTAAGTGGCTTGAAATTTCTCATGAATATGAACTGAAGAGGATGTATGAAACCTATTTAAGACATATTTTTCCTCTCTTCCATCATGTATACATCTATAAAACTCACATCACATTTCTCACTTCTAATCTTTGACAGTCATTTTGCTTTCACTATGTTATATTTTGACTGTCTACCATGAATGGTCTAATATAAATTTTTTCATCATTAAATGTGGTAGGAATTGAGTTTTATAAGTTTTAAATAGTCCCTATTGACCTCCCTAAATGGATCTTACTTGTTTATTATCCTTTCTACCTATCAAACACATCAAATACCATAAGAAACATAATATTAGACTTGTCCATATAGATGATAGTAAAACAAAAGTGGATGATTAGGAGATTGAGAGATTTATATAAAAATAAAAATTATTTTATAATCCATTTTACCACCTTTATATGAATTTACCACCATATATTCTCCATCAAGTCCAAACCTAGGTTTTAGGGGGTTTGAAAGGTTAACAATTGTTCATAAAATACTCACGTCTAACCTTAGAACCAATTTCATAAATTTGGAGTATAGGACCCCATTCAAATATAATTAAGTTATTTAGGTCTCATGTATCTCTTACATATAGTTATGAGTGAAATAAAATGGCCCTCAAACTTTTATAGTGCATTTTGGGTAGGCCTAATAGGAATTAAGGCCAAAATGACCAATTTTATGATTATCTATGCAAACCAATATATCCAAACAATCATAAAATATCACCTAAAGGTAATCATATTTTTTATAATTTTTATAGTTTTCTAAATAAATTTAGGTACCTGAGTGTTCATATCCAGTCTTAGGCCTAATAGACCTAACTATGTCTAACTATGTATGTAACCCACATGTGTGTGATCTAATGGATGTAAGGCTTTCAAAAAAAATTTAAATATTAACTTAAACTTTATAAAACATCCCATAGTCACTTGAGATCTCCCCTCCATCCATATTACTCTTCACATACCAAACTTGTAGATTGGGCTACCTATAGAGTGCCCTCTCTCTGAGATAAAATAAAGAGCATATAACATATTAATAATACTAAAATGAGACTATGGATAGATATATTAGGTCATGAATATCATATTTAAAAAATTTTATGGTTATATTATTCTCCTATAATTCTCAAATGTCAAACCTCATAAGACTAACTTTTTAGGTCTGTATACTGTAGGTAGGGTTTAATTGACTATGAGTTAGGGTAACAAACTTAGTAATTTCTATAATTATATTATAATTAAAGGTAAAAAATATTTTGATATATAATTTTCATGATATTTTAAACATGTTCATTCAATATTACACCACTATAACCAAGCCAACTTGTATTTCTCATATGCCTAGACTAGTCTGCAAACTATGTTGACTATGTCACCTATAGGTGGTAACTTGGAAGAATTTAAAGGACTCTTATAGATGTTTGATGTTGTCTAAGAAACACATGGAAAAAATCATCACCATTATTCAAGTTTTTATATATATTCATTCACTACATGTTTTGATCACTAGCCAAGTCTACCTTCTTCTATGGGTTTAGGCTAGTCTATGTATGAACTAGACTATAGGTGATGTCAAGAATTTATTATAGGTGATCATATGCCTGATTTCCATTACACATTTATTTACACTAGGTATATTAGGACATTAAATAAATGGGAGAAAAAATCTCATGTTTTGATATCATGATCTCACACCATTATCCTCAGCAGACCAAAGGTCACTACAAGTTATAGGTTTAAGTAGGCTCAAATGGGACTATAGTCTACTAAGTGATAATAATGGAAACTTAATGGAAATAGATTTTTTTTTCATTATCTCTTCTTGACCAAATCCACATACTATCATGTTTACATATTACTACTATGTCCAAGATGAAATAATGGAGACACACAACTTACATAGACCTCATAGATTCTCATCACAAGATAACATTGTACAAGGAAAAGTTCCTTTTCAGAGATATTAAAGTAATGAGTCCCATTTTAACCCTATGAACATGGATATAGATTTGGATATGTGCATTAGCTTCATCATTCATACAATGACTTCCTTGATGTTATTAGTCTTGGTTGAAGACCTCAATTGAATCCACATACTTCTACAACATTTTCAACACTCTGTCTCAAAAATCCTACATAGTCCAATAGGTTGATATTATATTGAAGTATGATTATGTATATGAACCATCTTCATCTCCACCTAGTTTCAAAGTCTTAAGACCTCAAATGGTCTATTTAATCTATCTATACCATCACCATGCTTAGAGAGGGGGTAATAAAAGTGTATTACCTTTGATATGAAGCCACTATGGGAGGATAAAACATTGCAACTGAAAACAACTATCTATAGACCATTGATGGTACTCACACCAAACTCAAGGATGTTCTTTCCTATATATTTATGATTACACATGAAAACTAGGTTAGAAACAACATGGAATGGAATAAAATTATGTGCAAGATCATTTTCATTACTTGGAAGCATTAGTAAACTATAAATAAATAGGAAAACTAAAGGTGTAGGGGTTATGTAGGCAGATTGAAATCACTATAATTATTAAGGATAGTTCATAGAGAATATAACACCAAGCCATAAACTATTTCCATGTAAATTAAGGCCAAAAAGGCTACTTTCATCCATGAAATTCACTTTCTTAAACTCTAATCCTTCTATCTATACTGAGAGTAAACTAGTTGACCTATTTGACCTTGTTTAGGAGAGAAATGAAGGAGATGGACCAATTTTTGCCAAATTTGAACCTATCATGACTTCTTAAGCATGGAAGGACTATGGGAACCTATATATATCCTCTTAAACCTTCTCATGTACCAAGTGTTCCTTTTAGTCCATATAATTATCTTTAACTACCTAGAACTATTGTTATCATCTTAAATCCATGTTAGACCTATGATTTTTAGTTTAAAAACTACCATTTGATACTTAAATAACACCTTGTACATTGGATATTCACTTGACACACTTTTCCTTTGTTAATAAATCATACATTTCATAATAATGGCCAAAAAGGTGACATAATGAAATATTAAGACAAATGATCAAAGACCAAAGTTTAAAACACATTAAATGACTTGATGACCATGTTATGACTTAAAAATACCTTATATAAAGTTTTAACATATAGGGGGTTGTCATAATTTTACCTAGGGTCAAATTTGGTTAATAGTTAATACAATAAATTAGATACACCAAAGAAAACCTTAAAAAAAAATGTCTAACAAGTAGAGGATTTGATAAAACAAAAACAAAAACCACTTGATTTTTTGGGGATCCCACTTACTATTGGACCTAAGACAATGTATACTAAGCTCATGGTTCTTGATTTACCATTATCTTACAAAATACTCATTAGTCACTCATGGACACATCTTATGTAGGCCAGTGCCTCTTCAAGTAGTCAATATATTAAATTTATTCATAATGGTAAACACTAAAAACATTAGGTTGATCCTAATCCATGGAGTATATAACTACCAAACCCTAAATCTCAATATCACATTCTAACTATTCAATACATTAACAATGCACTTCTCCTTGAATTTGTTAACATGAATTCATATTTATATTTTGCTCTTACTGATTCATATGATGATGAACCTAATGAATTAAAACATACTTGTAATAGTACTAGATTGCCTACTTATATTGTGGAATGTATTCTTTCTTCTTTACTTCCATGTGATTTCACCATTATTCTAATTAGCAACATTGTTAAAGCTCCTCCTCCATGTAATGCCTACAAAGCTTCTTACATATAATATGTCTTTACATGTGATGAATATGGAGTGGCCAAATTGTTTCATGATGCTTTAACTATGTCTCCTCAAAAATTTAGCAATATAAGTGTTTCAACTACTGATTCTCCCATATAAAAAAAATCATGAACTATTTCTCACACTTATGATGATATTTATATCATGGCCAAAGCCTAATCACAATATTTAGATGTACAACATTACCAAAAAACATAAAAAAAATGAATGATTTCAATTGAAATGTACATATAATTCATATATCATCTGATATTGAATCAAAACTTGAAGGTTATGTATCTCCCATTAATCCTTCATTATTGGATACCCCATGGGTAGTTAAATAAATCTTGATTCACAAATCCTCTAAAATTTATACACAACCTAGTTTTTCTTATGATCGCATCAATACCATTGAAGTTATACAAATCAATATGTCTAAAAATTTACCCATTGAACAAAATAAAATAGACAATAAAAACCCTATTGACTCTACTCATAAAAATATTAACAATATATAATCTATAAACACTATTAAACTAAAAATTACCTTAGACACCCAAGCCACTTAAGTCAGATAAATATATTCTAAATGTGATCATAATGGTAATCAAATCACTAATTTATAAGTAGATGTCAAACATTATAGACCATTATTAATGCTTCTTAGTGATGAAGATATACTTGAGCTACTCCATGCTAGAGAACCTTAGATTACACACTAATACCATAAACTTGGTAAATTTATATAAAAGGTTCCTTATTTTAATAATTTCATCTCTAGTTATAATTTAAAACACATTGTATTTTTTCCTTCCCTCTTGATCCATACCATTTCCAAGACGGAAATGCTATGCTCATTGAGGAAACCACAAAAATTAAATACAATACACTAATGTGTCCTCAACCTATTACCATCTCTAAATAACTTAATCCAAAAGAATATGATTAATTTAGTTTTTTATTTGAAAATTATCATGAATAATTTTCTTGGTCATATGAATATATGTCAGGTATTGATCCTAGCATCATTATGCATAATATCATCACTAATCTAGATGTTAAACCCATCAAACAAAAGAAACAATTTTTTTACCTAAAATTGCTACCTTATGTCACAAAGAAATAATTAAAATTTTGGTTTCTAAATTTATCAAACCCATTGACTACTCATAATAAATATAAATCATCATTCCCATTTGTAAAAAAGTCATAATGGTTATTCGTGTATGCATTGGTTTTTGTAATCTTAACTTAGCATGACCAAAAGAAAACTTTCCCTTACCTTTAATAGATGTTATCATTGATTCTACCACTAGGTAAAAAATATTATCAATCATGGATGGTTTTTATTTTATAACCAAATACATATAGCTCTTAAATACCAACATAACATAACATTTAATATAGAGTAGGGCACCTATTACTATGTTAAAATTCCATTTGTTCTTAAAAATGTTGGGGCCACCTATCAACATGCAATGATCCATATTTTCCATGATATTATTCACAAGATAGTTAAAATTTATGTGGATTACTTCATTACCAAATCTAAAAGTTGTAAAACTCACCTTAGTGATCTATCTATCATTTTGTATCACCTCACTAAATATAAAGTTAGACTTAATTCATATTAACATGTATTCAGAATTGCATCCAATAAATTTTTAGGCTTCTTAGTTTCTCTTCATATAATTGATGTTGATCCCACTAAAATTAAGGTTATCTTCAACATGCCTATATCTCATTCCATTCTTAACACAAAAACATACCTTAGGAATCTTTGGGTAATTAATCAGTTCATCCTATAAATGGCTTACTATATATAATCTATCAATTCACTTATTAAAAAAGGTAATGCTCTAGAGTGGATAAATTCATGCCAAAAATCATTTGATACTATAAAGGAATCTCTGGTCCATCCTCCTACTCTTATACTAACTTGAAATGATTACCCTTTAATCATATATATATATATATATATATATATATATATATATATATATATACATCTTCTAACCCCGTATCATATGGGGCAATGCTTTCCCAACAAGATGACACTAGTAGATAATATTTTATTTGTTATATTAGTCAAGGTTTAATCAATTATGAAAAACATTATACCAATTTCAAACTTTATTGTCTTGCCATATATTTCAAATTTGAAAAGCTTCATCATTATATGCTTTATCATATTACTTATGCCATTATCCATTCTCATCCACTTCATTATTTCTTCTCTAAAGCTTATTACATGGAGATAGAATAAGAAAATGGATGGTTCTATTGATGTAATTTGACCTTCATATTATTACACAAAAATATGTTAAAATAAAATTCATTTTAGAATAACTCATGGTGGATCCCCTACCAAATAGAAATCACCTTAAAGATACTTTCCCAGATGAAGATATTCTTTATATATAATATTTGAACCAAACAATTTCTCTTAAATATTAATTAAATCACAATTTCACTATTGATTATAACAAAATAATCTGTAATAAAAGGATTACACTCCTACCTAAAAATTTGAAGTAGTTATTGAAGAATTATCAAAATTTACAATTGATTTACATGAAGATACTTGGAAACTTCACTTTGATAGCATAAAATTCCTCCAAGACACAATGGTAGTATTTATTCTAACTAACCCACATGGTAAAATTATACCTTTTTGTTTTTGATTAAATTTTTGTGTTACTAATAACATGGATGAATATGAAGCTTGAATTCTAGGCATGCAAGCCATAGTCTATTTATACATCCCATATTTACATGCTTTAGGTGATTCATAATTTAGATGACATCAAATTAGTGGAGATTACTAGTGCAAAAGTGAAAACTTAATCACATATCATCAAATTACTACTGTACTTGAAAAATAATTTACCTTTTTTATAATTAAACTAATTCTAAGAGATCAAAATACTATATTTGAATCTATCACTTCATCAGCATGCTTATTTCACCCTCACCAAGTAATTCATGATTTTATCCAAATAATAAAAACACCTTATTCTTTACAAAACCAAAATGATTCAGTAATTTATCACATTGAGGATATATTACTATTAGACAAATCCCATGGTATAAAAACATAATTCAATTTATTAAACATCAACCTACCCTCTAGACATTGATGTTATTAAAACAATTAGGGTATGTAAAGAAGATTTCAAATACATACTTTAATAGACACCCTTTAATATTGTAATGTAAAAGAAACATTACTATGTTATGTAATGCAAGAATAGGTTCCTAATCTTCTAAAGTAAGCACATGGGGCATTATGGTGGTAGCTATAGTGATCATGCTACACCTTATGAATGCTTACGTATTTTTTAATTTTGGCCTACTCTAGAAAAATATGCTATTAATTTTGATAAAAAAATGTAATCCTTGTCAACTCCATGATGATCTAATTCAATCCCTTCTAGTTGAACTCAAAAACTTGGAGTCTCCATGGCCATTCTCTATTTAACGATAATATCTCATTGGAAAATTACCTTGATCACAATATGGACAAGTATTTATTATCACTGCTACTAAATAATTTACCAAATGGGTAGAGACCATGCCTCTTGTAAATGTCACTATAATTAACATTTCAAAATTTATGCTTAATCAAATCAGCTATAATTTTGGAGTTCCCCATACCATCATCTATGGTAATGGTGGAAATTTCAAAGATAAATATATGAAAGAATTATGTGCAAAATTTAAAATTTATCAAAATCTATCAACACCTTACCATACTTAATGTATTATCCAAGTAGAGGCCACCAAAAAAAATTTGAACAAAATATTTAAAAAATATATTAGATAAACTCGTACTGATTGGCAACTCTATAGTCTATTTATACATCCCATATTTACATGCTTTAGGTGATTCATAATTTAGATGACATCAAATTAGTGGAGATTATCAGTGCAAAAGTGAAAATTACATATCATCAAATTACTACTATACTTGCAAAATAATTTACCTTTTTTGTAATTGAACTAATTCTAAGAGATCAAAATACTATATTTGAATCTATCACTTCATCAGCATGCTTATTTCACCCTCACCAAGTAATTCATGATTTTATACAAATAATAAAAACACCTTATTCTTTACAAAACCAAAATGATTCAATAATGTATCACATTGAGGATATTACTATTAGACAAATCCCATGGTATAAAAACATAATTCAATTTATTAAACATCAACCTACCCTCTAGACATTGATGTTATTGAAATGATTAGGGTATGTAAACAAGATTTCAAATACATACTTTAATAGACACCCTTTAATATTGTAATGTAGAAGAAACATTACTATGTTATGTAATGCAAGAAGAGGTTCCTAATCTCCTAAAGTAAACACATGGGGCATTATGGTGGTAGCTATAGTGATCATGCTACACCTTATGAATGCTTACGTATGCGTTAATTTTGGCCTACTCTAGAAAAATATGCTATTAATTTTGATAAAAAAATGTAATCCTTGTCAACTCCATGATGATCTAATTCAATCCCTTCTAGTTGAACTCAAAAACTTGGAGTCTCCATGGCCATTCTCTATGTAACGATAACATCTCATTGGAAAATTACCTTGATCACAAGATGGACATGTATTTATTATCACTGCTACTAAATAATTTACCAAATGGGTAGAGACCATGCCTCTTGTAAATGTCACTATAATTAACATTTCAAAATTTATGCTCAATCAAATCATCTATCATTTTGGAGTTCCCCATACCATCATCTATGGCAATGGTGGTAATTTCAAAGATAAATATATGAAACAATTATGTGAAAAATTTAAAATTTATCAAAATTTATCAACACCTTACCGTCCTTAATGTATTATCCAAGTAGAGGCCATGAAAAATAATTTGAACAAAATATTTAAAAAATATATTAGATAAACTCGTATTGATTGGCACCTCTATATAAACTATAATTTGGGCTTACCACACTAGCATATGCACTATTATTGGGGTAACATGATTTTCACTCATATATGGGTCTACATCAGTGTTACCATTAGAGGTTAAAATTTTATATCCATGTTTATCTCTTCATGTTATATTTCTTGATGAAGAATTACATGAAGCTCATCTTCATGATTTAGATTTTCTTGATGAAAATTATATGGCTATTTTACAACATTATCACTAATATAAGTCTCACATTAATAAACAACATAATAAAAATGTCAAATTATATTATACACATGACAAAGAAGTAAAATATGATAAAATGGTGGGGACATTACTTAGTAACATATATCCTTGGTCCTAGTACCTATTGATTACAAACTAATGAAAGACATTTTTTCAAAGAACCTACCAATGCTCATTTTTTGAATAAATATTTTTCTTAGACATTTACTTTATTTTTATATTTCCATATACAATAAATACTACACTATTTATAGGTCTCCTACTATAACCTCCACTTTTTATTAGTGCATTCTACATACCAACCTTATTCTGTATCATTGGTCCTTGGGTTTCTATTTATTCATTTCATTTAGTTCATGAGATGCATTGTAAAACTATGGATAAGACCCAACCTTCCTCACAAAATATCTTTTCCTTCATAACCACAATATTAACAAGTTATATTTGATCATAATTTTGTCACTTTACAAGTTTATTTCCATTTCTTATTTATTTTGTGAGTTTTGGTATAAGACCTTGGATAGGACCATGCCTTCCTCAAAATATCATTTCTTTTTACCCTCTTTAATATATTTTCTTTCTTTATTTTTTGAGTTGTAGTGTAATACTTTATATAGGACCAAGTCTTCCTCAAAATAATTACATATTATACCAACTTTGGTTAATATTTTATGAGTTTTAGTGTAAGACCTTAGATAGGACCAGGCTTTCCTCATAAAATCTATTATTTTTTCAAAAACTATCTTAAACTGCATTGCTTTTATTAGAATTTAAGACATTAATTAAGGTGTGATCTTATAAAATTAAAATCAATTTTGTGTCATTTAAGATAAAATATTTAGAACAAATAATTTTGGCATGTTTCCATACAAATCCATTACTTTTCATTAAATGGAGTCATATGTACCTATCATTGTATCCTACTTACATTATCACATTTTTTTAATTTGAGGGAACTCTATCATTTCATGTTCATTTTACTTGATTCCAATAATTTAATTCCATGTTTGGCAGAACAAGGGCAGTTTCAAGATAAAACTCTTATTTAACATGAAATTACAAGACTCATAGATAGCATTCTCTCTAAGTTATTTTCATTAACCATAAATTCTATGTTTTCTAGTGATAGTAATTTTTAACACCCATTTTGGTTTTCCAAATCCATATGGAGGAAGAATTGAAAAGGCCATACAATAAAGATAAAAGCCAAATCATTTAAAATAAAAGGTAATTATAAAAAAGGCAATTATAAATATAAAAGTAAAAAAACACACCAAAATATGTGATTATATAACACACCTTATATTCTAGTCAAATATCAAATTCCACAGTTGGACTCATGATAGGGAAAAGGTCAATTGGGGTGCGGTAGCCTAGTAGACTAGGATAGAAGGTTTAAAATTATATAAATTTCTACCTAATTTCTCACATAGGTACCCAATATTCATAGCAAATTGATAGCTCTATAAGGGGTTCTAAGTAATAGGGAACATTTTATAGGAAATGTAGGTTCATTTTAATTTTCATGCATATAAACTTCATGTTATGATATTATACTTCATTAGTTAGCCCAAATTTGTGTGGTTAAGGTAAGTTATATAGAGTCTTTAATCTCAAAAATCATCTTATTTTTCCAACTTAATTTTAGTGTCTTGATTCTGATAAAAAATTTATACTTTAGTATCACCTACACTTCTCCTACCACCCATTTCATTTTCCTCCTTGACAAGCAAGTTTTTTTATAAATCTATCTTCCCAACTTCTCTAGACCATCTTATTCACATCTTATCAAAAACATGCTACTCATAGTTCTATTTTGGTTATGTTTATCATAATAATAAAATTTTATTTTTGAGTGGATATGCATTACTTCCCTATACCATTGATTTATTATTCTTGGATTTCTTAAGTTTCCTCTAAAAGTTATAAATTTGTTTTATCAATCTTTTTGCAAATCAACTTCTTTCATTTTTCTATTTTACTTTTTCCATTATTGAATGAGTTTGGATTGTTACTTCTCACTCATTGATGTTGTTTAAATTTATGATCCTTTTCCACATATGTTTAAATTTGGTTTTTTACTTATTTTACATTGATATTAGACTTTGATTTTAATTTTACATGTCATTTGTTTGATCTGGTTTATTACTTTTCTTACTTAAGGTATATTTTATATGATTTTTTCAAACATTTAGTAGCCTTAGATTTTTAATTTATTTGATATAATATCACTTTGATTTGGTCATTTTAGTTCTAACTTATAATTTACCACCTTATCTTATGAATTGACTAATTAATTTACTTCAGCTCTACAAAGTTCAACTATTTTTTATTTCCTTATGTTTGTTTGTTTTTCCTCTTTAGTTTTGTATCCCTAGGGTTTGTCCAAAGTAATTAATGTTCCCTCCATGATAAAAATAAGATATATAATAGACAACCATTCAAACATATAGGTAATTCAAGGTATGTATATGATAATTTTACATTATTTAGTTATTTCCTTACTATCATTTTAATTTATGCTTTTTGATGCAAGTTACTAGCTCAACATTGTGGGTTGTTATGTTATTTCTTGAAGCACCATCCCATGACAAAAATAATTTAAATGTGATGAGATTAGAGAGGGTAATATATATACACACAATATTTTAAAAACTTTATTAATTACTAATGTTTTTTCTCCTCTAAGAACCTATCGAATCCCAAACTCTCTAGGTGCATGCCTTAAAGGGTGTATTAGGAAAGGGGTTGATAGAAATTTGGTTATTTACAAGATTTTTGGCCCCTATACCACCACTTAACACCAATACAAGATAATCAGATCCATTTACCTAGGCTTTGGAACCTCACTTATATATTTACTTCAGTAGCTCACTGCCCAAAATAACACCTAACTAAGAAAAAAACCCTTTTAGCATGTCTCATACTAAGTCAATCAAGTCAACCCCATTCTTGGATTTACCACACATTAAAAAACTATGTTGACCCAATCTAACATATTTTGATACCTAATGGCTTTATTTCCCACCTAATCAGGTCAACTGGGTTGAATCCATCAACTTAATGCTTTATAGGGTTTAAGGTCAATCTATGGATATATACTCCCCCTTTCATTTCATTTTTAAGAGAGGATAAATTAATTGATCATAATTAATTATCATATATCTACTTATAAAATCAATATTATATTTAATTTCATAGGTTTCTTCCCTTAGAGGAGTAGCACTTATCTTATAAAAGTCTTGGATGCATAGGAGAGGTCATGTATCCTAGAGCTGATTTACCCTTATGATCCTTACAATCCTATAACAACTTATTGCAAATCACCGATGGTCAAGGGAGAGATTAAGGAATTATTGTTTCACTTTAACAAAGGTGAGTATATTCCTAATCCATTCACATTTAGGTAAGTAGATATTGTAGAGTTAATATATATTGATTTGTATTTCTGCTTACTTATATCTTCTCTATGTTATAGATATATTTGTATTTACATATTTATTATATTCCCCATTTGTTCCATAAGATTTTGTGAGAAATATATTATATTACATATTCATTTAACATATTATCTTGCATAATTATTTAGTATAATAGCTTGCTTAATATTATTTACAATAATAGATACCTAGCTAGGGTTATCACAAGATGGAATTTAACTAGAGGCCTTGAAATCCTCTCCTTTGCCATAGTATGAAAATTGACCCCTCAGTTTACATTTATCAAATCCATTATTATTCATGACCAATATTTAAACATATCCCAAGTGTACTTATTATTTTATTACCTTATCTAAGATTGAATATTATTAAGTATGATAAGTTATGAAACTATCTAGTTTAATTTGCATATAGACATATATTATTAAAATATGTACTATGGGAAGATAAAATAAGGCATAAAAAATCCCTCAAGGCTTCACCTTTTTTTATAATATATGGGAAACAACCAATCTTCCCCATTAATATTAAAATAAAAATTTACTAGTTCATGCAAGAGTACATGGGGTAAGACAAAATAATACAATCTAGACTACTTGACATAGTTTAGATAGAGGATGTCAGAATTAAAACACTACACAACTTCAGTAAACATTAGGATATTTTCAAAATATGGTATGACAAAAGATACAAGATCAAAGCCTTTAATATCTTAGACCTAGTGTTTCTATGTGATGAATCACATGAGAAGAAAAGATAATGTGAAAAGTTCACTCCTTTATGGATAAAACCATATAAAATATTAGAGATTGTAGGAAAGAATGCCTTCCATTTGAAATACCTCTAAGGTAATGACTTCATCTTTCCAAAAAATGGATAGTTTTTAAAGCACTATTTCATGGTTGCTCCAACTAGAAATGCCTCAGATTGACTATAAGTGGAGATTTATATGTAAGATTAGAGTAGATGTATTGCTTTATAGAATATATTTCTTAATTTTTATAATAGGGTTTATGCCTTTTTAGGATTAATATTTCCTAATTTCATAATTTTATTTCAATAGATTAGTTGTTATGCTTTCGAGATTAGTTTTCTAAAACTTTAAAATAGACCCGCTAATTTATTACATTGAGGTTATAAAATAACTACCAAAAATAAAGGGATGATTTATAAAGATGTGCCATCGGTACTCATAAGGATTTATTCTATAAATACTAGAGATTATGGGGTTACGATGTGTGTTATGACTGAATTAAGTTCTACTTTGACTAAATGAGTTTGTTGGATTTTTGGGATGTACTCTAATATAATCATGTAAATTTTAGAAAGACTTTCAATTTCTAGGGATTAATTGCATTATTACATGATAAAAATTGGATGAGAGATAATAAAAATGGAAATGAATACACATTGATATGGACATATCAATTGAAATAAATTTTCTTATACATACACCTAGCCAATGGTGGCTCCCAACCCTTATTCTATATGTATTTCAAAAAAACACATATATTATGATAAAAATTTATAGAAAATGGTGATTCAAGTAATATATATGGGGGATATGGATGCCTAGTTAATAGTATAGCAAGGCTTTGAGTGGAATCAAAGGTATCTCTGTTGGGGATATGGACACTTAGATGGTAGTAAACCAACACCCATGATTTATTTACTATTTGGTTATAAAATAGGAGATCAAAATGAAACCTATAGTGTTTATCTATGACTTTGTCAAACCTCACATAACAAGGAGAAATTAAATTTAAAAAATCACAAACTCAAATCCAAGGAATGGAAAGGGTTAGTATGTTGCATGAGGAAGTATGAGTCTTTTTCAAGGTCTAGTTAATTTATTCTTTTCTAAGAAGGGTTGAATTTTTGTTATGTAGAATTACTAAAAATTTTGGTTCTAAAAATACTCATGAATATTTTCCCACTAAGTCACTATTTTTTCTAACTTGACACACACACACCACATTTTAAAAATTCAATTAGGAACCCATTAGTGATCAAATATCATGATTCAAGGTCTTCTAAACTAGAAGTCTATGATAGAGAGTTTGAAAAGTGAAAAGTTAAGGAATTTATCTAGCTCTAAAATTAATTTTTTGCCTCTATTAAACTCTGTTGTTTATTTTATTCAATAAAAAATATTTACTTCAACATTTTTAGAGTGTTTAAAAGTTATAATCAAATTGAATCTATGTTTAAGACATATTACATGTTTTAATTTTTGCCTTAGATTTATTTTAACTCATTGCTAATATACATGTTTAATTTATGATCTAATGACTAATGTGGTTAACATGTTATAATTTTAGTTGGGTATTTGTGTATGTTATGTTTTAAGTAGGTTATTCTATGCTTAGGTAATGAACCCTCCCAGAACCCATTTGATCTTGCCATACAAAATAAATTTGCTAACTCTGAGCCTAAGTAAATAATGAAAGTCACTTGGTGATGATGTTAGCACATTATATTTTACTAATTCGCCTAGGCAAGCAAATCATCATGACCTTACCAAGTTTCATCATCCCTCTAGCCTATAGGTGACATTAGCATGGACCTTTGTAAGGATAATCCTAAGCAAGTTGAATATCAAGATCCATCTACATGTCATCATCTCACTAACTAAGGTGATATCATCATGGACCTTTATATGAATCATATCAAGAAAAAAGAGTAAATAAATCCATCCACATGTCATTATATTGATAGGCTAGAGGTAACATTAGCATTGACCTTTGTATGGATAATACTAGGTAAGTAGAATAATGAGATCCATCCACATGTCATCATCCCACTATATCACAGTCATAGAGACAAAACACAACAAGCTACAACTTAGTTAGGAGTGTAATAGTGGCATGTACAAATGTGTCCTCCAAATCAACATAAACAAATAATGAAGACATTAAAACCAAAACCAAACCAAGAGAGAGGAAAAGAGATATGTATCATATTAAGATGACTAAACATCTAGGAGAATGCACAAGAATCTACATGGTAGTAAAAGTTACATAAATTGGTATTATTAAATATAAATGCAAATAACAAATAGGGAAAATAGCTTATGTTATTATTGTACTTAATTCACACAAAGCAAATAATTAATGCATTCAATCCTAAAGGCTAATGCAACTAAAGCAAAATATTTTGAATTGTCATTTCTAATCTAATTACATTACCTCCTAGCTATCAAGTATATTATGAATTCTAAGCTCAAGTGAAAAATATGAGACTAGAAATCCATTAATACTAAAAATTTATACATTTTTCAAGAAGAAAAGCATTTTTAAGACTAGAGTTTTAATAGCTTCTTTATATTGCATCCCAATCCCCTCTTCATAGTCAATTATGATACCAACTGAAAATAAAGATATGGCATTTGATTTGATAGATCTAAACCATAGTTTCAAACATTACTTTACCATTTGTGATATGGTAAACATAGTCAATCCATATAAGGATGAGGATCAACTTTCCATTTTCACATGTAGAACAAGGACAACCTCCTGTCCATAGAATAAGTTGGTCTTCACAATGAAGTGTCCAAACTAGATGTAATGATTAATTAACCTATAATTTTATGTATTATTAAATGGTAAGGTTATTGGGAAGATATTACACTTTAAGATTAGAAAAACACTAATTCCATAAATTAGTGGAAATTCCTTTTGAGAGATATTAAAGGATACCTTTCCTAGACATGTCATATAGGTAAGACATGGTGAATTCATAGCTTCTTGATAATAATGATAGTAATAATTTATAAGAGTGGGATGAAAACCAAATAAAATTTATAGTTTAGGGACCTACTTGACTATACCCATTTTGATCTTCAGATTAGGGGTGAGAATTGACATGGCCTTGCTAAATAGAATATATAGTTTTTCAACCATCACTTATGTTAATGAGGTATTGGTCCCTTTACTATACATGATTTTAACTTCCAATAAAATAATTACCTTAGGTGAAATTATTAGTTTCAATTTGATTTTGAAACTCACAAATCTTGTAAATTCCCCATATGGGAATTTATACATGGTGTGTTATGTGGTAGATATGGTGACTTCAATTATGCATTAATTTTATGAGCATCCCTATAAACCATCCCCTGAATATCCAACAAATAATATATGTGATGAATTTAATGTTCTTCATGTGCATAGATTTAGGAAGAACATGAAAAGGCTAATTGATACTTTCTATCTCATGGTATATCAAGTAATTAATGGGAAGAACATGCCTAGGCTCTTTAACCATATTAAGAAAATAATTCAAAACATGGGTGATTATTGGTTATATCTTGAGTGAATAATAATAACTATTAAAGTTACAAAGGCACATCCTTTATACCTACCAATAATTATTCCTAATAAAATAGTTGAATAAGATATTTTTTCCCAGCTAATTGAAAAAGTTGATACTAACTTGAGGAAAGCCAAGAAATTAATTATCCATCCAAATCCTCTCAGTATTAAAAGGATTGAAAACATAATGTGGGAGCACCTCTAATGTTTTTGAAAGATTAGGGCACATTATGGGTTTAAATTAGAACCTTTCACACACTAGGATGCTATAAATAATGTAAGAGAACACATAATAAAATATTAAATAAAAGTAAGGATAAACTATGTAAATTAGTCTTATAATCATGATAATTTATTTATGAATGTTTCATATGATACTAAACTAGATATAAGGATGTGTAGGGCCAAGATATCTATGATTTTTGCATAGAGGATCCAATATGATCCTAACATCACCAAAGAGTAAACTAAGAGATTTAAGAAAGAGGAATGGGTTTACAAAACTATCCATGAACCCCCTCCTTAGGCATATGAAGAAATGAAAGAACATGTTAGACAATCTAGGGAAGCATGCATTAGATAAAGAGGCTCAACACCTCAAATCTCCCCTATACACACAAATACTATTATTTATCCACAAGACATTAGTGAAGAACCTCAATGCACAACTAATTAATAGAGACCTATAAGTCCTAGTACATTAGTTGGGATTTTATCCATAATTTCTTTGCCTCCATTAACCATTGAATAACAAGTAAGTCTTCCTTAATTTTTATCTCAATTTCATGTTACTTTTCCTCCTTTTTCTCCACCATTATTAGTACCTTAGTCCAATGGATTACCATCTCCACCACCTATTATTCCTCCAATGGTTACCACTCTTCCCACTCATTCATCATCTACTACCACTATAGTCCCTCTATCTTCCATTCCACCTTCAACTAGGCCAACCTCTATTGTTACAAAACTAATAATTACATATAGAAGGAAGCCCAAAACCCCTCCAATTTCACCTTAAAAGGTGGAAGTGGAGGAAAAGGAAGGAATTTCTCCTAAAGAAATAAAAATGAGGAGTAAGGGTGAACTAAAGTTGGACCCTATGCTTATTTATGATAGAGAGGGGGAAGATCAAATATGGGGTGATGAATAAGAGTGGGTCTAAAAAAATAAAACAAAAGAGATAAAATCATTTGATAAGACCACACACATAGAGGAGGAAGATGAATGGAAACACCTAGTTAGGAGGGAAAAAATTACTACAAGAATCTAAGTCAACCAAGAATATGGTAACTTTGGGGTTATTGAATTACTATTAGATAGAGAAGGGGATAGAGAAGGAGAGGTAGAATCAAATATACACATTATAACACAAGGTCCATATCAAATTAAACCTTCAATATCTCCACCATAGATCACTATAATGGTAATTATAGTAGTCAGTACCCTAGTTATCTATTCTTATGTTATAAGTCCTCTAAGTCCACATTCTTTAGTAACTCCCTCAATTATTTAAACTAACAGTGATGTATTGAATTATTCTTATTATTTACATTCTCTAATTCAAATAAAATAGCCTTAGGTGGATGCAATACCAATATTACCTACCACATCCTAGGTTACTACTATGGGATATGCAACCACTATTGTTACTACTAAGGATGCATACATTTCTATTACTGACTATTTACAAAACCTATTAAGTACCCCAGTGACCTACTCATTCATTGAATGAACCAATCCACACTACCCTAAGCTAGGAAAAGGAATACATTTTGAAAAAATGGTATCCACATCAATATTTACTAAACTATCCACTCCTCTTACATTGAACACATAGTTAGAGATGCTTATTAGAAAAGAAGCCTAGGTAGACTCAATTACATTCTTAGTCTATAAAGTATCATAAAAGTCCAAATATGTAATTGATAAATCAATCCAAAGGTAGGTTACTAGATTGAGGAAATATATTCCTCATTTTTATTACATTAGGGACATCCTCCTTGAAGGCCATCCTACATCTATTACAATCCCTCTCAACTACTCTTATAACACAAACATAGTAAATGGATCAATAAGTTGCACTGAGCATCCCTTCATGGATTCCATAATTCTAATAGGAAGATATAGGGAGATAAGATTTAGTGATAATTGACCAACCCACAATAAAATTTTAATTTTATAGATAGAAAAACACCTTGAGAAAAGTTAAGAAAAAAATTATGGTTGTTGAAGGTCATCAGGTTGAGTTAGAACAAAGAGAAGACATATTCTCTTTGATAAAATGAAGAAAAATAAATACATCAAACCTAGACATATATAGGGATGAACCTTATAATTTTGTAGATACTATTATAGGGGTCAAAAGAGATTTTCAAATGTTTTGATCAGCCTATATAGAGGCAAATAGAGGTGACTACCATCCAGGATCCCAAAGAGAGTGGAAAATTTATAGGGGATAACTAGGAAGCTATTTGATACTATTGGTTCAATAAGGTCCAAAAAGTCCACCTCCCAACCCAATTGGGAAGAAATTATTCAATTGTTCAAAAAAATAAAGGATATTGATGGAAAGTTGTGTTTTATAAGATAAGAAACAAGGAATAAGGCTTGTACCCATCTAAATTTAATAACAACATCTTAAGTTGCTTGGGCATAAAATTATATTATTACGAAAATGGACCTTTACTTTAGTGGCATCAAAAGATGTGAACTTTATTCTAAAAAATTACAAACTAGTAAAGTAAATCTCTCTCTATCCTAATAGACTTAATATTTACTCAAGTAAGCACTCCACAAGGGTGTTTAGTGCTCAGGCCCATTTTTTGATAATCTTTTACAAGCAATACTAGACAATTTTAGAGCAAATATTGAGGGCACTATCTATATAACTAGTGATAAAATAATGCAATTGGTCAATTTTTCAAGGGATAAAATTATAGGAACTGAGGAAATACAAGATGAGGTTATAAATACATTAGGAATATATAATAAATTAATGGAAAAGCATCCTTGGTTGTTCAAAAGAGCTTTGCTTGATTTTGATACCATAGATATCAACTTTTAGGCAAGTCATGTATATTACCTAAAGATGGAAGCCACCAAGCAAGCAAATTCAATATTAGGGCCCATGCCTATTCCACCTTAGAGTGCTTAGCTTACCAAGTACACACTAGTTTAGACTCAAATTTAGCCTCCCTATATCCTATTTTTAGCAACTACTCCCACAAATACACTAGAATCCACTTTTGGAGTAGCTATAGTTCCAGTGCCCATTCCAATTACAATACAAGATACAAATTTAATTTCACCTACTTTGACATATACTTCAAATATGTTATAGTTTTATTCTTTTATTATTTTTACATAATTACTTTGTGTGTGTGTGTGTGTGTGTGTGTGTTTGTGTGTGTGTGTGTGTGTGTGTGTGTGTGTGTGTGTATTTTCATGTTTGAGTTATAATTAAACTATTAATTATTAATTTATTTAGCATGTATATATTTCATTTTAGATGAAGAATTCTATTTTGAGTAATCATTAGTATACATGCATAATTTGCATGAGATTAGAATACAATACTATTTTTGGATATGTATTTTTATACTTCACTTGAGAGATGAGGCCTTCCCCATGTCAATTTTATTTATAATTTTATCCTCCCAATCCCAAAGGGAGGATTATTTTGGCCATTGAAATTAACAATAAATTCTAAGGAAAGTTCTACAATTAATCTTGATGTGTAAATCTTGATTCTTCTCTAAAATTTTGGATTATGTAAGAAGTTTTATCATTTGTTTTTCTTAGTATTTTTTTTGTGCATAATTTATCTATTTAATATATATTTATTCATATTGTGCTATTTTTGATCAAAATGTACTTTTCATATAAATCATAATCCCCTTTGTATATGTTCAATTATAGTCTAACAAATATGACAACCTTTGATTGTATGTGTTTAAGTATGATGTATTTTGGTTCCCTTTGTATCATAATTATGTTTTATTATTGGTGTGATATAGTATCCTACAATAGACATTTATCCTTGATTCCTTGTCCAACATTTAGTTCAAGTGTTAGACTAGAAAAGTTTCATCTAGTGTGGTCCATGAGCCTCATTTTCTACCCTACATTTCTCTCTTTTTTGATTTTATTTCGAAGTCATACCCACCTTAGGTTAGAACAATAATCAGTAAAACCATCTCAAAAATATTTATATTCATCAATAGATGATCTATCTATGGTAAACAACCTATTTTGCTTGCCACTATACCACCAACAGGTTGTTTACAAAACCAAATACCCAAAAACTTGTGCATTGGAGTGAATATAATTCATATATCATAAAAAAATAGAGGCTAGTTCATAAATGTTTCTATGGTGTGCATAAAACCCAAATAAACACCAAGGATCTCCTATAATCTATTGAATCTAGAGTATTACACACTAATTGTGTGTTAGTAATAATAAATCCTAAAAATACATGAACATCCTCTAGGGTGATAGCCACCTCAATGGAATCCACATCCACCACCCAATTTAATGTATTAATTATTCTCTCTTATGTCCCTAGGAACATGATGAATAAATCTATGCTCAATAGGATCCATCACATCTCCATGATCCCACCAAAACTAAGTGTAGTAAGTTGAGCCTGATCCATGATAAATAATCTCATGAATAGATACAAAAACCATAGTTTATGTATTAGTCTCCAAAGTCTCTAACACCTTTGAAAAATATGAAACAATGAAGCACTAATAGAAATCTACCCAAAAATTGACATTTATTATACTTTAAAATATAAAAATAAAAATAAAATCAAAGTAACTACTTCATCGGCCATGTATAGTACTACATCGACCATGTATAGTATTATATCGATCTTGTTCTATATTTATAACTATATATACCATGTAAAAAAATTCATGGGCTATATCATACACTCAAATTTATCAACCATGTACTATACTACATCAACCATATAAAATTTTATACTTTATTGGCCTTTATATACTATATCAACCATATATACAAAATCCATCAGCCAACTTATATGATATCAACCATCTTCCACATTATTGACCACTTTATCTAAAACTACATCTACCACTACATATTCCATTGACTAGATACAAACACCCATCCTTGACTAATACCATTTTATTAGAGTGGTAATTTTTTAATAAGCTATAATAAATATCCTTGACCTACTTTTTGGCATTTTTTATCTTACCTATTTATTATTTTAATTTTTACCCTATTTTTACATTTTTTGGGGCACATTCTACTACATAAATTTACTTTGGTGCCTATTTTTATCAATCTAGTCCATTTTAATTCTAAAATTCTAAAACATTATAATAAATTCACCCATACATAGAATACACCAACTGACACTCCAATTAATCCTCTAACTCATCCACTTCCTTGATCTTGAACCATCATATCTCTCTTTATTAAATTTGGACACATAAAGCTTTGGTTTCCAAAATAACAAATGTGCAAATGAATATTAATTCACCCATTTTATAGTAAAATTTACAAAATTTCAAGCCTTCATTTATTTATCAATAAAAATTATATTTTGATCATAACTTTATTTCTATAAATCATTTTCATAAATTTTTAAAAAGCTTTAGAATCCAAACAAGATAGAGATTTTTTTAGTGCTAACATCATACTTTTATAAGAAAATTAAATTTTATCTTATTTTTTAGGTCCATATCTTGTTCTACACACTAAAATCCTCTTTTCATATTCTTCACACTTGGATTCTCTTCCACAACAACAAAGTAAGTGAAGGTATGTAATTTTTAATTATTTTTTCATTTATTTTCATCTTTCTACAATAATTAGTTATCTCAATAAGTGTGTTGTTATTTTATTTATATAATAACTATCCCATGCTACACTCTGGTAACACATGATGAAATTTGAGTCGGGCACATGTATACACACAATATTTTAAATTCAATCATTTACTGACATTTTTTCTCTTGTATCAACCTATCAAGTTCCAATCTCCTTAAGTGCATGCCTTCAAGGGTGCAC
>JARHVA010000417.1:5280000-5325000 GCA_037957365.1 Torreya grandis
TCATTTCTAGGAAGTATTTAGTACCTTTCACCTCATGTTCTAGTTAAAAGAGGGTTTCATCAATTTTATTTTCAACATCATCTTTAAAGGAATCAAAATCATCAAAAATAACAATACCTTTAGGGTTAATAGAAGAGGTCCCAACAATTCTACTAGATCTTTAGACACCTGAACTACCTCCCCTACTATCCACAAATAGTTTATGGTCTTGGGTCAAAACCTTTCCTTCATCCATGACCCCACCAATATTCTTAGGACTAGTTTTAGTCTTCTTGGGGTGAACATAGACTTCTTCCATAGAATTATTCTAGATTATTTTACTAGGTACCTTTCCTAACTCTTGACTAGGGGGATGGACTTGCCATTGAGATACAAAGGTGAAAGGGTAGGATAATCAGTCAGAGGGGTAAATATTGAACTATAACAGTCAATAGAATTGGGGCCCCCTAATCAAATTTTAGGAGATTTGGAGGTCCCCTTAAAATATTTTCTCTTACTTTTCCCAGTAGGAGGCAGGTTAGTTAGGGATTGATCTAACAATCTAAATTTAATTTTTTAGGGGACATAAATCTAGATGAAAGTGATAGATCCTTAGCATAAGGTCTTGATGGATAGGGATGGGGTGACTATCTAGGTTTTTGGCCTGATGCTCCTTGGCCAATTTGATCAAATTTTCCAAAGAAGATAGAAGAAAGAAAGGAAACCTAATAACCAATCTATTTCTAAAATAATTAAGGAGTGTAAAGTGGTAGTAATAAATAACCTTATACCTAACCTCAAGTGTGAAATATTTTTTTATCATGAGGTAGACTTGTCCCTATGGAACTAGTAATTTCTCACGCTTGAAACCCCCATAAAGTTTAGCAGCTACTTCCCCTTCCTTGAAAAAGATTATCATATTATCTGGGTCTGGCACCTTACTAATTGGTAATGACAAGGAGATAATTAACCAAAATAAGTATTAATTATCATTTTAATTTGATATGTATGATCTTGGTACTATAATATATATTTTGGGTATTAAAAGTAAAAGGGATTAGGTAAAAATGAAACTATGGTTAAATCAAAGGAACTAATTTGAGATTATACTACACAGATTTAAGATGTAGGAAAGTAATATTTTTAGGACTTCATTTCATTTTGCTCAAAGTTACTTGTTGAATAGTGTACCAAAATAGAAAAAGAAACTAAGGACATGTCTCTAGTCTTGTATGCTAGTGATGTTGGTAGTTTGATGTATGCAATGTTTTGTACCATAAATGATATTGCTCATAAAATGGGAGTAGTGATCATATTTTTTTTTAATATAGGAAAGGAACATTAGACTAGGGTGAAGAGAATATTTAGGTTTTTTTCAATATGTCAAACTATTTAATCTCCTATCATGGTAATCCTGATGAAAGGAAAACATTGAATCTACATGGTTTTATGGATTAAGTTTGGGTTGGAGATCTTGATTATTGAAGATATATCAATGGTTAAATGTTAAAATTATTTTGTGGATATATAATTTAGATGAACAAATTATAAGAGAGTGTTTCAATAACCATCTCAAAGGCTAAGTACATGGACACTACTTGGGTAAACAAGTAATCAGTTTGGATTAAAAGGTTACTATATACTATTGGGATTGTTCAAAAGGATATAAGGATGGATTGTGACACATATTTTTTTTTATAGAAATGAACCTAGAGTATCACTTTAGAATGAAACATATTGATGTTTAATACCATTTTTAATGGAAATGATGGAGGAGAATAAGATATTGTTATAGAATGTGGACATAGGTGAGAATGTTTTTGATTTGATTACGAAAGTTTTGAGTACTGATAAATTTTCTTAGTGTAGAAAATCAATGGACATATCTTCCCTTAGATGATTAAGGTATGACATTGTGCACCCCTATGGAAGTATTCAATAATTAGGATATTATTGGAAATGTGTTCTATATTTTCCATGATTTACACTTTACTAGATTTTAGAGTCAAAATTTGCATGTATTTAGGTGGTTTTCACCTAAGTTTCATATAGCCCATGGTTTGGTACACATGGTATTGTAATATCAATTTAATGGTTTCTTATTGATGTGACTATATATACTCAAACATATAGTAGGGGTAAATCATAAATTAAAAGTAAATTATTGTATTGTAAATGGTCAAGTTAATATAATAAATAATGAGTTACTATGCTAGGTTTTTTAATTGAAAGTGTTTTCCTAGGTGAAATCATGTGTATTTATGTAATCTTTATGTTTTCCATTTTTATCATTCTGATAGCTAAGGATTGCGTTAGTATTATTTCTCTCATTTCAATTTATTTGGTCTATTTATATCTTCATTGAGGAGGTTGAAGTTTTCTTGGGAAGGCAAGGAGAAGAGGAAGGAGGTGGGAAAAACATAATAAATACATAGGTATATGGTGTTATGGATTTGAGGTGGTGAGACAATCAAGTAGGGTGGATGGGAGTCAAGTGGTGAGTGTTTGGGGGGAGTTTGTGGGAATGGGAGGAGTGGAGGGATGACAAGGATTAATAGGTGGTGAATACAACAAGAGGTTGGGAGGTGGGAGGTCGATGATTACCTAGAGGGCATAGGGGAGGTTTAGGTGTTATGAGGGGCTGAGTGGATATGATATTCATGGAGGATGGTGGTCATCTCAATAGCCAAAGTTATAAAAACATTATATATGTATATTTTAATAATTAAAAAAATATTTTTTTATTAAAAAAATTATGATAAAGAGATAAGACCTCCCCATAAATATTTTTTTGGTTATTTTTTATTTTAATAAAAAATTTAAAAAATCCCCCTAAAAATTAAAAATAACTAAAATTAAAAAATATTGATTGAGAGATTTTTATAAATTAGGAAAACAAAAAATATTGTTTTCCACAAAATGAGAGCCAATCCTCCTAACATTAAATTTTTGGATGCATCCATATGGTCATATTTAGATGAAAAGACATCAATTTAGTAGAAATCGGTCATTAACATGAAAGCTTTCTAAGCGGATCTGGAGCTAAAAAATTATGTCTTCAAAAAAACTAGAGGTTAAACTACCTCTCTTAGGGGATATTGATGTATTAGATAGGTTTGATATGAACCAAATTACAAAACAAATAATATATGTCCTCAAATCATGTAACATCATAAAAGTCCATGAGAAGAATAAAATTGCAGTCCACAATAAGTTTATAACTTTCATAAGGGTTTTGTATCCTTCCATATGAAATAGTAGAGGCATGATCACTTGAAATGCAACTAATGTGTACCTCCCCTAAAAAACATACCTAAAATGATGAAGCTAGTCCAGGACTCTTTAATTGATAACTTATTAGAATTTTGGACTATCCATAATCAATCATAGTAATATTAGACATAGCCAACTCACAAATGACAAATAAAGAGATAGAGATTCAAACATAATAATATACCATTATTATTATATTAACACTATACAAAGGTAGAAACAAAACAATAAATATAACTTATCACTTTCTATTCTCCATTCCACACTTGACAATGACAAAGAGCCTTGATTTTAAAGACCATGAAAATCATCATAAATTCACATGGTTTCATTAATGTAGGTGGTTGCATAAATGTAAGTAGTTGAATTAATGAGGACTTTCATGGTTTATAATATTGAGGCACTCCATCTCTTGGGTGTGGAATGGAGAATAGAAAGTGATATGTTGTATTTTTATTTTTTTTCTACCTCAGTGTAGTGTTAATGTAATAATAGTGGTATAATCTTATAATGAAATATATGTGTCTCTTTATTTGCTTGTCATGGCATGATCTATGTCTAATACTAACATGTTAAATAATGGATAGTTTATAATTATAATAATTTTCCTCTTGCTATCAAGGTTTCAATTTATAAATACTCTCTCTAATTTTTTATTTAGCCTTTAGTAATAGAAGGATGTAGTTCTAATTTTGATATGGTTTTTAGGTGTAAAAAAATATCTTACTCTCCTTATATAGATAAACAAAAATACATTTTCTTAAAAAATATAAAATATACTAAAATAGAGAAAAACTTATCTATTCTTGAAACCTAATTCATTTTAAAAAGCAAAACAAGAAAAATCTAAATGAAACTTATCATATTTTCCTCTTCCCAAGAATAATTCAAACCCACATGCAAAATGATTCTTTCATAATAGTCATCCATATGGATCATTAGATCAAATTAAGATATTATTGACATGTTTTCCCCTCGTGTTGGGCCTTGTTTATGTTCCCTTGATTTTTTTTTTACTTAAAACTTTAATGTAACTTCACTTTGGGTTTATGATAATATCACCATTCAATCTCGAATGTCTAAAAACCTATAGATCAATTATTTTTTTGTCATGAAAAAAAAGTCAATGCTCCTTGAAGGTATAATCATTGTTTTAAAGGTTTTAAGTCTACCTTCCATATTGGCTTATCAATCTTGGTTGTTCTTGAAATAAAATCACACAATTTTTTTCATGACCAATATTAATCATTTGATCTTGGTCACTTGTGCCTTGTGTGTCATTTGACCCTTCTCATTGGATTTATCAGTCTTTTATGCCTTGATTATTGGATTTCCACCCTTTATAATTAGTATCTTACATTCTAATATGTCTTAATTTGAATTATAAAATTATATACAAACATATTTATGAAAATGTATTTATAACATAAATTCATAAGGGAACTATCTTGAGCTAACATACTCTACTTTTTATTGTTATTGTTAAATATTGTAGTGTATAAAGCCATTGAACCTAAATTTTAAGAATAGTGAAAGAGTATGTAGAATATATTAACTTATTACATCTCATATCTAAGTATAACAACCTAAATATTCACATTACATTATATTTAATACTAGAATGCATGAATATTGATTACCAAACTATCTAAAAAGAAGAGGTTGAATTAGGCACACCCATCATAACTATGGAATTATTCTATTCTCTTATAATATGTGTTAGAATGAATTAAAGTTTGGAAAAAAGAGAAGAAATTATAGAAGTTTTGTGCATCAATTTAAAAATCTAGGAGAGGTTTTTGATCATAAGACATATATGAAGGGGATGAAATATTTTCAAGAAAATAAGACACTATTTGACTAAAATTGAATTGTACCTACCAAAAATGAACCTTACTACCATAATCACTTCATACGATCTTGGTCACTATAAAAATCAAGACCTTTAGTTTTGGTCATTATTTTGAAATAATTTACTCCACATCAATTTTTTAGATCTGTATCAAAACTACTTCTAGATTTGTTTTAAGTCAGTTTGAATATTTGAAAGTGTATAGATAAGTCATAATCAAGTATTTAATGTAAACCACTCTTGTCAATTATAAGCATATTGATTCTCATTTTATTTGTGAATTTCATATATTTTTATTGTTAAATTATTCTATGTAGATTGTATCTATCTTATGCAACCCCATTTGATGATTAGTTTAATGTCTCTTTACCATTGTGAACTTTTCATCAAAACATTGTTTTGTATTTTGACAACATATTAGTGAAAATTTTAATGAAATTAATGAATTATTAGGTGTTTTAAAATTTGTGCAAAAATAAATCCTATCTAAATAGAATACCTTGTTGTAAAAAATAATGAATCTTTGAATGCTACTAAATTTACACCATATAGATCTTACCTTATCATGCCTATAACATCCCCATAGGGTTTTACTAGAATAACGTAATAATTTTTTTAATTTTATATTCCAAGTATTATTTCATTAGATTAAACCACTAGAATCTAATTAGTGATCTAAACATAATAACTAGTATGTTAAACATAAATTAAACATGTAACATTTAATAGTTACTGATCATTAGCATCACATGTACAAAACATAACTACATAAGGAATGTAATTACATAAAATCTATCCATGGATAGAAAAATAATACAACCACTACTGTTAATGTATAATAAGTAATCAATTACATTTACAACTATCATTATGTCTCAACATAAATACAATAATAGATATAATGTTCCATGGAGCATGAGTCACTTAAACTTTATTATCTATTATAACCTCAAGTGTAGTCTCCAATAATTATGATAGTGGGGAGGGAGAACATCATATTAGCACTTTTCCACACCAATCATAGACCATTAATCCCTCGCATAATCCCCCAAATAGGTAATGGCCCTCCCTTCATGGATGGGTAGATAGTGATGGTACCTGTGTGTTTTAAGATTTCTAATTCATGATGTGTACCACAAATAAAATACATTCTAACATGATATCACATAAACATGTAAATCACACATATGAAATGATAATTTTTATCTAAACATTACTTTGACCAAAGTTTTTAAATAGCTATTAATATATAGGATCAATCAAATTCATACACATCACTTGATCAGATTACCTTCGTCTAGCATTGGGGATGCTAAGTAAGCTAGTGAAGTTTGTCTCACTACTTAGTTAGTACCAATAATGTGATATTTGGTTAACATTCATATAACCAACACCTTCATACAAATTATTTATACTAGCAGGTATAAAACATGTAAACTATAAGAATAATCACAATGCATACATTTAGTCCATCAAACATATGAATGAATCTATACTATATTATTCTACACAATAATAAGTAGCATAAAAAGCAAGTTTAATTACCAAATGGGTAAAATATATACTTGAAATTCATTACTAAAATCTTAGAGTAAACTCAGTTATTTTACAACTAACAATATCATAGTATATTTTGCATATTAATCATTTAAAAATAGTAGTCATAAATAATCAAAATATTAATAACTCATAAAAAAACACACATTCTTTCATCTATGAAACTTAATATGATTTAAGGAGGCCTTATGCATAAAATTATAGTTCTCTATCTTTCAAAATTTTGTGACTCAATTTACTAGTCACAATCTATAATTATAGGCACACATCCTATTCTATAAATATAATCTATATACATATATGATAAACCAAGTTCTCATATAGGTATATTTCATATATTTATGCATTGTTCATAACATATACCCCATAATATATATAATTAAATACATAATTATTTTTTTGACCCACTAAAAATACTTTTCATTATTTTATTAAAGACTATAAGATTTTAACTAACCAATAACTTTTTATGAGAAAGACTTCAAGAATCAAACAGGGTCTCAATATTTCAAAAATCATCATTTCACTTATTTAACATAGAATATATAATTCCAATTAGGCTTATAGTCATTCCTAATTCAATTTCTCTGCTATTTCCCCAAACTTGAAGTCCTTAGACTGTGTATCAAAAGATCAAACTATATATAATATAAAATCAACAAGTCTTAACACAGGTGTGTATGTTTTCTAATAAAGATAAATGATAAAAAATTATCCACTCTAGTTTTGACTCATTTGACTTCATAAATTCACTATTTTTATAAGTTTAATACACTATATAAACTCCCTTGCTTAATGTTAAATAACACATAGTCCAAATGTTCTATGTTCATTCATGTTTATATTCATAGTTTATAAACAAATATACACATTTTGTTCATGTATATATATGCTCATAGAGTTTTATACACATGAAAAATTCATTTATGTATGTATATACAATCATAGTGTTTTATACATATCTTCACAATCCATTTATATATATACTCATAGTGTTTTAAACAAATGACTAAAGTTCAAATTTTTATATAATAACTCTTGATTTTATGTGATTGATATATACATAATCTATTATATATAAATATCATGTTTGAATAACCCACATAATCATATATATATATATATATCCTAGTCAAAACACAATCATATAATTTAATTCATTTGAATTTATATTGATAGTTTTGTATATGCATTTATACTCAGTCCCTATGTATGTACTACATTTCAATTGATAGGATACAGGTGACACATATATATGTATATATATTCATTATGTCAAAAATCACTTAACACTCACATAATTCACACACACACACACACACACACACACACACACACACACACACACACACACACACACACACACACACACACACACACACACACACACACACACACACACACACACACACACACATCCTTGTCCCTAACACTCAGCTCCCCCCTAGATAGAATCTATGGGGCTAAGGACAAACACCAGGAGAAGACAAAAAAATTGCTTGTCCTTGTATATATATAATAGTAATAATGGTTTTACAAAAACTTTCTTGAATGTTTCCAAAAAAAATCTATCTTTAGCCTCCCCTTAGCTGATTATATGATCATGTAGGCACCTAAGCAATCCAATCTTACATGTTTGATCAACCCCCCTAAACATATTTGAAGGCATTGAAAGGTGGAAGGTGGAGAGACTGACTTCATTCACTCTCCAAATAATACATGAGGTGAAATCAATATAGATATGTATGATGCCCCACCCTGGCACCTATATATATATATATATATATATATATATATATATATATATATATATATATATATATATATATATATATATATATATATATTCATCATTTCCAAATGACTCAAAACACACACATTTCATATATGTATGCAATCTAATCAGAAAATAGTTAATATACACAAACCTAATGAATTGATAGAATACATAATTCCCTTTAACCCATCTAAAGTCTTTTTGAATCAGATTTATTATTTCAAATACTCCTAACCTATATGTTATATTTATACATAACTATATATATATATATATATATATATATATATATAGTTATGTATAAATATAACATATAGGTTAGGAGTATTTGAAATAATAAATCTGATTCAAAAAGACTTTAGATGGGTTAAAGGGAATTATGTATTCTATCAATTCATTAGGTTTGTGTATATTAACTATTTTCTGATTAGATTGCATACATATATGAAATGTGTGTGTTTTGAGTCATTTGGAAATGTGTGTGTTAGGAGATTTATTATTTCAACTACTCCTAACCTATATGTTATATTTATACATAACTATATATATATATTGAGTGTACTACACATATGTATATACATCTAGAGTTCTAAAAAATTAGTCTATATATGTATATGGTAATATTATCCACCCAAGGTTCTATATCAAGCTAGGTCATTACATTATCAAGCAACTAAAATCAAAGTAACCCTACAGCTTCACACCTAAATCAATCTAGTTTATAGTCTTAGGGTTTTATAAGTTATATGGCTTAGTTATATGGATTTTTGAGCCATCCATAGGGCTAATATTGTATCTTAATACAAAATTCAATATATTTTCTAAAACCTAGGAATCTAAACCACATAGATTTTTTTAAGCAAATGAAAATAATTACTTTACCAACCTCTAAATCATTTCTAATCTAAAATAGAATGAACTCATATTAATTCTCCTCCTTGATTTGTACTTTCCTTCTTCTCTTCATTATATCTCATTCTCCTCCACAAATCACCTCTTATCCTATTCTCCTCATCAAAATGTAACCATTCAAAATTTTCATGCTTCTATTCACTCCTAGCTCGCAGTCCATGCATAATCCTTATTATTTTTAAAAATAAACTATTATCATAGTTAACTCCTATTAACCATACCATAAAATCCCTAATTTCTACCTTGAATCTTCCTTAATTCCATAATTAATATTTTTATTCATTTCAAAAACCTACATGATCAATAATACATTACATGCCTAAGTATGTTACTCTACAAGTTAACTTTAAACATTATTAACAATGATATCTATTATTTCAATATTAACATAATTTATTCATGTTAACAAGATTAGGTTAGGTCATATGATAGTCTTAGGTTATAGTGAAAAATTTTAAATAGTTTTATAAAGATAAATAATGTCATGACTTTTTAAATAATATTGTGACTAAAAATAAAGTTGATGATATTCTTTTATCCAAAATGTAAATCAGACAATTATTTCTTCCAATCATAACAATATAATCATTTATGTTATTACTAGTTTATATAGACTATCTATGTCTCTCATTATCTTAATAACTTAAGGCTTATATTGATATAGTCAAATATCAATGATAACAAGCTTATGTTTTAAAACATTGTAAAGACATTTTTGTTAGTCTATATATAATAGTAACTAGATATTAGCCACATATATTTACATTCCCATAATCATAAAAAATCATGAGTAAAAAAACATAGTATAATCATACTAAAACATTATGCACAAAGTCTACATAAAATATACATAATGCACTCACACACATGATTTATGACATATATAAGTACTAAATTGAACTAACACTCGCTAACATGTAAAATATAATATCTAAATGCAACTAAGATAAAAAAATGTTCTAACTCTAAATAATCCACACAATACATATAACATGTATTATCTAATGTGGTATGTGAATAGGTTTTAGTAGTTCCTCTATCATCTCTCAACATCTCCATCTATGTCACCCTCTCTGATGATGCTCTCCCTCTATCATGATTTGAGGGATGAAACTCCCATGCATCCAACTCACAATAAGAAGGTAGTCATCCTGATAAATCATGATATATAAATCATAAAACAATGCTATAAAAAAATAACATGATCATAATGTACATAATTTATATTATAGATAACTCATAGCAAAGAAATTCATGAAATCAAGTAACATACAACTATCCCATAGTAGCATATGATTTACCAAAAATTAATTAATTAATTTAACAACCATAAGAATCCATAGATAACTAGGTAAATTAGTTTAGTGAGAAATCAGGATGTGACATCCCTACCCCCTAAAGTTGGTCATCATCCTGATGACACTTATTCAAACATTAGTTCTGAATAACAACATTATCTAGTAGAAAAAATAACATAGTATTATACATTAAATCAAGTAAATAAATGTGGAAATAGTCTATAGAACTCATCATAGTCCTCTTAAATAGCATTATCCTCAAAGTATTGGTCCCAAAAGACCTTACACTATGACACTTATCTATTACATAAATGAAGTTTGAAAGTTTCAATTACACTAATTGGTTCTACCATGATGACCCAAAGATCTAGAACCTGTAAAGCATTCTAATCCAATATATGTGGAAGATCAGCTATATACTTTTTAAGATAAGATACATGGAAGATATTATTTAATAGAGATAGGGATGGTATCAATGTAAGCCTATACGCTATAGGGTTGAACACTTATAAAATTTTGAAGGGTCCCACATATTTTGATGAAAGTTTCATTGACTTCCCAAATTTAATTGAGCTCTTTTACAGCTCAACCCACAAGAATACTTTATCACCTATTGAAAACTACCTAGTTATTATCTTCAGATCAACATAGATCTTCTACCTATCATTAGCATCAACCAATATTTTATTGATTTTTCTGACTTAATCTTCAATTTTTTAAGGCATATTAGGTCTAAATACTACCCTATCTTCCAACTTATCCTAACTGATTGGTGTCCTACACCTTCTTCCATATAGTGCGTCAAATGGTACCATTTTTAAAGTAGATTGATATGAGTTATTGTATGCAAACTCAACCAATGGAAGTTATTATTTCCACTTTTAGTTTTTATCCATGCAATCCATATGAATAATATCCTATAACACTTAATTAATTCATTCATTTTGACCATTAATCTATGGGTGATATGTAATACTAAAATTTAGTTACATACCCAAATTTGAATTCAGAGTTAACCAAAACCTAGAAGTCATCCTTGGATCATGATTTTAAATTATCTTATATGGAAATCCATACAATCAATAAATTTATTTTAAAAATATCTTTACAAGATTAAGTGCATATTCTATCAAATTAATTGGTATAAAATGTGCTACTTTGGTTAGTTTATCAACTACAACCAAGATCATGTTATGCATGTTTCATGACAATGGTAACCCTTGGAAAAAGTCCATAATAATTACCTAACATTTACATTTTGGTATGTCATTTGGATACAAAAATCCATTTAGATGCACATGTTCAACTTTCACTCACTAATATCTTAGATAATGTGACACAAAGTCTGTTGCATCTTTCTTTATTCCCTTCCATAAATAAAGTGGTCTAAGTTCTGACATTAGATTACTTACTCCTATATGTCCTGACTATACGGAATTATGCATTTCCTTTAGCACTATTCTCCTCATATTCTCCTAATATAGAACATACATATTTTTGTTATATCATAGAAGACCATCACTCTCTAAACTATATCCTTTATACCTAGGATTCTAAGGATTTTTAGATAAAGCTTTCCTAACATGATTGTAGAATTCATCTCTTGGTAGTAATTCAATCACTCTATCCCTAAAAGTGCTGATAATAGCCACAACTTCTATGTACCTTCTATAGTTTAAGACATCAGTTACTCTATTTCCCTTGCCTTTGATGTAATTTATATCGAAGTTATATCCAGACAAAAAATCCAACCAATATCTATGATGAGCATTCAAATTTGGTTAGGTGAAGATATATTTGAGTCTTATTTTATCAATCTTGAGATCAAATAGTTTTCCCAACAAATAATGTCTCCATAATTGTAAAGCATGAACAATTGCTACAATTTCAAGGCCATGAGGGGACTAATTCACCTCATAAAGATTTAACTTCCTTGGCTCATAAGATACCACTATACCATCCTACATAAGGACTTATCCTAGTCCATCCCTAGATGCATATGTGATCACTAAAAATTAACCATTGGGATCATAAACTCTTAATATTAGTGTTTAAGTAAGCCTTTTTTCAATTCTTGAAAATTTACTTCACACTTATTTGACTAGATAAAACTTTAATGCTTATGCTATAGAGAAGTAATCAGATTATCAATCTTAGAAAATTTTAAAATTAATTTCCTATAATAGCACACTAATCCCATGAAACTTCTTACCTCATGGACATTCCTTGGTGTTGGCCACTCCATAATGGCTCTTATATTAGCTAGATTGACTAAAATGTCATTTGTTTAGATAATATGTACCATATATTGCACTTTCTTTTGGAAAAATACACATTTAGATAATTTTAAGTACAACTTGTGCTTCTATAGACATTGCAAAACTAGTTACAAATGTTGAAAATGATATTTTTCATCATTACAATATATAAAAATTTCATCTAAAAAGACCAAAACAAATGATCTAGATAATATTTGAACACACTATTCATGAGATTCATGAATGTTGCAGGTGCATTCATCAACCCAAATGGTAACACTATAAACTCAAATTGCTCATATCAATTCTAAGTGTTGTATTTGGAATATCCTCATATTTTATCCTTAACTGATGATATCCATCTCTAATATCAATCTTAGAAAATACTATTGCTCCTCGTATCTGATCTAAAAGATCATCTATTCAAGGTAGAAAATGACTATTTTTGTAGTCATTTTATTCAACATTCTATAATCAATGAAAATTCAAATAGTGTCATCCTTCTTATTGATGAAGATAATTGGTGCACCCCATGGTAATATACTTGGTTTGATCAACCCTTTGGACAACAAATCATGGATTTGTGCCTTCAATTCAATCAATTTGATGGTTGTAATTATACATGCTACTTTAGATTGAGATTTTGATCCTAGTTTGATATCAATAAAGAAGTCAAACTCCCATTTAGGAGCCAATACTAGAAATTACTCTAGAAACACATCATGAAAATTCTTAAGGAAAGGATAATATTCAATTAATGGCTCATTAGTTTCTTCCATTTCATTTATATTGATGATAAATGCTTGAAATCCTTTTCCTTGGGCCTTCCTGAGTTATATTTTAGAAGTATACCTAAGCCTTAGTTCCTTTTTCTCACCCTAAATTAATGTTTGATTACCAAAATAATCTAGGCCCTCAACCTTCTTGAGATTGTATTCAACATTGGTTGTATGATTTGAAATCCATTTGACTCCTAGGATCACATCATATGACCCTAGTGGTGATACATAGAGATCCATAACCATTATGAATTTTAGCAACCTAATATTTGCTTTAACTAAGCACTTGTCAACTTTAAATTTAGAATCATTCTCATATTGTACCAACCACATATTTTCCATTACTCTAGCTTTTACAGATAACTTCTATATAATTTTAAGAGCTATAAAACATTTTATATCCATTGTATCTATCAAAACAGAAAATGGATATTACAACAAAATACCTGATAGTTATATGGGTGAAACTTGAAATTTGGCTTGCCAATTATCAACTACCACATGAATACATTTATATAAAGTTCCTTGTTGAGGGTAAAAACCCTTCTTCCTTGACTTATCTTGAGTACAATCATGAACAAAATGGTCACCTTCACAAATGAAGCAACCTCATAGTGGTCCCTTTCTATCAGACTATTGGTTTCCCTTGAAACCACTTTTAAAACCATTACATAGTTTTTTACTACTAGAACCACTATTAAATATGGTATTATAACTCTTGAATTGAATCTTGGAATCTCCACTCCTCTATTTCCAATTCTTTAAAGTTGGCTTAGAACTTACAAACTTTTTCTTAAACTTATTTCTGACCTGAGCAAGAGATTTCAACTTTTGCTCATGTTTGATTGGTTTCTCAAAGACTTGGTCAATGGTATATGGTCCATGAATGTCCACATTTTCAAAAATATGGGGTTTTAATCCCATGATGAAATTCCTAATTCTGAACCTCTCATCTACCTAATATTGTGGTACATATTTTAGAAGCTTGGTAAACTATTCCTAGTACTCAATCACTAAAAATTCTCCTTGATTAAAATTCTAAAAATATGTAGTATTTGGGTCAAAATATGACTATGGAATCCACCATGATCTAAATAGTGTCACAAACTTCTCCCAAGTAGTGGTGTTTAAGTTAAGATTCATTTCCAACTTCTTATTGACCCACCACATAACTACTTCTCCATCCAACTGATATGATCCCAAAATGTATTTGGTAACCTAAGATTAGTTTAAAATATCAAAATGATTCTCCATTTAAATCAAACATGCTTCATCTCTATCTCCCATAATGGTTCCATCAAAATTTATAGATTCACCTTTTTCATATCCCTAGACAATTTTGTGCCTACATGTGCTCTCATTTCTTGAGGCACTTCCTCATGTATCTTCTCTTAAGGGATTTCCTACTCAATAGGATGCTCTTTAGGCTCATCCTGATGGGCTTCCTCCTCATGTCCATTAATTTCCTATTTCAAGGCTATAATTTTGTCCCTAGTCTCATTCATGGCTACAAGAATATGATCCAACTTTGTTGCTTGCTCAACAATAAATTGGTTAAGATCAAATGGAGGGTTATTATCATTTGTATTTTAAGGACCCTCTATAGATTATATTTCTCTCACCATTATTATTTATAATAATATAATAATATGAAAAAAATACTAGAATCATTAAGTCCTAGAGATTGAGCCACAACTTTGATACCAAAGTGTAACATCCCCATAGGGATTTACTAGAATAACGTAATATTTTTTTTAATTTTATATTCCACATATTATTTCATTAGATTACACCACTAGAATATAATTAGTGATGTAATCATACTAACTAGTATGTTAAAAATAAAGTAAACATGTAACATTTAATAGTTACTGATCACTAGCATCACATGTATAAAACATAACTGCATAAGGCAAGTAATTACATAAAATCTAGCCATGACTGGTACAATAATACATCCACTACTATCAATGTATAATAATTAATCAATTACATTTATAAATGGAATTATGTCTCAAAATAAGTAAAATAATATAAATAATACTCCATGGAGCATAAGTCACTCAAACTTGAGTATCTCTAATAATCTCAAGTGCAGTCTCCAATAAGTACTACATTGGGGAGGGATAACATCATCTGAGCACATTTTCACACCAACCATAGACCATCAATCCCTCACATAATTACCCAAATAGGGAATGGACCTCCATTCATGCATGGCTAGATAGTGATGGTATGGGAATCCAAACAGAAATGTTAATACCCATGTGTTGTAATATTTCTAATACATGATGTGTAACACAAAGAAAATATGTTCAAACATGATATCGCACAAACATGTAAAACATACATATGAAATGAAAATGTATATCTAAACATTACTTTTACCAAAAATTTTAAATATCTATTGATATCTAGGATCAGTCAAATTCATACATACCATTTTATCATATTAACTTCATCTGGCATTGGTGATGTTAAGTAAGATAGTGAAGTTTGTATCACTGCTTAGTTAGTAACAACAATGTGAGATTTGGTTAACATTCATATAACCAATAGATTCATAAAAAATATTTATACTGGAAGGTTTGAAACATGCTAAATACAAGAATAATCACAATACATACATTTAGTCAATCAAACATATGAAAGAATCTCTGCTACATCATTATACACAATAATAAGTAGCATAACAAGTAAGTTTAATTACCAAATTCATAAAATATATACTTGGACTGTATTACTAAAATATTTGATTAAATTCATTTATTTTACAACTAATAATATCATAGTATGTTTTCATATTACTCATTTACAAAAAAAAATCATAAATAATCAAAATATCAATAACTCATAAACAAACACACATTATTTCATCTATGAAACTTAATATTATTTAAGGAGGCCTTATGCATATAATTATAGTTCCATATTTTTCAAAATTTTGTGACTTAATTTACTAGTCATAGTCTATAATTATAGGCATGCATCCTATTCTATAAATATAATCTATTTATGTATATGACAACCCAAGCTATCATATAGGTATATTTCATATATATATGCATTATGCATAACATATACCCCATAATATATATAATTAAATAAATAATTACTATTTTGACCCACTAACAGTACTTTTAATTATTCTATTAAATCTTATAAGATTTTAACTAACCAATAACTTCTTATGAGAAATACTTCGAGAATCAAAAAGGGTCTCAATATTTCCATAGCCCTTATTTTTCACTTATTGAACATAAAAGATATAATTTCAATTAGGCTCAAATTCATTCCTAGTTCAATTTCTCCACTATTTCCCCAAATTTTAAGTCCTTAGACTATGTATCAAAATATCAAACTATATCTAATATAAAATCAACAAGTCTTAACATAACTGTGTATGTTTTCTAATAAATCTAAATGCTCACAAATTATCCATTCCATTTTTGACTCATTTGACTTCATAAATTCACTATTTTTAGAAGTTGAATACACTATATATAAATATCCCTTGTTCAATGTTAAATAACACATAGTCTAAATGTTCTCTATTCATTCATGTTTATATTCATAGTTTATAAATAAAAACACACACACACACACACACACACACACACACACACACACACACACACACACACACACACACACACACACACACACACACACACACACACACACACACACACACACTACTCACTACTCATGTTATTCCATTTGATCAAATATTCCTTAATCTATCTGGTTCTCAACCTCTTAGTACATGTTTGTAGGATGTTATTTGGTTCCAAAATGACTCATCTTTCTTCATCTAGTTCTGGTAGCTCTATTTGGGCTGAAATTTATATCCAATAACTTTATTCAATCCAATAACCTTCTTCAAGCAAGAAGCATGAAATACTAGGTGTATGCAAGATGAATGAGGTAACTCCAACTTGTAAGCCACCCTTCTAATTTTTTGTAGAACTTGATAAGGGCCATAATACTTAGGATCAAGTTTTTTGTCATTTGTTTTTGCTTCAAATACATATAATTTTAGTGTTTAAAATGTATAAATACATATTAACCCAAATCAAAATGTCACTTATTATGGTGTTGATCTTCTTTTTGCTTCATCCTATTTTGCACTAGTGATAAATTCTCTTTGAAACCAAGCAAACCCTCTTATTGATGTTGAATTTGATTTTCCACATATCAAAACCTAGTTTTTACCCTTAAGAAAGAAGTGATGGAAGGTGAATGGTAACCATATAGTGCAAGAAATGGGGACATTTTAGAAGAGGTATGAAAATATGTGTTATACCACCATTCTGCAAGTGGTAGCCATTTAACCCAATGTTCTTGCTTATCTAATATAAAATAATAGAGATACACCTATAAACATATGTTTACCATTATGTTTTTCTATCAAATTCTAGGTGGTAATATGAGATATGAGCTAGTTGAGTACCCAAACAAGAAAATAGTTTAGTCCAAAAATTACTAGTGAAAATAGGATCATGATCACTTACAATTATTTTTGTGGTTCCATGTAATTTTAGAACTACCTCTAAAAACATAAATATTATTATAATTTTTGTAAATAGGTTTGATAGGGCACAAAAATGGTCATATTTTTTAAACCTATCCAAAATTACCAAGATAACATTCTTACCTTTAGAATAAGGCAACCGTGTGATGAAATCCATGGAAACCTCATCCCACCTTTGACTAAGAATTGATAAAGGTTGTAACATAACTTGGATCTTAAATATATCACCTTTTTTCTATTATAATATCAATCATTATTCCATAAAATTTTGTGCATCTCCCTTGAGTCCTTTCCAAAATACTTCTCGCTTGATTCTGTGATAAGTTTTCAAGAACTTGGAGTGTCCCCCAATTAGAGATGCATGCAAATCTAAAATAATCTTATGATTAAAATTTTTATAATTATATAATGATAAGGGGGGTGAATTATTTTCATAATAATAACCATTTAATTACATTCATCATTCCATAAAACATACATTCACATAAGATATCAATGCATAAGCAAGCAACTACACAAGCATATCATAAGAAAACACAAGAGATATGTGGGAATCCATATTGGAGAATAAAACCCAATAAATAATACATATGGGCTAAAATATTATAATTTCAAGATCCAAATTTTAGTGAAGCACCAAATTCTCAAGGAGCTCCAACCACTACCTAGTTGAGCACCCACCCAGCTAGCCTTCTGCAAGCTCTATCTTGCAAGGAGGCTCCAACCCCCTACACAACCAAGCACTAAATTATATATCTTAAATCTTATATAAAATTTAAAACCTATTTATAACTCAAATTATGATTAACTCCTCTATTTTCACTCTTTCCTCTTCACTCTCTCTCTCTCTCTCTCTCAAATATCTTATTAGGCTTACTCAATCAATCATGCCTCTTTTAGGCTAATTAGGTCCAATGACCTATGTATCTGCCTATATCAAATTTATTAGATATGAATACATGATAATATTAAATTTTATTAATTAATTACCTAATCCTTATTTTTTAAAGGCTCTCTCCTTTACTTGTATCCTCTCTCTTGTCTAACTCACTCAAATACGCCAATTAGGCCTTGCCTTTATACCACACTCTTCCTTTCACGAATATTAGTTAGTAAAAATCCTTATAAAACTTTAATTACACTTTTAATAGGCCCTATACTATGTTACACAAGTGAAAAAACCATCACTTTGTTTTTCCATTGCCCTTAAGGGACAAATCCTTCATTAGGCCTAATAGAGACCTAAAGCAATTAGGCCTACTTCAAGGCACATGTTACACTTGAACTCTTTGGAACATATTTTTATTCTTAAAATTCATTGTAAACTTATAATAAATATAAAATATACCCTTTTTCACTCCTAAATATTTACATATCATCTGTAACTCCAATTCACCACTTGAACCAAGCCTTTTAGCCTACTTGTCATTAGGCCTTAAAACACAAAAAAGTCCATCTTATGAAGATGAAGAACATAATCATATTTATCACAAAAAAACACACAAAATATATATTAATATATCATAAATTACATTAAAAACTCTTTATTTACATTAATAAACACTAAAAAATCCAATAGGCCTCAAGAACTCTTTCAAAATGACCACTCATATTGGTAAAACATAGTCAAAGCATAGTCAAGAATTTGAGTCTCTACACCATCTTGAGAGCTTTAAATAACTATAATTTAATTAAAATTATCCTTAAGGACATTATAAAATTCTTAAATGTATTTTTATTCTTCAAATTAGGTCATAGGACATCTAGCTCACCTTCCCCATATAATTACTCAAACTACCTGAAGCCTCCAAAACATAATCACGTAGAAGTTCTTGTTTATCACCTATAAGAGTTCTTAAAAGACATATAATTCAAAATAATATTTTATATGTGATATATATATCACTTCAAAATGGACATATCACATTTTATAATAAAAATAATTTGTCTTACAAACCAATCTCTTAGCTCTCTTTTACACTGTGCATACATAGCTAGACAAGCCTTTTTGGATTTCATGATTCAACCACCTAACCTATCTATCTAGCCTAAAAAAAACATGAATATTTAAATTATATCTTAAAACACAACAATATTTTCATTATATGATATCAATCTTATCTTAGAGTCTCAAACCCTTCTTTTCTCTTAACATACCTAGATCAGTCATCTTGGCTCAAAACATGGTCATAGTGAACATGACTCATAAAAACTATGTAGACACTTTATATAGCTTAAAAATAAATAATTATATACTTAAAAACCTTAATATCAAATACAATCACAAATTTATGGATGGATAATATCAAATAAGGAACATATAAATCATTCTAGGAGACATACACCTTCATTGTGTTGACTTATACATATAAGTCACTTTGAGAACATCATTTTGCTTATGTAGGTTCATCACCAAAAATTATAAACCATAGTAAAACTAGTTATAGGTCTTAAAAAAATACCCCAAACCATTATATCCATTCATATTCATATGTAACTCATCACTAAACACTTTCTCATTCAAGCTTGGTTTTCTTCATTATTTTCACTCATTAGCACATTAGTGATTGGTCATATTTCACGACCAAAATTATTTATAAATAGGATTTAACTCACCAAAATAAATATAAAAACAAAAATAATGAGTCTTGGTATTAAATCTCTAATAACTTTCATGTGTTGACTTAGTCAAACCTTCTTATAGCATTAATTTATTTAAAAAATCTATTTTTGATACCTTCTACTCACTGCCTTGACACAACAAGACCACCCAGGGATTCCTAGAGGAGTCCTATACAAAATACAATCATAAAACTTGATCAAACAAACCATTATAGGAACTTTCTATCATTATCTTCATCATCGGGTCAATATGATAATTTAGAGAGGGTTTAAGACCAATTTACATTCTTAACAAATGTTCATAAAGATATTTACCTAAAACCACTTCTAAATGATTTTAAGATGTTATTATTACCATATTTCATCTCTAAAAAAGTCTCAAATTCCTATTCAATGATCATACATGCCAATGAACATCAGAAGTTCTTTATCATGCTTAGAAACTATCAATTTACATGCACATGAGATCTTCCAACATGATTTATTGCCTTCACATTGAATACATGACCTCATACTTGGTCACCATTCTTTAATAATAATTTAAACCATAATTCCATTCTCACATGGGCTATATCATATTTATAACTCACAACTTGACCCTCTATTTGGACCTCGCTAAGTCTCATTGCATGTTAAGTTAAGAACCACAAGTCATACTGGGACCTTGAAATAACTTGGAAAACTATTGTATTACTCTCAATACATCATCAAAATTTGAAATAACTTCATACCATACTCACACAATAACTCTTACATTAACATGCTACTAAGACTATGCCATCTTACTAGGTTTCGTTATATAGGGTCTAGGCCTCAAACTTGAGCTTATTACCATTATGGATGCATTTTACACTTCATTCACATGTTCTAACACATAATAATATACTCTAATACTTATTACTAACATTAAATATCATACATATCTATATCTTCATCATCATCATCATCATCATCATCATGCTACTACAAGCCACTTTAATGTTAGGTCATCAAAGAAGCTTACTAGGTACCATACCCTTGGAGACCTTTTTGCCACTATATATGCATACTAAGAACACATTATCATGAAAAAACCTAATTCCATGATAAAATATTTCAACACAAATCTTCTCACAAGATTTTTATACCATAACATAGAGAAAATACCTCATAAAAAACTCAAGACCCTACTAGACCAAACTTGAGTCATCATGAATACTTACCATGTCTTATCAAAGGAACATCTCTAGGATATCAAATAAATTAAAACATATCTGACAAAAATGGCAACCTTATTGTAAAAAAAAAATCAATGGAACATACCTCAACAATCTCCCCCTTTTTCATTTATGGTAAACATTCTTAACACAACAAACTAATCTCACTTCTTTAAGTTGGTTCTCCTCTTCAAGGCTATCTCTAACAATATTATTGATCCTTGGACCTAGTTATTTAAAAACATATAAATATCCTCATTTTTTCATGCATGATTATCAACAATTTTCTCAAATTAACTGATTTATCTCACCCTAACTCCATGCTCCATCTAGATCATGTCATCTAAAACTATATACCAACTTGTTACAACAAACACATAACATATTTGATTACCTTTAAAAAGACTTCATAGGTCAATAATTTATTTAAGTAATATTATCATATCTTCATTTTCATATAATTTTTCTCCATTTTATATGATTCTTCTCCATGCATATGTATCCACAAACCATTCACTTTCACTTAGAAAGCTCTATTAGCTCTTATACCCTCATTAGGTCTCATGTAAACCAAATATAAATAGGACTATCTCTCTTTCACTTAAAAAAGTCTTATTGAAAATATTTAATATACATTATTACCTTTAAAACATTATAAATAAATTCACCTATGTTATTCATACCAACACATATCTTATCTTCAATCCTCACAAGCCATCATGGCTCAAACCATTACAAGACACCTCATCCATCACATAGTCAAAATAGGTCTATGAGACCTCATTCACTTTGAAAATATTTTGATACTCTTTTGAATCCTTAATTATATGAAAATAATAACCAAAAATAATATAACTTGATCAATTATGACCTAAAGGTTATATTCATGCACAAAGAATACCAAAGGTTCTCATGGAACTTTTCAAAGCACTTCATGGAAACACATAGTCATATGATTTTATGTATACAATTACTCTCTATTATTCATATGATGAGAAATATTTACTTAAAAACACTCAACATAGGATACCATAACAATAAAACTAATTATACATGACCCTAAGGTCATGACCAACCTCTTAGTCCATTGATCTCTTCATGAAAGTCCTTCAAATTGACTTAAAGGATCAACATTACCTTCACAATTAAGACCCTATTATGAAAATTCATAACTCATGGAATATTAATATTATTGAAAATTACTAATGGAATCAACCACATGAAAATACACTCCTCTATGATCTTATGATATCAACCTGATAGTAAAAAACCATGACACCTCACAATGCAAGATTGTTGCACTCTCCTTCAAGCTCACAAGAAACTTGTAAAGTTTCAATTGCAAAAACACATTTTGGAAAAGCTATGAAAAATCTCAAGATATATAAAACATTTCACATCACTCTTTATAATCATATTTAAACCATAAAACTTGTGAATAACCACTATATCCTTGAATAACACTAGCCTTGTAGACAATACTTCAACTCTCATTAACCACTAATATGATCTTTTATCTTAGACAACTCTTTTAGCTAAAACATTAATTCAAAACATAGATGATACTAAAAGAAACCTTGCACATAATCCATCTAGAAGTTATAGAGTTCCAAAGAACATGAATGAGTTCATTTACCTTTAAAACACATAACTAGGGTTTGAAGAGACAAAACACCTTGAAACCCTTAATACTTTGCCTTTCACCTCTTGATATTATTCTTCATTTTTAGGATAAAACTAACATTTCACATATAAAAATACTATATGACCTTGAAATCACTACCACACACTTTTATCAATATCCTTGAGCTTCTAGGAATACTAAAAAACTCTGCAAGCAATACTATTCTACCATTGTCAAACACTTTAACACTCACTCAGCTTTTATGAAGCTTTACTTGCACAAAACCACACTTTAATCTCTTTATGATGATATAGATCACTTCATATAATCTTATATCAAGTCTAAAACAATATTATACAAATTCAATTTGATTGAATACCTAAACCAAGTAACATCTTCCTTCTACCATGCTAGCTGACTAAGTAGAGCACCTTAGAGTGCCTTGACCTAGACTTCTCAATATTTCTTCAGTGTCATTATAGAATGTCAATATTGGGTTTGATCTTTGACTTAAATTCTATATAGTCCTTCTAAGATACCAAATGGTACCTTTGACATCCTTTCAAATCTTTAGACAACTCTTCAAGTACCATCAATGCAAACAAGATGGACATTGTCCTCATCATACTTTATGCTACTTAGGATCACCTATAGGCTATTAAGTCTCCTCCAAAGGTCCAAATATAATAATAATTATTAGAAGTGTCTAATAAAGGGATGGGGGTGAATTATTTACATAAAAATAACCATTTAATTACATTCATAATTCCATGAATCATATATTCACATAAGAGATCAATGCATAAACAATAAACTACACAAGATAACATAAGAGATATTTGGGAAACCCTCTTAGGGAATAAAATCACTAAACCATGAATATGGACTACAGTCCTATAATGTCAAGATCTAAAGTTTAGTGAAGTACCAAATTCACAAGGAGCTCCAACCCCTACATATTTGATCACCCAACCAACTAGTCTTCTAAAATCTCTATCTTTCAAGGAGGCTCCAAACCCCTAGGCAACCAAGCACTAACTCAGCTACCTTGACTCTCAAATCACCTTGAATACCTATTTATAACTCAACTAATGATGATCTCATTTTTTTCACTCTTTCCTATTCAATCTCTCTCAAATAGATTCTTTTGCTTACTCACTAAATCATGCCTCTTATATGCTTGTTAGGTCCAATAACCTATGTATCCATCTGTATCAACTTGGTTAGATATGCATGTTTGATCTTCTTCACCTCTAATGGTCTTTAATGACCTACTCATTATTTTTTAAAGGATCTCCCCTTAACTTATACCCTCTTTATTATCTAATTCATTGAAATATGCCAATTAGGCTTTGGATTTATACCACACTCTTCCTTTCACCCACCTTGGTTGGCCATTGCCCTTAAGGGCCAAATCCTTCATTAGGCCTAATAGAGACCTCAAGCAATTACGTCTACTTCAAGGCACATGCTACACTTAAACTCTTTTGAAAATATTTGGATGTTATAGATGCATGAAAAACTTCTCATATATCTCAAATATACCCTTTATCACTCCTACATAGGTTCATACCATCTATAACTCCAACTCACCACTTGAACCAAGCAATTTAGCCTACTCACCATTAGGCCTTAAAACATAGAAAACTTTATCTTATAAAACTAAAGTACAAAATCATATTTATCACACAAACCACTTTAAAAAAATATTGATAGATGATTAATGACATAAAAAACCTCTATATGTCCATTATTCAACACCACATAGGACAATAAGCCTCAAGAACTCACCTACAAAATGACCACTTAGACTAGTCAAAGCATAGTCAAGACATTTTGAATCTCTAAACCATATTGAGAACTTTAAATAACTATAATTGCATTAAAATGAGCCTTAAGTACCTTATCAACATCTTTAATTTATTTTTATTCTTCAACTTAGGTCACAAGACCTCCAACTCACCTTCCCCAGATGACTACTCAAACTGTATGTAGCCTCCAAAACATAGTCATGTAGAATTTATCATTTAACACATATAAGATTGATTCCAAGAAATATAACTCATAATCATATATTATTTGTTATCTTTTGATTACTCCAAAATGGATATATCACATGTTCTAATAGAAATCATTAGTCTTATAGACCAATCTCTTAACTCTCTTTTACACTATGCATACATATCTAGACAAGAATTTTTGGATTTAATGATTTAATTAGATATCAAAACACAAAAATATGTTCATTAGATGATATTAATCTTATCATAAAGTGTTAAACCTTTATCTTCTCTTAAGATACTTGGAGTAGTCATCTTAGCTCAAAACACAATCATAGTGAACATGAATCCTATCACCTATGTAGACACTTTATTGAACTTAAAAAGCATTCATGAAATACTTAGACACATTCATATAAACTCTAATCACAAATTTATGGATGGATAATATCAAATAAGGAAAATATAGATCATTCTATGAGACATACACCTTCACTTTCTTGACTTACATAGATAACTCACTTTGAAAACATCCTTTTGCTTATGTATGGGCATCATCACAACTTCTCAACCATAGGAAACTGAGGTATAGGTATTAGAAAAATACCCCAAATTATTGGATCCATTCTTATTCATTTGTAACTCATCCCTAAATATTTTCTCATTTAAGACTAGTTTCCTTCACTATTTTCACTCTTTGGTAGATTAGTGATAGGTCATCGTTCATGACAAAAATGATTGACACATAAGCCATAACTCACCAAAATAACTCTTTATACAACAATAATGAGTCTTGGTCTTCAATATCTAATAAATTTCATGTGATGACTCAGTCAACCCTTCCTATAGTATCAAATTCTTTAGAAATAAGCTCTTTTCTATACCTTCTACTCACTATCATGACACACCAAGTCCACCTGGGGATGATTGGAGGAGTCTTATAAAACATAAAATCATCAAACTTGATCAAACACACCATTTTGAGTACTTTCTAGGAAGATCATCATCAGGTCAATATGAGAGTTTAGATAGGGTTTAAGACTGGTTTACGTTATTAACAAATGTTCATAAACCTATATCCTAAAACAACTTAAAAATTCTTGGAAAGCCTTCTTAGGACCATATTCCATCTCTCCCAAAAAGGTTCAACTTCTCATGAAATTATCATATGTGCCAATGAACATCAAAAGTTCCTTCTTGGGCTTAGAAACCTTTAATTTGAATGCACAAGAGATCTTCCAATGTGATTTCTTCCCTTCAACTTAAATCCATGAGCTCAAAATTGGTCATCATGATTTAATCATCTTCTCAACCCTAATTCCATGATCATATGGGCTCTATCATCTTGTTAACTCAACTTGACCCTTTATTTGGACCTCTCTAGGTCTCCATGCATGTTAAGTATAGAACCACTAATCATAATTGGATCTTAAAATCACTTTAAAACTTATTATATTTCTCTCAATACATCATAAATATTTCAAATACATTTATACCATTATCACACAAGAACTCTTACCTTAACATGCTACTAGGTCAATGCCATCTTACTAGGTTTCTTTATGCAGGGTCTGAGCCTCAAAATTGACCTTCCTACCATTATGGATGCACTTTACACTTCATTAATAGTTTTAAAACCTTATCATATGCTATAATACTGATTACTCACCTTCAAGGTCATTCATCTTTGTACCATCATCATCATGCTACTACAATCTACTTCAATATTAGGCCATCAAATAGGCTTACTAGGTACCATACCATTGGAGACCTTTTTTCCAATATATATGCATACTAAGAACACAATATCATGATAAAAACCTCATTACATGATCAAATATTTCAGCACACATCTTCTCACAAGCTTTTCATACCAAACCATCAAGCAAATACCTCATACAAAGCTCAAGACTCTACTAGAACAAACTTGAGTCATCATGAATACTTACCATGTCTTATCAAAGGAGCATATTTGGGACATCAAATACCTTCAACCACATTTGACATCAATAAAATCCTTATTTTCATAAACACATCAATATAACATACCTCAACACAACTCTAAATCTTTTCACAAGTATAACATATCCTTGTAGCATAGGGCATTACTTTTCCATTCAAATTTATTAGAGGATATATAACCTTGTTGGATATTTTAAATCAAAACTTGTGTATCTTTATTTTTCCCCCACTCTAACCTAGATACATCTACCCAATTTACCTACAACATATACATTGCACAAAGTAATGCTTCTGTGGATGTATCCCATCTGAATAGTGCATGCACTATTACATTATTTTTACCCTTCTCATATATGATTTTAAATTCATAGCCCAATGTTTTTGTCACCCACTTTTGTTTTTCCTCAAATGATAATTTCTTCTCCAAATATTATTTGAGACTATCACGATCCATTTTCACCTTAAAATGTCTACCCATTATATAGGCCTCCTTTATTTTAGAACATGAATAATAACCATCATTTCTTTGTCATAGATAGTTTTTTGGAGATTCTTACCTTTTAATTAATTAATTTCACATGATAGGGGTATTCCTTATTACATTAGTACCACTCCCAACCCTAATCTAGAAGCATCACATTCAATAATGAATGTATTTGATAAGTCTAGAGTAGCCAAAACTAGGGTGATACACATATCTACTTTCAATTGCTCAAATGCTTTAGTGGATACATCATTCCAGTGAAAGGTATCCTTATTTATCAATGTGTTGAGTGGAGCTTCTATTTTATGATAACCTTTTAAAAAAAATTAGTAGTAACCTATTAGCCATAGGAACCCTCAAAAGTCTTTAATATTTTTGGGCATTGGCCAATCCACCATAGTTTTGATCTTATGAGGATCAACTTTGACACCTTTATGGGATAAAATGTGACCCAAGTATTCTACATTTTGTACTCCAAAATCACATTTTGATGGCTTCACATAAATATGATGTTGTTCTAAAGCTATGAACACATATTTCACATGTTACAATTATTCTTCCCATGTCTTGCTTTAAATCAATATGTCGTAAAAGAAAACAAGAAACTTGCTTAAAAATGCCTAAAAATAATGTTCATCAAGATCTAAAAAGTATATGGTGAATTTTTAAGACCAAAGGGAATTAAAATGAACTCATAATGGCCCTTATGAGTTTTAAAAGTAGTTTTATGAACATCTTTATCCCTTATTCTAATTTGATGGTACCCCAAATGAAGATCTAATTTTGTGAAATAAACAACATCATGTAACTCATCAATAATTAGAATAGGACACTTATATTTAATGGTTTACTTATTGATTTCCATATAATCTAGGCACATCCACCATGTGTCATAATTCTTATGCACCATGATCACTAGTGATAAATATGCACCTTGGATGTGCTTGATGATCCCTGCCTCTACCATCTCATCAACCATCTTTTCAATTTCACTCTTTTGCATATATGGATATCTATATGGTTTGATATTTGTTTTTTAACTCCATATAAGTAGTTGAATGGCATGATCATGTTCTTTTTTTTGTGGTAATTCTTTTGGCATGGCCTCAAAAATAGATGGGTGGTCATCAAGAATCACACACACACACACACACACACACACACACACATATATATATATATATATATATATATATATATGTATGTATGTATGTATGTATGTATGTATATTAGGATGTGGAGATGATGTTATGGGTTGAGATTACATGGAACATAATTATGCTATAAGTCCTTATATCCCCTTTTTAGCATTTTTGTCATTTGATGTGAACTAACCAATTGTGGAGATTTTGCCCATAATCCCTATAGTTCAATTTTGATACCTTAAAAATGAAAGTGCATGAATCATTCTTAGAAGTTCATATCAATTTTACCCAATGCTATGATCCATTTAACTCCAAAAATAATATCAAATATAGGAGAATCTAGATTCTACTCACCCATAGCAAGATTAATACTATGGCATTTTCCTAAACAATTGACTATGTCACCATCTACAATCATGTCCTAAAATTTTGGTGTTGGGTAAATGAAACAATTCAATTGAGTGGCCAAATTATGGTTGATGAAATTATGTGTGTTCCCTAAGTCAATCAACACTGTCAGCTTATATTTCTTGAGGAAACCCATGACCTTATGTTTTTTAGGAGTGTTAATACACAAGATTTCATGACAAGAGATTCTAGGTTTTGAATCTTTAGGTACCTATTTTATCTCTTATTTATAATAATTGTTGTCATCATACTCTTCATCCTCTTCATTATATTCATCAATGTATAATAACTTATTCTCATCACATCTATGTCCTTTACTCCAATTGTTATCATAACTAAAACATAATCCCTTTGCACATTTCTCTTCAATTTTTTGACGGGTCAATCTAGTAGCTAGAGGAAATGATGGTGTTTATATGTTATGATCTATAAATTGAGTGAATAACTACTTATTATTGGCTATAATTTTTTTTTTAGCTCTGTGTTCCATGATAATAGAATAAAAAACCTTATGTGGATTAAACATGTGTACCTCATGTTGAATGTGGTCCTTGAGGCCTCCCAAAAATAGATCATTTTGGTTATCATCAAAAATTGTATCCACATATAAAGATAGGTTCTAAAAATTATGAATATAATCCTTGAGTGAACCAATTTATCACATTTTTCCAATTGGCTAAAGTAATTCTCTATCACACTATTATTATAGTGTAATTTCAGCTCCTCTATAAAAACTGACCAAGTGACATTGAGATTCATATTTTTATTTTGAGCACACAATCATAGATATCAAATGAATTTTATAGGTTATAGATACAAGGATTCCATGGTAACATTTTTTCCACATGGTATCTAATGGAGATCAAAATAATTCTCCTTTTGGTTGATCCGGTTGAGTGGATCTTTTCCATCAAATTTACTCATATCTACCTTTGGTAATAGTTTCTGTTATAGTAATTTACTTAGATTTGGATTAGTCTGGTTGGGAGGTACACCTTGGCAGGGTTGTTTAATAGTGATAACAAGATAATTTGACTAATTATTTTGTGAATCCATCATGATATTTTCCAAACTAGATTGTACATATCTCATATCAAATTGTATACCTTATATCTCACTCTAAATTACTTGCACATTGTAGTCAATCTAGCTCACTTTATGATCTATCTCAGAGAACCCTGGTATAAAATATATAGTAACTCCCCCTTCTAAATCCATATCTTCCTTGTGAGGAATTTTACCTAGGGTTTTGACACTGTTTCTTTGGCCCCTAGTTTGTGGTCTTGCCATAAAAGGGCTTGACAATATTGACTTAAATTTGACCAATATATTTTTTACTTATGTCAGAATCAATAAAAAACTACAAGGAAACTACTCTATCTATATTTTTATAATATTTATAAAAAATTAAACAACTCTAAAAAATTCTTAGAATTGCACACTATAGAGTGAAGGTTTTAAAAACCCTAAAATGGTGATAAATTTTGAAAAATAGATCCAATTGATCTAAAATTTTATTGGAAGCTTCCTTGAATTATTTTTCCTCTATACTAAAAAATTATAGATAAATTTTCAACTATTTGTGAGATATAGAAAAATTATAATATCTATGGTTTTTTCCCTGATTATGGCCCAAATTGATGCTTGAATACCACTTGTAATGATATTAATTCACAAATTTATAAAAATAACAAAAACATATCATAATTATATGTAAATTTATAATAGAATATGAAAAATAGATAAGCCACTTCGAGGGGGTAACCTCCCAAATGTTTACAATAAGAAATGAATTCTCAAATATGATGATAAACAAATACCCACAACCTCCTATATATAATCTACCTAGGCCATGGTTACTCCATAGGCTGACCTATTAACCTAATGAAAGCATAGAGAAATGTGATATAACATCAAAGAGGGATAAGTAATCCACAAGTTAGCTATTCCTATCCTAATAGTTTGGGGGCATAAGAAAAATAATTGGTATAAGGAAGATAAATACTAAAAGTACCATAGGATAAAGGGATGCTCTAAAAATATTTGCATGTGCCTCAAGCACTATGTTTAAGATCTTATAGATCATTGGGACATAAACATCAAAAACCACCCATCTATAACATCTAACAACCCAAAAATGGGGATGTATAAAGACCCATTCCAAAAAAATGAGCAATGTAATGGTAAATAAAAGCAAGATTCCACCCAAGCAAATAATGTAAACAATACTAATCATCCTTTTCAATCCATAGTCAATTATGTTTATTACTCACACAACCATATTTTAGTCATTAACATGCAAGAAAAATATTACAATGTTACCACAAGGCATGTAAAAATTACCAAACTTAGTGCATTGTCATCCAAAATTGAATATAATTACAACATTATAGATCACATTAAGAAGACACCTTCAAAAATTTACATATTATAACTTCTGAAGATGTTACATACAATTTTTTCGATGAATTATTTAAATAATTAATTAATGGATTATGTGATTAATGATTAGAATGTATGGTTTTTATTTTCAATCTATATTTGTATATGTTACTTGGTTGATAAACAAATTACTTGTTTTCATGATTAGTATCTAGATAGATAGTTATTGCATATGTTTTAGTATGCTTATGATCATGATTTTTACAAATTACTTACATTAAGTAGTTTATTATGGATTATTATCATGATTTAGGCTAACTAGTAGTTTGTTGATGAGGTGGATGTAGGACTATTATTAACTCATTGATAATTTAGAGGGAGAGTATCATTAGAAAGGGATGAATAAATATCAACAATGGGAAATGGGATAAATAGCTCCAAGGACTAGTGTGCACACCACCATAATCTATTGGAATGAAATAAAGATTATTTCACTAAATTCTCTAGATGTTTTTTTGGCTTTATTTCATTATGAGTCATAACTTGCATATGTGTGCTAATTTTCTATTTTGATATGATGCTTCTCACTGCATTATATTTGGTAGAAACATAAGTGTGTCAATTTGGTTTATTACTTATATATTTTATTGATTGATCATATCATGATTATATATCTAGTTGGATATTTAGTTTCACTATACTTAGATATATAACCCACATTAGTTTAAGGCATTTGATTATCTCGTTTGAGTATATTTATATAAACCTGTATAGAGTTTTGACTATTTGTGGGTTGAAATGTTACTTGTGTTATTGATTGATTCAATGATTTCTAAATAATATTATTGTTTAAATGACAAGGTACAAGGTCTAATATAATAAAAATAACCCTTAATTAAAAATATTGATAGGCACATTCTATGATTTATACATAAAAAAAAATTTACATGCTTAAATAAATAGATATAATGTGGATCTTTATTGGAAGTTTCATGATTTTTCATCATTATAATGTTTTTGACTGTCAAAATTAATTTGGAAATGAAATTAATGTTTTGATATCATTATGATGCTTGAAATTGTAAAGGGGAGATGGTGTTGTGAATTTTCCATGCCTGGAAATATACTCATGACTATGGGTTTAGCTATGCATAGTTGGATTAGAGCATTAAGGAAGAGACTTACATGTTTGGCAACTTGTAAAAATTGTAGGAATTTGTGTAAATCATGTAAGATGTTCATGAAATAAAAACATGATAAGAATGAATATGGGTGGAAAGATGAAAACACAATGATAGAGAAGAAAGGAACAACTTGTTCATTGGAGGAGGAAAGTATAATAGAAAGTATTGAGTAAAGATCTATAAAAGTTACAGGTCATTTCCACATCCCATTATTATTTCATTTTAAAAAATAGGGTTTGATAAGAGTTTTTATTTATATGAAAAATAAGAATGTTTCTCTTTTTGTGAAACCTTATCCTCACCCTAGGGATTTCAGGTCAATGGACCTAAGGATGGGGTTTCACTCCATTCTCAATCCTATGGACCCAACAATTGAGCCGCAATGAGTATGGACTGGCCTATGTTGTTTCTTTAAGGTTGTTTCATTACTATTTTAGAGTGACTTAAGTACATTTAATGACCCCAATTTTAAATTCTCAAGAAAATACTAGGATGATAATTTTACCTTATTTAGGTTATATCTCCACCAGTCAAATGTTATAGGCTACTTACAAAAATGTAACCATGAATTTACAAGTTTGTGTATATTTTTGAAGCTATGATTAAATTTCATTTTCATGAATATAAGTATATATATGTACCTATATGTATATAGAGGAAATCATACACCCTCTTACATTTGATTTGGTATCAGCTTAAATCCATTATTTAAGGTAGATAGTTGTATTTGTATTATAAAATATGAGTGTTAAATCCTAATTTGACTTTGAAACTTCATTGGTTTTTATGATACTAACTAAGAAATTTTAATGGGATGATAATAAATAAATGGATAGAGATCCATTTAATTGTATGTACACACACACACATGCATTAAAGTAGATATGATATATGGAGACCTAGGTAATTTATGAATTTGAAATGTTTATTTATAGGCTTGAATGTAATCCTCTTGTGAAACCTAAGATTGATTATGCAAGTTATTATAGATAATAACTTATTTTGTTAATCCATACTGGTGAGGGCAAAGAGAATTTATGTGGCATACAACATAATAGAAAATCCTACTAGAATTCTATGAGCTTATTATTCCTTTAATAATTATATTTAATTTTAATTTGGAGTTCATCTATTAGATGGTTATACATATGTGAAAGTAGGAGTAAAATATATGCATAAAAATTAGATTTGGAAATGATAATCCAATAATACATTTAGTGATTATATAGTTATAAGACTACGAGAGATATATAGTAGAATCATATATATAAGTTGGAATATTAAGACTAGACTTAGGACTTGCCTTCTTAAAGTCATTTTGAGATAAATTTGTAAAATACAAATCACCTATTTATGGATCATAGATAATGAGTAGAATACAAGTAATAAAAAAAGATATACCAATATGGCCATTCAAACTCAACTTAATAACAATCCAAAATAATTATATGGGATTTTGGGTATAGATAGCATGAATATATTTTATAGTGAACCTAATTTTAATTATGGAGGAAATCATAGATCTAAATGTATTTTTACATAAATTAAAGATATGTAGTCTTAGGTTGTCAAGTTAAAATGAATTAAATAGTATAGGATCATTCTATTAATTTTATAATATATATGATGGATCTTGTTAGATGGAGTAAGTAAATTTATGAAATAAATGTAAGAAGTATAGACTGTAATTAAATATATATTTATTAGATCATGTTGAAACAGATTCTATTGTGAAATAGATGGGTTGCATGGGAGTTAATGTTGGCTATAGATTAGTACCAACTATACATATTTGCATAAATGAGAATTATAATAGAATGATATGTTTGAGATAAAATTATAAAATAAATTCATTCTTGTTCTAGTCTAATAAACTCATCCACTATGGAATCTATAGGATTCTTGATTTATTATTATTTACAGCTTTTATTATTACATGGTATAGTATTATTCTAATTTTGAATATTTATATGTAGACTATATTTTGGATTGATGCACCTTTGCCTTTGCCTTAAAGGATTAACATTGGGATCAAGTTTTATAGTGTGTTGAGCTAATGAGGGATCAAACCCCTTGAGGTCACTATACTCCCAAGCAAAGACATCATAAAATTATCTACATAACTCAATGAATGTAGCATTCTATTATGGAATATATACCTTTTTGAGATTTAAGAGTTTATATTTAAAGATAGCCACCTTATTATTATGTTCCTCTTTTGTATACATGCCTATTTTATCTCTCATCATTTGATCACTTTTGTTGAATATACCTTCAAGAGTAACCAACCATTTAGGAAGCTTATTATACTTTAATTTCATAATTTGGTCCCCATATTGGTGTTCTAAATTGGCCTAGTTTTTTAAAGAGAAATTGGCCTCATTTTAGAGGAAACATGTTATTTTTTTGTCACTATCAAACACTTTATAATTAACATCATTATTTTGTATTGAAGGCCTTAAAACTAACATCATTTGTGGCTAAGTTTTGGGATTCTTGACATCATTGGGAATGTTAAATTGTGCTCCAACTAATGTCTACCTATCAACATGTTGGTTTTGTTCCCTTTGGACTAATCTAATGTCAAAATACTAAATGTGGTCCCACACTCTATGCTTATAGGACTTCAACAATGTGTTTTTGGATGTACTCCTACCTCTTACTTGGTGTACAACTAGTTCACTATATCCAATGTCTTATACTTGTTTAAATCCTTTCTTCATTGTACATTGAATCTCATGTACAATAACTTCATATTTAGCTACATTGAAAGAATAATTAAATTTAAATCTAACGGATAAATAGAACCTTTCATTTTATGGAGAAACAAGAACCATCCATGCACCTACTCCATCCTTTCTTCTTGATCCATCAAAAAAAAAACTTCCACACCCATCACTATCCTCATTAGGCTTAGAAAGTGAAGGTATGGTTGTAACTTCTTTATTTAAGCAATAGACCCAAAAACTAGTCTATTTAACACCTTTGTATGGGTTAAAATCATGTTTTTCTTCCCCCCATTCATCAAGGAAAAGATATAAAATGTATTGAAGAGGAACAATTAGTTATTGGTCTCTAGGGTGATCCTCCTAATCCACGATAACATAGTTAACATTAATAACATTTGGTTTAAATGGATCAAGGTAAAAATTTGAGATATTTTATGCCCTTATAATAACTTTGGTTCTATATCTTATCTTAAAATCCATGTAGGATGAATATGATGAAAAATAACCACTAATATTTATCATGAAGTCCCTTTAAAAGTAAAGGGAAAATTATGGTGTCAAGTCAATAACAAAAACATCTTGAATAATGGATAAATTATGACAAGCATGAAGAGTTATATTCAAACCCTTGATAACACCAACTGTCTTAATGGTTGATCCATCTATTTGTAACACACCTTTAGCATGAGGTTCATATTTGAAGCCTAGTTTATCTATTATTTACTTTGGTATGACTAAGCTACTATCCCTATTTTAGTCACATAATTATCCACCAAATAATCAATAATGATTACTAAAACATAGAATGGAGGAATATTGTTCACTTTACTTTGTTTTGTCTCATTATGCTTGGATGTATTTTTAAACATAATAGTACACTTTATTATTTCTCTTGATGAGGAGCTGAGCTTATATAAATCCTCTTGCATCATATCCATTTATCTTAGAATAGACAAATTTTCCCACATAGGCATACTTACATGAAGATTTTTCATTTGATCCACTATGTTGAGAGAAGAAAAACCAATGTTTGGTTGTCCTCTAGGATTTATGTCATCACTTTGGGCCTACTTGTTTTGTTGTGAAAAGGCACTCTTATCATTCTAATTTATTTGAGATTATTGAGCCTTAGGAGTTACATTAAGCTCTCTTATCCATTGATTCATGGATGGAATTATAGTTAAACCTTTCCCACTTTCTTGTACTTCTTTAACATCTCTTATTTTAGACTAGTATTGGTTATAATTGAACTATCTACCACCCTACTTGATCTACCCACTTGATTCACTACAAAATAATCTTCTTTTAAATTTACAAGTGTAGAACCTAACTAACCTTGATATTTAACAACCATAACCATATTATAAAATTCATCTTATGTTAGAGAAGGAAAAGTTCTTTCTTGTGCCACACAACCTTGATTCAACCTTCCATCTTGATTGGTAGGTTATTCATCATATTTAATCCATTGATTGGTTGAAACCTATATATGGTCTAACATTAGTGATATGACCTTGGCCTTAAGCATTTATTTGAAAGGGTGGCCTATTTGATTGATAGGGATGGTAAGATTGGTTCCATTAAGAAGGCCTATGGAAATGAATTTATTGCCTCTCCATTGACATGGCTTTGTTTGCAAGATTCTTAAGTATTTCTTGTATATCATTTGGCTTGCTTGCTTGACTAGGAGCAACCAACTCATGACTGGTTATGTGTAACAACCCCATTATGATTTACTAGAATATTGCAATAATTTTTATAAAATTAAATATGCATATTAAAGATATAGATTTCACCATGAGAAACCTAACTAGTTATCTTTAACTAAATTTATTAATTTAGTTAACTATAAATGTTATATCTAATATACTTAGCTAAGGATCACCATGAACATCTATAAAAATCATGATCAATAAGGAAATAACAATAAATACTATATATCATCATAAATGAAATAGTAAAAATTCAAACACTAATAATACAACATTACAACCACTTCTATAGAAGCAAAATGTATAAATCTTATAGTTTTCAGCAATACATAAAAAAATCTCAAATGATAAAACATGATAAAAATATATTGTAATCAGAGTCTCCATGAATCAAGAGTCTCTATGATTCAAGAGTCTTCACGAATCAAGTATCAATATGTAATCTCAAGTGTAGTCTCAAGTATAGTACTCTAGCTAGGAGAGATAGCATCATTTGAGCACCTTTCCACACCAACCATGAACCATAGATCCCCTACACTATCTCACAAACAAGGGGATGGGTAGATAATGATGGTGCATGAATCTAGAGTAAAAACCCAAAACACATGTGTTGAAGATATCTAATGCATAATGTGTACCATAAATAAATCCATTCTAATATGATATCGCACAAATATGAGAACTATATCAACATATGAAAAGACAAGATTTATCAAACATTACTTTAGACAAATTTTTCAATATAACATAATCTCTAGAATCAATCAAATTTTCACACCACTTGATAGGATTACACCTCATAATTCATTTATAGTGCTAATTAATCTAATGGAATCTGTCCACTACTTAATTAGGGTCATCAATGCAATATTTATTAAAAATAAATAATAATATTAAAAACCAATAGATTCATAAAATTATTTCCCTTTAGGAAATTAAAATTATGTTAAGTACAAAAACATCACATACATTCATTTAGTCTATCAAATTAAGTGAAATGAATCCATTTATCTAGTTTATTACATATAATAAATGGAATCCAAAAATAGTCTTAAACAAACCATCTAGGTATGATCACATCAAAAATATTAGTTAACTATAATACTAAGTAACTTAGAATGTTATTTATCTATGAATTAATATTATATCTCAGGCTCATAAATTTTTCATAGTCCACATATAACAAAATCCAATTCAAACATACTATTATGTTATGTATTTAAACTCATATATACATTAATTTAATGTTTTGTGTGTGTGTGCGTGTGTGTGTGTGTGTGTGTGTGTGTGTGTGTGTGTGTGTGTGTGTGTGTGTGTGTGTGTGTGTGTCTGTATGCATGTATGTACATACATGTATATGTATATGTATACATATAGGTATGTATGTATGTATATATATATATATATATATATATATATATATATATATATATATATATATATATACATACATATACATATACATATACATATATATATGTGTGTGTGTGTGTGTGTGTATGTATATGTATATGTATGTATGTGTATATATACACATACATACATATACATATACACATACATATATACATATACATAGTATATATATGTATGCGTATATGTATATACCTATACCTAATATATACATATATATGTACACACACACACACACACACACACACACACACACACACATTCTTTCATACAAATGTAATACAATACAAATACTTCATTTTTATATAGTATATTCCTAATATGGCATGCTTTTTATTTAGTCTTAGAGTATATTGTATACACTAATTATAAATTCAGCTCATAAACAAAAGATATCATTAATATTTTTCTCTAAATTGAGTATTCCCATTGTCCTTTAATAAATAAACATACAAAATACTGTCATCATGCATAGATATTCCTTTATTTATTGAACTATTAAATTAACATACCAAATAATTTGATTGAAATTTGTCTTTTAAAATGATTTATGATAATATAAAAAAATAGTCAACTCTACTACACACGAGTTTCAATAACACAACACAAATTTACAAAATAAACTATGAAATTATACAATTTAACTTGTGTACTAGTCCTTCTATTGATTGATATATATTCTATTATAATTCAAGACAAATCGAAATGACATTATACATAGTCATGTCTAAATTTATATGTAATCCATATATTATGAACATGGTTTAAAATTTAACTTAGCTATATCAATTTTAAAAAATCAGCTATAGAACCTTGCATAACACCAAGTGTACATCTACAGTCATTTTATCATCACCCGTCCTCGATACATAATAAGACTAAACCAAAATTTGCCCAATTTTTATATATAAATAAGTATGCATAATTCAAGGTCTTATTATATATCTAAGAGTATAAATTTATACTTCCTGTATATATAAATAAATTCATTTGATATTAAAACCAACATAATCCAAATGAAACCAAAACCTCTAGTTCATCTATACATATAACGTTAGAATGTATTACATATTGTCATCTATTAAATCCTAGTAGTTTTGAAATACTAGGTTATATATAAATGTATATGTACATAATCACCCTTTAGAACCCTATGAAATAAGTTACAAGTATGTATTTATACATGTACACACACACACACACACACACACACACACACACACACACACACACACACACACACACACACACACACACATTGGTATATGTATATATATCACATTAGTTTTACCTATATCTATGTATATATTCATATACCCACTTTTGTATAATGAAATTCAATGTTTATATTTAAGTAGAATAGGTGTATATATAGTGAAACCCTTAATTTTTCCATTTGTCCAATCCATATTAAAAATAACCAAATTAATATATACAAACTGATTCAAATATATAAGCTCAAGCCATAATTTATATATCCAATAGGTACAACTTCTTAATATGTATAGGGTTTTTTAAAATTAGAGAGGAATTTAAGACAAGATTTAATAAAATTATATAGTCATGTTAATTTTATGGATTTACCCAAAACCCTCAGTTTACCTTGAGTTGAATGTGGGGTTATATGGAGGCTGAGCCTTTCATAAGTCTTCACATACAACCCAATTATTCTAAGATTCAAATAAATAAACACAATAACCAAATTTGAAAACCTATTAAATTTTCACACATGAATTTAATTATACAATCGACCTAGTAAATGTATGTATGTCAAAGAAAGATGAACAAAATCCTTATTTCACTTTTTCACCACCTTCTTCTCCTTATGTCTCCTCTTATTTTTATTTCATGAGCCTTGTGTTATTCACAGCCCCCATTCTCTTCTTATTATCCTTTTTACATCAACCTCCTCACTACCATTAATGGCCACTTCAACTAACTGATAAATGCATGCAAAATAGCTCAACAAAACTCCCCATATTTTTCCATTTTCCACCATGAAAACACCTAGTAAAAACTCCATGATTTTCCCAAATTATGCTTAAATCAAAGTCAATGAGTGGTTAGTAACCCTAATAATCATAGTATAATCCTTAAAATAATTGAATGCCATTTGACTTAAGTTTCTTCCTCATCTATTTTCAAATAAATAAACAATAATATAACCTTCATGCCATGCCATGCAACATCCATAGACTTAGTCAATTCAACCTTCCATGCAAAATCGACCATTTGACTAACTTATAAATTAAATAGTATGACAATGTATTTAACTACCATAGTTTACATTACCATGTCAACAACAAAAAACTTTGTAACATATGGTTTCTAATACATTTAATATTGTCTAATGACATTTAAACCAATGTTATTTATATTTAAACATTAGAATAAACATGTCTAAATATCTCATTATAATAATATTTAATTATTATTACCTATATGATTTAGATCAATAATAATGGAATCCATCTATACCTTTTTAATTCCTACATAACATAAAAACATTATACTGCACAACCATTCCAAATAAGGTAATAAGGTAAGCATAACATATACAGGTTCACTCATTCAACCAAACAATTATGTAAAACAAGATAATCTATGCATGATCACTAAATTAGCAAAATCACCCAAACAAACAACATCATCATTAATAACAACTAAATTTAATGAAATCATAAAAGATCATAGTAGTCATTTAAACATAAAACAAAGCATACTATAAATATCTATCAAACAATACAATCATCAAATATAAATGTGGTGTGTTTAAGGCTTTCTAGATACATTCTTTATAACCCCATAATGTCACCATCTAACCACCCTCTCTGATGATGCACTCCCTCCATCATGATTTGAGGGAAAAATATATCCTACATCCACCTCATGATAATGAAGGTAGTTAGCCTAAAATATCATTATATCCATAAAATTATGAAGTATAATAATCAGACATGATCAAAACATACATAATATAAAAGTATTTCTAATTCATAGCAAACTAATCATGTAAATTAAGTAACACAAACTATCCCATTATAAACATATGTCATCAAGCTTAATCAAGTACTAGTTAATCAACTAATCAACCATAATAATACATAGATCAAATAGGTTATTCAACATAGAGAGAAATTATGATGTGATATTATAGAAGTAATTAGAGCAAGAGTTGGGATAGGTGGCTGAATGTAAGGAAAGAAAGGAATAAGGGGGCCTTGGAGAAGTTTTTTAGATTGGATCAGATTGTTCTCATCCCTAATAAAAAACTCAAAAGCATTTGATAAAGTATTCCCACCCATAGATTGAATCATAACCACTATATCACTATTCAAAGCCTTGAAGTATTATAGGAATTCATAGTTTGGAGTGGGTCTTATAAGAATTGGTATCCTATCCCATGTATTTTGGATACTATAACTGAAATCTTACATGAATTCTTGAGGATAATTTTTAATGGTGGTCAATTGTTTGGCTAAAGATAAATGGTCACTCTTATATTCATATCTTTTGCTCAATTACTCTCCCAATTCATCCCATGAGTCAATGGAATTAGGGGCTAATGTTATTTACCAATCCAAATCCTTGAATTTAAAATTTATTACCAACAACCTGATTGCCACATTATCTTATGTGATGTTATGGATGTTACAAGTTTTCCATGTCCCTAATATGCTCAATGGGAGTAATAGTAGTTTCTACACTAAAATAAGAGGAAATATTGAGGGAAGCCACAAGTATGTCATCATATTATTAAAGGTTTAAAGGAGAACCACCATTAAAAGAAATAAAAGGTATATTTATATCCATTATATAAACTTCAGGAGAACTTGGATGGAATGGAATAAAGAGATTCCTTCTAGGTGACTTGGTATAAGGGAGAGTATGAGGGAACCTCTTACTTATGTATGAATATAAAGGTAATTCAAAAACTTTAAAGGGAATACCTTTCAATTTTTATCTTTTAGTGACCTTTGACATTAAAATTTTCTCACTATTCATCCACTAAGAGCTTAAAACTTGTTGGAGTTGTGAGATGTTGCATGATGAAGGTTGTTATATCCTATACTGTTGCCAAGACTAACATCAATCTTAGACAACCTATTTGTATTTATATCCCACCAAGTATACCAAAACTATTATATCTTAAATTTACAACCTTTATAGGGTGATTCAATCCCTCTCAACTTGATCTATCTAATGAGATTTATCCTAGGTTGTGGGTGGCCTTTCAAGGGGATCAAACCTCAAGATTTTGGGCTAGCTCCTAAATAAAACACCTACACTAACAACTATGATACTTGTTTGACTTCTAAAATATAAATATTAAGACTAAAAGTAAAAAACACTTAGACATGATGCACCAAACATGAGGTACTCATCTTCTTAAGAATACACTATGCAATACTAAGTTACAATCATATTATGTTATTACAAAATAGTCCCTATCACATTAATGCTTCAATATGAAGGTTATGAAAGTTAAAGGAGATTAATATGATAAACCAAGACATGATAAAATTAAATATTAATGGTTTATCAATTATCTAACTAAGAAAATGAATTATAAAAACTTATCGTGACCTGTGAGAGAAGACAAACTTACATAAAAGCATGAACATGAAGGATAAATGCAAGGAAGCACAAACACTATCACTAGGCATTCATCAAAATAACCCATTCAAGATCAATTTTTTCAAGATTAAGATAGAATATATATATTTAATTGATTCCAATAGGTAATTATAAGACTTAATTTTGATAGAGCTTCACCATAACTAATGCGAGGATCCTTTGCAAAGCCATATAAGGCTACTTATATAGGAAAATTTGAGAAAGAAAGAGAAATAAGGGGTTTATAAGATAATGGAAAAGTGTCATTCATCATGGATGTATTTTTAATACAATAACATGAGAAATAAAATAGTCATGAAGGTTTAGATCAACATGTGTACACTTAGTCAATGATGCCCTTCTTCAAATTGGTATAGGAGGTTACTTAGGAAATTTTCAGATCTTGAAACTAACTTATCCATCTTTAGGCTACAATTATACACCTACAAGGATATTTAGAAGATGATTTACTGACATATTTCAGGATTGACAGGTTTCTACACCACTCTACTATAAATTTTGTAACCTCTCCTTCATTCCTTAAAAACATGTGATATTCACTAGCTTTTTTTGGGTTTAAATTCTTCAAATTTAGTTTTTCAACCTCATGACTAGAAATTAACTTCATGAATCACACTTCATTTCCTTAGCAACTTGTATCAACCCATATTAGTGACTCAAATACTTTTTAGCATTCTATATCACACTCAATCCTCTCACTTGCTTTCATTTCCTTGTAGCCCTCAAAATGGACAAAGCTCATTATGTAGGACATTGTATAATTATCTTGGCAAACTAAGCATGGATTTGAGTACCCAGTATGCCATTAAAATATTTTACCAATTTTCATGACCAAATCTAGAGTGAAAGTACACTTATTTCACCTTTTTCTCTTTCTAATTAGGCCTCTATGCCAAGAAAATTGAGATTTGGATCCATTGACCTCCCACACATGTGAAACCTCCATTAAATATTTGATTCATTTTACATACCTTCAAAATATGTTTTGTGTCAAATTTTAGGGTCTAGAACCTTGTATGGATGGGTGAACTAAGAAATTGTCAAAACCCTAGCTAATAAGCATGTTCATGCTTAAAAGGCAACTTGAGTGGTTTTCCAAGGAATTGGTAGGTTCCAATGATTTATTATTGTTTTTAGTACCTGAAACATCATAATACAATTCAAAATTCTAGAATAAAACCCTCCAAGAGTATTTCATAGTCTTGCAATTGAGATTCTTGGCTAGCAAAATGGTACATTTATTCTTTTAGGCCTAAATTATTGACTTTAAAGGTACATAAAC